>ONZH01009448.1:0-58630 GCA_900303285.1 Rhinella marina
CATGAGCCTCTGGCCAGCCCACGGCCTCTTCCTGCCTTTTGCGGTCCTACGCATCCCTCAACATCCCCACTGCTTTACCTGCTAGACATGACACTGGGCCAGGTCGGGTCACTGACATCTCAAGCGCCAACAATTTGGGCATTTTAAGGCTTCTGCATGTGTTTGAGTTGTTTTTACATTTTAAAGAAGACATGTCTGACCACATCTCACACACACACACAATGACAATTAGGGGTGGGGTCTATTTGCTTTCCCCCTTGCCTATGCCATCTGTGGTTGTCATAGGCAACGTGATTTTAAGGGGTGCAGAATTTTATCTTCTTTTTTGTCTAGTTTGGCTTGGGGTCCATGGCAATGTTGAGGAAAGAAGGTTTCCTTGTATGGTCTCACTTTACAGAGAGGTTTATTGTGTTTGGAGTGTATTGTTGAGAGGCTGTGATAGTGGCGTAATAGTGCGACTTGGGCGCGTTATATGCACCCAGACATGCTTCCCCTGCTGTCCCAGTTGCATTCCAGCAGTGTTGGCATCCTTTTCTGAGGTTCCAGGGTGGACTTGGTGACCTCCAAGTGGTCGAATTGAGATTTCCAAGTGGCGAGCATTTTTTCCCCATAGACTTTAATGGGATTCGATATCCGGTCGAATAGTCGAATTTCGCAGTCTATTCGAATCGAATTTCGAACTTTCGAATATTTCACTACTCGCTCATCTCTATCAATAAAGTCATGTATTCAACAAAACAAGAAGGGGAGAAAGTAAACAGATCTGCCAAGATAATGTGATCTCTTCCAGGGGGGAAGGAAAGCTCAGACATGAAAAACAGGTATTGGGGGCCTACGTATGCATGGTAAGGGGTGTTAGGAGCAAAGATAAATAATTTTGATTTTGGGACCGGACAACCTCTTTAAGTATATTGCAACCCACAGGGGTGTCACTGGCATTTAGTATACTGCTAGCCACCTGGGTGTGTGGCAAAACTATATTAAACCCCATAGGAGATGTCTCTGACATTGTTAGATTGCTTGCCTAAGGACATCCCTGGCATTGATTTTGCAGGCCATACTGGCATCAAGTGCATTTCATGTCTTGGAAGTCTTCCTGAGGATCTGGTGTTTTGCTTGCCTAGGAGGTTCTCTGGTATGTCTTAAATGTATTGCCTTGAGTGTCCCTAGCATCTGTTACTGCACTCCAGGCTGGCAACAGTTTTATTTATTTTTTGCCTTGAAGGATTTTCGAGCAATGTGGGTTTTTATTGCCATGGGGTTCCCTGGTAATATTTTACCTTACCAGGGGTTCTTCTCTGATTTCTTTGTTACCATTGTATGGTTTCTTATGTAGAAGTATTTATGAGTTGTCCTGGTTGTTGCTAGGTTATGCTGTGTATATTTATTTCTCTCTGATTTGTATTGTCAGTGTCTGGCTTTCCATTTTAGGATGTAAAGTTCCTTTTACACGGGCCGATTATCGGCCGAAAAATCGTTCCTAGGAACGCTAGTGCCGATAATTGGCCCGTGTAAAAGTGGCCCTAATCAGCCGACGAACGAGCAAAACGCTCATTCGTCGGCTGATTGGATCTTTTGTAGAAACCAAAAGATCCAATCTGTCGGGCGCACATCGCCCTGTGTAAACAGGCGATGTGCGCCTGACAGTATGGAGCTTCCTGGCCGCACGAGCGATACAGCGATCACTCGTGCGGCCCGACGAATCGCTGATCGGCGCTCGGGCAGGGAGAATAATCGGCCCGTCTAAAAGGGCCTTAAGTTGGAACTAGACCTGCTTTCCACCAACCAGCAGAGAACTTAATCAGTATAATGAATATAAATTGGTCTGCTCACAACACCCAACTACTACTTCATAAAAAACATTTAAAAACATTTTAAAAAAACATTTATTTCATCCCCCATGAAAATCAAATAGAATACAATTCATTAGAAATAAATTACAAATATATGCATAATTGTATACCACTCTCAATATCCTCTCCACAGCAGTTAACAATTTATAGATAGTAGCAGTCTCAGTCCCAATTCAAACCACACGTGCGGAGCTCTCGCCTGTGTGCTCTGTTTATTTCAATAATATAGTATAGCAACCTTTTGTGTTTTTTTGTTTAAAGTCCTCCTCATATGATAATGGTTCCAAGGTAATTCAGAGTACATATATACAGTACAGACCAAAAGTTTGGACACACCTTCTCATTCAAAGAGTTTTCTGTATTTTCATAACTATGAAAATTGTAGATTCACACTGAAGACATCAAAACTATGATATAACGCATGTGGAATTATATACTTAACAAAAAAGTGTGAAACAACTGAAAATATGTCTTATATTCTAGGTTCTTCAAAGTAGCCACCTTTTGGCTTTGATTACTGCTTTGCACACTCTTGGCATTCTCTTGATGAGCTTCAAGAGGTAGACACCTGAAATGTTATTCCAACAGTCTTGAAGGAGACCCCAAACTATCTCGATTGGGTTCAGGTCTGGTGACTGTGGAGGCCAGATCATCTGGCGTAGCACCCCATCACTCTCCTTCTTGTTCAAATAGCCCTTACACAGCCTGGATGTGTGTTTGGGGTCATTGTCCTGTTGATAAATAAATGATGGTCCAACTAAAAGCAAACCGGATGGAATAGCATGACGCTGCAAGATGCTGTGGTGGCCATGCTGGTTCAGTATGCCTTTAATTTTGAATAAATCCCCAACAGTGTCACCAGCAAAGCAAAGCACCCCCACACCATCACACCTCCTCCTCCATGCTTCACGGTGGAAACCAGGCATGTAGAGTCCATCCGTTCACCTTTTCTGCGTCGCACAAAGACACGGTGGTTGGAACCAAAGATCTCAAATTTGGACTCATCAGACTAAAGCACATATTTCCACTGGTCTAATGTCCGTTCCTTGTGTTCTTTAGCACAAACAAGTCTCTTCTGCTTGTTGCCTGTCCTTAGCAGTGGTTTCCTAGCAGCTATTTTACCATGAAGGCCTGCTGCACACAGTCTCCTCTTAACAGTTGTTGTAGAGATGTGTCTGCTGCTAGAACTCTGTGTGGCATTGACCTGGTCTCTAATCTGAGCTGCTGTTAACCTGCGATTTCTGAGGCTGGTGACTCGGATGAACTTATCCTCCGCAGCAGAGGTGACTCTTGGTCTTCCTTTCCTGAGGCGGTCCTCTTGTGAGCCAGTTTCTTTGTAGCGCTTGATGGTTTTTGCGACTGCACTTGGGGACACTTTCAAAGTTTTCCCAATTTTTCGGACTGACTGACCTTCATTTCTTAAAGTAATGATGGCCACTCGTTTTTCTTTACTTAGCTGCTTTTTTCTTGCCATAATACAAATTCTAACAGTCTATTCAGTAGGACTATCAGCTGTGTATCCACCCAACACAAGTCATGGTCCCAACCCCATTTATAAGGCAAGAAATCCCACTTATTAAACCTGACAGGGCACACCTGTGAAGTGAAAACTATTTTCATAGTCATGAAAATACAGAAAACTCTTTGAATGAGAAGGTGTGTCCAAACTTTTGGTCTGTACTGTATATGTGCACTTTATTTTCGTTTGTTACTTGACATCACTTTTATATTACCACTGCAGCCTTAAATTACCGCTCCAGTGACCAAGAAGCGGTAATTTAAAGAGGTTCTCCAAGTTAAACTTATTGATGACCTATCCTCAGGATAGGTCATCAATATCAGATCGGCGGGGGTCCGACACCCTGCAACCTCGCCGATCAGCTGTTTAAAGAGGAGGCGCGCGCCGTACCAGCGCTGCCTCCATTTCACTGTTTATATCCTAGCCATAACAGGGGTAGTGGTGAGTAGGTGTAATTACACCTAACTGCCCCGTTCATTTCAATGGGAAGAATTGCTCCCATACAAGTCTATGAGAACCCCTTTAAAGCTGCAGTGGTAATATAAAAGTGACGTCACGTAACAAATGCAAATAAAGTGTACATATGTATATGTATGTACTCTGAATTACCTTTGAACCATTATCATATGAGGAGGACTTTAAACAAAAAACACACAAAAGTTTGCTATACAAAGAAGGAGGAAAGGAAGATAATATTGTTGGGCAGTTTGAGTCTGCAGGTGTATATGAGCTCTTGTTCTTTATTTCTGAGAGAATATGCAGCTCCCTCGCTGCCTCCTTGTTCTCTTCATTTATATTTAGAGTCCTGACTTAGGAGCTCTTAGGTTTCTTTGCCCTGCAAATTATCTGTAATGGGCAGTGAACGAGGACCAACTGTGCAAACTAAACAGTTTGACTTTAGGCTAAACCTGAGGGTGTTGTCCTAGTAGTTCCCTGGTATTCACCTGTTAATCCCTATACAAGCACCTGGCCTTCACTGCAGGAAACTAGGCCACTACCTCCTGGAGTAGTCCTAGTGTAGCTAGTAACTGACCTATGGGTCAGGGACACTGGTGTGAAGCACCAAGTGGTCAGGCAAAACTTTTAGTCGGAAACTTTCTGATGTCCAGACAGGTGGAGTTTGTGCAAATCCGTAGAATGGTTCGGAGTTCTGGGCAGGTGACAATGGGTCAGAATAGAGAACGAGCTATGTTCTGGCAGGGTAGGGATTCGGAACACGGTCAACGTCACTGGTAACTATAAAGTAGACACCTAAGTTAAGGCACCTCCCCTTGGGGAGGCTGCCTTATATACCTTGGGACACCCAGCCATTGGCTGGGGAACCATTTTGCTGTGTACACTGACTCTTTAAGAGGCCACAGAGCTAGTGTGATAGCACCCTAAAGAACAGACCAGGAGGCCTAAGCAGACATATGTAGGCCACAGCCTGCAGTACTAAGAAGGATACCAGTGGCCTGGAGGTGAGCAGCATTATGTCCATGTCTGCAGAGAAAAGCGGGGCAGCAGGGAGCACAGACCATTGGTTTGACATTATCAGTTTCATTTAATGATAATTCTTATGTTTTTAGGTATATATCGTGACTTCCCAACTGAGCTTCTGTGGAAGAAACTTAAGTGTACTATAGGTAGTGCAGTTGTGCCTTCTGCATTTTACCAGTGGTATATCCATAGACCCATGTTCTTTCATTTTTTTCATCATGAGGTAGCAGTTCTTTAAGTGGAGTCTGTACATTGCTCACTACTATTATCAGAAGATTACACTGATTTCTGCAGAGATTGTTTTTCCACCCAGGAAAAATTGGAAATTATGTAGCAAGCAATATTCTTGTGACTGAGTCTCAGGTGGTTGGTTCTTCAGCAGAGCAAGTCATCCTCAAAACACTATAAGAAGAGTAAAGAGTCTTTATGTCCTGACTCCAGTGCATCTGAGGGAAAGATTGAAGTTTTCTCTCTTATGATCCAGTTTTGAAGTGTGAAGAATTTCTAACAGTTTGGTCAGAAGTTATGCCAGGTGGATGGTTCTTGCAAGTCACCAGAGAAGATGACACCGTCAAGCTTCCAATATCTTACCGAACAGTTTCTGTTGAACCACAAAGAAAAAACTTTGATTAAAGATGCATTAGATCCATTTCTGCGGAGTCTTAAAGAATTGCATGCCATATTTTGGCATCTGGTATTTTGCAGGCCATGTTGGCTTCAGATATTTCGTTAGGCATATGGAGTGTCCCTGGCATCAGGTATATTTCATGGCATGAAGGGTAGCCCTGGCATCTGATGTTACATTTCCCAGGCATCAAGTGCATTTCACGACATGGGGAGTATCACCAGCCATTTGATATCTTACATGCCATGCTGGCTTCAGGATGAATGTCCCTAGCTTCATTTTAGTTGCAGCCTATGGGGAGTATCTTTGATATCTGGTATATTATATGTCTAAGTGACATTTGGTACATCCAGCCATGGATTCTGTGCATGGCCGCATAAGAATTGTACACCATGGATGTCCCTGGCATCACTATGCTGAAAATCCTTTCTCTCTTCCACCTACCAAGATTGTTACCATCTTCCAGCATGTTGTCTGTTCATTCTGCCATGATAGAGTCTCTTACCCCAGACCTGGATGCCTGGTTCTGGCAAATAACCATTTTGAAAATCTCCAGCAGCAGGTTCTCAGATCCTGGCATCAAGCTCTTTAGGATTAGTAAATTGGACCAATCATACCTTGTTTGTGGCACACCTTGCAAAAGTCTATTACAAAAGCCAAATGGTTGATTCTATAGATGTTAGCTCTCAAGTTTAAGGAGTTTATCTAAAGTTCCAATGTATAATGGACCCTAGCATGACATATTCAAGCCCCAATCAACCAAGCCTGAGTGATCTAGCTGCTGGCTAAGTTTGTATCAGGTGGAAATCAGAGATACGTCATCAGAGTGGAGCTGAATTTTTTTCTATTTCCAGAGAAAGCAATGGGCTCCAGTTTTGGAACTATAGGATCACCACCATGCTTGGCTGTAGTTGAAGTTGTTCTCTCTGCAAGATGCAGATCTACCTATGGGGGTTCAATGATCTTTCTATGAGCTGAATCATCCTACTTGTTGCTCTTACTCAGGATCTTAGAGGAGGAACCAACATGCTGTTTGACTTTTCATGGACTGATGTGTCCTTCTAACAGAATTTAGAATTTTCTTCTACATCAGGATTGATCATTAAAGTAGGGTTTCTATCACAACAGGTGGATACACTGGAGACTGAGAGAGAAAATACTGTGGAATAAAAACCATTGGAGGCTGTGGCTACATTTTACTTCAGTTGGAACTGGGAGAATATTCTTTGTCTCTTTCCCTATTGGGTGATCCTTCAGATGATCATCCAGACACAATTAAATTTCATCACCTGAGAGTTTACACCTGCAATAAAATGTCATACAGAAAATTCACTACCCATCAGCCACCCATGACCAGAGACATTATTCCAGACCTGAGACCCCCTCTTTGTCCTTCAGATCTGTCTTTCTTGAGTAGAGTAACTGAGGCTATCCTTATTCTCTTATAAGTTTTATAAGTTTTCCAGGTGAGGACTGATCTGCCAGTTCAGCTTCCACCCATTGGGCAGAAAATGCCAAGTTTTTCTTTAGTGCCATTCTGCACAATTTACTCTCCCTTTCTTTTTTGCTATTTTTATATTGCACTGTGCTGCCTGAGGATGATGAGGAAAGAGAAAATTTGTCTTATCTTTTGTTTTCCTCAAGTCCAAATGCAGCATATACATACCCTACCTATAATTTTGTAGCTATTCGTCTTTATTTATTACATATGTTTGAGCTCTGAGGGTTCATATAACACCAGCAATTAATTATACAAATTCTTAATTTAGTATTTTAGGTGGGCTGGTCAAAGGGTGGAAACTGGGTGACAGAATATCCCGCTCTGTGCTGCCTGAGATCTTGAGGAAGGCAGAACTACAGGTAAGACAATTTTTCTCTATAAATATACTGCTAATAGTGGGTCGTATGAGGCTTCCTATAGTACTTTGTTATGTTATAGTAATGTTATAACTGTATGGCAATTATTTTTTGCGTATGTGTGTGTGTTTTGGTGATTTTCTGTATTCCTCATTCCTTATATTGCACATGGGTATAGAAATTAATCACTGACAGTATATGCTGTCCCCATTAGGGCCTACAATTTGAAGAGGCACTCCCAGAAAGAAAAGTGTCCCCTCCATTTGTAAACGTGCAGATATGCATAATCATTTGTTTAACAGACCTACGTATTGAGCTCCTGTCATCTATCGAAGTCTCGCTGATGGATGACAGGAGCTGAATAATGATGGCCACAGATGAAAGAGATGGGAGTTTGGTTGTGGAGTAGACAGGAAATGGTAATGGCTTTCAGGATGAAAATGGATGAATGGATGGATGAACATAAATAAAGATACACTAAAAGATATATTCAACCCAGAAAACCAGTCAAGACAAATAAGAAACCAACTCTGCACACAATAACAATCACAAATAAATAATAAGCATCAAACTTTAATACTGACAGCAATGAAAGGCCAGAGGACCATAAGTCCATGGACACAATGAGACAATACAATAGATTAGATAGAACAAAATATTAAGGGGGAAATTTATCAATCTCAGTGCACCACTTATCTAGTGGTATAGTATTGCAAATTTTGGAACACATTTTCTTTTTTGCAAAAAACAATTAAGTACCTACTCCACACTTCGTCACTTTTCAAAGTGGCCTATGTTTAAGGGATAGAAGTGAGATTAGACCTGGATTATGACACATTTACTATGTACAACTTTTACAAAAGTCACATATCCATGGCAGGCATCCTGGCAACCTCCTGGTGTACCTTTAAGCATATGGGTGCAAGCCATACTGCAATCACGCTAAATATATTGTTATGGTGCACCATTTCATAAATTTAGTACAGGCACACAAAGCAAAAACAGACTTAAAATTACACAAAAAACAACCACAAATGAAAAATGCTCCCCCCCCCAAGAATCTGAAACTGCCTTTTGGGCACACGTCAGGGCTCAGACGGCAAGGAGTGCCATATGGTTTTTGGAGAGAATATTTTGCTGGAATGGTCTTTCGGTGCAATGTTGCATTTGAAGATACCATGAGGTACCCCTACAGTGGAAAAGTTACCACATTTTGGAAAATATTCCACCCAAGAAATTATTAAGGGGTGCAGTGAGCACTTTGACCTAATAAGTGTTTCATAGAATTTATAACACTTGGCTGTCAAAATGAAAAAATTACAAATGTTGCTTTAGGCCAAAACGTTCCCTTTCACAAGGGATAACAGAAGAATATCAAGACACAATTTATTCCCCATTTCCTCCTGAATGCAGTACCACCCCATTTGTGGTCGTAGACTGCTGTTTGTGGATATGCCAGTGCTCAGAAGGGAAGGAGCAACATCTGGATTTTCTAACATGGAACTTGCTGAAATGGTTTTTAAGAGCGATCATTTTTAAAAAAAAATTTTTGTTGACTGAGCTGTGTGAGGGCTTTTTTTTTGCGGAACGAGCTGTAGTTTTTATTGGCACCATTTTAGGGTACATTTGGCTTTCAGATCGCTTTTTATATCATTTTGTGGGAGGTGAAGTGGGTAAAAATTTAAATTCTGTCAGTGCTTTTATTTTTTATGAGGTTCACCATATGGTATATATAGTATGATAACTTTATTCTGCTGGTTTATAAGATTATGGCGACACCAAATGTATATAGTTTTTTCATGTTTTACTACGTTTGCATAACAAAATCACTTTTTACAAAAAATCTGTTTTGTTTTGCATTGCCATATACTAACATCCATAACATATTTATTTTTTTGCCAACATATATCTCCGAGGCCTTGTCTTTTGCAGGACAGACTGTATTTTTTATCGGCACCATTTTGGGGTACATAAGATTTTTGATGACTTAATATTAGGTTTTTTGGCAGGCAAGGTGACAAAAAAGCTGTTTTTGCGTAATTTTTATTTTGTTTTTTACAACATACACCTGATTGATCATGTCATATTTTTAAAGAGCCAGTCATCATGAATGTGGCAATACCATGTGTCTACTTTTTAAGTTTTGCAACAAGAGCATTTTTGAAAAAATATATTTTTCTTAGACCCATATTTAAAAAAAAAACATTTCTGGTGATATTCTTGAGCGGGGGCTCATTTTTTTTCATTGGTACCATTTTGTGGTACATAAGACTTTTTCATAACTTTATATTTTGTTTTTTGGGAGGTAAGGTGACAAAAAAAGCTGTTTTGGCATAATTTGTATTTATTTTTTTACAGCTTTCACCTTCCTCAGCAGTGCCCATTCAGCATTCTGTATACTGCGATCTAAAAGGAGACATCCCTGCCGTCTCTAATTGTGCAGCTCATCAGCTGCACGATTAGCATGTACATCTGTAATCTCTGAATGGACATTTCAGATTTTCCATTCAGAGATAAGCCCTTACTGCCCGTATTTTTTTGTTGGTCTATGGGTGGTCAGGAACTGGTTAATATGACATGAAAATAATTATTTGTAGTGAACCCTAGTGAAATATTTTAATATACTAAATATAAAAGAATATTTAAATGGTAAAATCATCTGTTAATCACAGTGAAAAATGTTATCATTTCCTAAAGTTTCTAATGACTTCCAGAAGATGTATTTCTTGAAATTCATATCTACAGTTTGACTTCAAACAAGGTTACCGACAGGTACTGGCAACCTTCCAGAGAAAACACATCTTTCAGGACACATCGGGGAAAAAGAGGCAAAACATTTGCTCTTTCCAATTTGTCACATCATCATGACAGTTAATTCAGTTAGATCCAGGTGGTTAATAGGGGTTCTGTAGCAAGGGATTCCACAAATACTTGAAAGTCCTTACGCAAATCTTGAGTCAAAATCATTTTAATAATGAAGTTGATGCACTCTGCTAGCAGACAACTCACTGGAACTGCAAATTTATATAGGCAGAACTACTAGATAACTTATCAATCTTTTGTCTTCTATTTGACCAAATTTCTTACTTTACTTACAGATCGTAAAGCTTATTCAGGAATTAAATTGTATCTTTTGTTAAAAAACAAAAAAAACTTCTGACAAGTCAGATAGACATGTTAGGGGTTTAAGGTGTTTTGACTGGAGGTTGATTCTAAATCTTGAGAAGCTCACTGTTCCCCAGAATCAATGGGGCAGAAGTCTCTCACTTGATGGCTGTGCCTTATTGGGTCTGATTGCCATTCTCTGATCCCCTCAAGAAGAAATGTATAGCCTGTAGAAAGTATATAGCCACAGACCTTCTCGTAATCAAAATGTATGATGCATCAGAAGTTTTTTTTTACAGTGACATGTAAGCTTTAAAACCTTTAATTTAAATTTAATTTGAACCTATCATCAACTCAATGCTGTAATTACTGATTTCAGAGTTGCGCAACCAAAAGACAAAGTTAGTCAGCAAATCCTGTAAATTTAAGTAAATTTGCAGGTTTGCAGGTGCGCCCCTGCAAACATAGATTAGATTAACTAATGCTATATTTACTATATAAAATTAATGATTTGTGCCCAACCACCTTGCCAGGATGACCTCTTTCTGAATGGGAACCTATTCAGAAGCTGTGTTCAAATATGAATATGGCATCTGATGGGGTTAAATATCTGCAATTTCTGTTACCACCAATCGCAGACATTAGCCTAGGTGTCTTCTGTGTGAAACGCGAGCCACTCCGGAGTGGACGCCAACTGCTTAGGGGTAGCAGCAACAGTAGTGACAGCAGTAGCAGCACAGCATAGAACAGACAAGGCAGTAGATTACAGTGCCTTGCGAAAGTATTCGGCCCCCTGGAACTTTTCAACCTTTTGCCACATTTCAGGCTTCAAACAAAAAGATATAACATTTTAAATTTTTGGTGAAGAATCAACAACAAGTGGGTCACAATTGTGAAGTGGAACGAAATTTATTGGATTATTTAAACTTTTTTTGTAATAATAAAACTTAAAAATGGGGGACGTGCAAAATTATTCGGCCCATTTACTTTCAGTTCAGAAAACTCACTCCAGAAGTTCATTGAGGATCTCTGAATGATCCAATGTTGTCCTAAATGACTGATGAAGATAAATAGAATCCACCTGTGTGTAATCAAGTCTCTGTATAAATGCACCTGCTCTGTGATAGTCTCAGGGTTCTGTTTAAAGCACAGAGAGCATCATGAAGACCAAGGAACACACCAGGCAGGTCCGTGATACTGTTTTGGAGAAGTTTAACACCGTATTTGGATACCAAAAGATTTCCCAAGCTTTAAACATCCCAAGGAGCACTGTGCAAGCGATATGAAGCCATATGAAATGGAAGGAGTATCAGACCACTGCAAGTCTACCAAGACCCGGCCATCCCTCTAAACTTTCATCTCAAACAAGGAGAAGACTGATCAGAGATGTAGCCAAGAGGCCCATGCTCACTCTGAATGAACTGCAGAGATCTACAGCTGAGGTGGGAGAGTCTGTCCATAGGACAACAGTCAGTCGAACACTTCACAAATCTGGCCTTTATGGAAGAATGGCAAGAAGAAAGCCATTTCTCAAAGATATCCATAAAAAGTCTTGTTTACAGTTTGCCACAAGCCACCTGGGAGACACACCAAACATGTGGAAGAAGGTGCTTGGTCAGATGAAACCAAAATCGAACTTTTTGGAAACAATTCAAAACGATATGTTTGGCGTAAAAGCAACACATCTCATCACCCTGAACACACCATCCCCACTGTCAAACATGGTGGTGGCAGCATCATGGTTTGGGCCTGCTTTTCATCAGCAGGGACAGGGAAGATGGTTAGAATTTATGGGAAGATGGATGGAGCCAAATACAGAACCATTCTGGATGAAAACCTGTTGGAGTCTGCAAAAGACCTGAGACTAGGACGGAGATTTATCTTCCAACAAGACAGTGATCCCAAACATAAAGCAAAATCTACAATGGAATGGTTCAAAAATAAACGTATCCAGGTCTCAGAATGGCCAAGTCAAAATCCAGACCTGAATCCAATTGAGAATATGTGGAAAGAGATGAAAACTGCTGTTCACAAACGCTCTCCATCCAACCTCAAAGAGCTTGAGCTGTTTTGCAAGGAAGAATGGGCAAGAATTTTAGTCTCTAGATGTGCAAAACTGATAGAGACATACCCCAAGCGACTTGCAGCTGTAATCGCAGCAAAAGGTGGCGCAGCAAAGTATTAATGCAAGGGGGCCGAATAATTTTGCATGCCCCACTTTTTAGTTTTATTATTACAAAAAAAGTTTAAATGATCCAATAAATTTCGTTCCACTTCACAATTGTGACCCACTTGTTCTTCACCAAAAATTTTAAATGTTATATCTTTTTGTTTGAAGCCTGAAATGTGGCAAAAGGTTGAAAAGTTCCAGGGGCCGAATACTTTTGCTAGGCACTGTATGTGTGTGGCTATGGTGGACTAGTAGAGTAATATTTGTGGAGGCTGTGTAGGTATAATGGAAGTGGCAGTAAGGTTATTAACAGTGGGAAGAGAGGCAGCTACAAGAGTGGTAGCAGCAGCCATGTAGTACAAAACATGAAGGTAGGCAGGTAGAAAGCAGCAGTGACTCAATGGGGTCAGTGATAAATAGCCACTATCAGCAATGAGGCCTCATTCAAGTAATGTTTTATCAATGACACTGCTACCTGCTGTGCTGAAAAATCCTTTTTGAGATGACACTAAAGGCTGGACAAGACAGGACGCTGAGAGCAAACTGAGTCAGGTCTGGCCACCGTTCCATTTTCCTGCCCAGAAATTGATGGGGTCAGAGAACAGGCTGGAGAAAAGCCAGAGTCCAGGTAGGACTGAACCTCAGTGTTCAGGAGGTATGTCTCCGTTTGCGATGGTGAGATGTCGAGATGTGTCCCCTGGTCAGATACACGGGTAGCAGGCATCTGCTCACTAATGGCTGAGACAAGTAGCGCACACAATGCACCCTGGTAATAAAACAATTTGGCCTTCCTTTTGCAACAGGAAAACAGTCCCCCATTTTGATTAGCTAGTGAGGGTCTAAAAGAATGACTATTCAGTAATCATCAAATTGATTGATGCTAAAGATATGCCTGTCAGTACATAAGCATACAGATTGCCATGCTCACCAGCATGCTCCATAACCCATTTCTCTCTAACTCTTCCCCTCATGAGTGGTGAGAGGAATCAGCATGTCTGTCTCTACTTCATACTGCACTAAGTCTACACTCTCATCACCTACAGACTGTGAAAGTTCTAAATTTTGGGCATCGGGACAGAGCAACTGCTCAGGTTGCTGTTGAGCAGTGGTTTGTGTCTCTGGGTAGGGTCCTGAAAAGAGTTCCTGTGAGTATGCCTGATCTGAATCCATACTTTCCGTGGGGGGGGCAGGCTGGGGGGAAGGAGGTTGAGCTGGAGGAGACAGAGGTCTACTCCCTTGGCTAGCGTGGGTGGACTGCGTGGAAGACTGGGTGGTGGATAAATTACTGGACGCATTGTCCGCTATCCATGTCATCAACTGTTCGCACTGTTGTGGTTTCAATAGTGGTGTACCATGTGACCCAGTAAGTTGCGAGATGAAGCTAGGGAGCAAAACTCTGCGGCGTTCCACTGCTCCCTCATCAGCATGTACAGTGTCACCCTGCCCAGGACCACGGCCTCTGCCCCCTACACTACTTGAACGCCCACGCCCATGCCCTCGTCCTCGACCCTTCAACATTTTGTATATTCATCAAACTGTCGAGTTAATATCTGAGGCCAAAACCGTATTCAGTAGACAGTAGAATTACTATCTGAGGCAAAATAATGTAGTCTTTAGACTCCAGCTATTGCACCGCAAACCACTCAATTTTGCACTGGACTGTAGTTTATATAACTGAGAATAAAAACGTATTCTCTAGACTGCGGCTAGTATCGCACACCTCACAATTGTTCACTGGACTGTAGTTTATATAATTGAGTGAAAAAAATTATTCTCTAAACTGCGGCTAGTGTATCACACACCTCACAATTGTTCACTGGACTGTAGTTTATATAATTGAGTGAAAAAAATTATTCTCTAGACTGCGGCTAGTGTATCGCACACCTCACAATTGTTCACTGGACTGTAGTTTATATAATTGAGTGAAAAAAACGTATTCTCTAGACTGTGGCTAGTGTATCGCACACCTCACAATTGTTCACTGGACTGTAGTTTATATAATTGAGTGAAAAAAATTATTCTCTAGACTGCGGCTAGTGTATCGCACACCTCACAATTGTTCACTGGACTGTAGTTTACATAATTGAGTGAAAAAAACGTATTCTCTAGACTGCGGCTAGTGTATCGCACACCTCACATTTGTTCACTGGACTGTAGTTTATATAATTGAGTGAAAAAAAATATTCTCTAGACTGCGGCTAGTGTATCACACACCTCACAATTGTTCACTGGACTGTAGTTTATATAATTGAGTGAAAAAAATTATTCTCTAGACTGCGGCTAGTGTATCGCACACCTCACAATTGTTCACTGGACTGTAGTTTATATAATTGAGTGAAAAAATCGTATTCTCTAGACTGAGGCTAGTGTATCGCACACCTCACAATTGTTCACTGGACTGTACTTTATATAATTGAGTGAAAAAAATTATTCTCTAGACTGCGGCTAGTGTATCACACACCTCACAATTGTTCACTGGACTGTAGTTTATATAATTGAGTGAAAAAAATTATTCTCTAGACTGCGGCTAGTGTATCACACACCTCACAATTGTTCACTGGACTGAAGTTTATATAATTCAGTGAAAAAAACGTATTTTATAGACTGACGCTGCTGTACAGCACACCTCACAATTGTTCACTGGACTGTAGTTTATATAATTGAGTGAAAAAAACGTATTCTCTAGACTGCGGCAAGTGTATCGCACACCTCACAATTGTTCACTGGATTGTAGTTTATATAATTGAGTGTTAAAAACGTATTTTATAGACTGACGCTGCTGTACAGCACACCTCACAATTTTTCACTGGACTGTAGTTTATATAATTGAGTGAAAAAAAAGTATTCTCTAGACTGCGGCTAGTGTATCGCACACCTCACAATTGTTCACTGGACTGTAGTTTATATAACTAAGTGACAAAACGTATTCCCTAGACTGCACTACAGATCCCAGCAAGCCAAGGTACAGCAGCAGCAAAAATGAGCACTGAGAGGACTTTGGGCAATTTCATTGGGGTCTGTGTGGACCATGAGCTGTCCCCTTTCTGCCACCAGTGCACAGTGTGCAGCCAAGATGGCGGTAGCTGCACTACAAGTCCCCAGCCAGCAGCCAAGAGGAGGACAAAAAAAATGTTGTTGTAGGCCTTAGAAGTAGCGTTGGGTTCTTTGTGGATGATTCCTGCCTAACCAGATTCTAATTTCACGCCCTAACAGTGTGCAGCTAAGATGGCGGTAGCTGCACTACAAGTCCCAGCCAGCAGCCAGGAGGAGACCAAAAAAAAACGTGCTTGTAGCCCTTAGAAGGGCTGTTGGGTTCTTTGTGGGTGATTCCTGCCTAACCAACAACTAAATTCAGGCCCTAACACTCTCCCTGACAGACAGCAGCTCTATCCCTAATCTCATGCAGACGGCGTATGACGCGAGCAGCGCGGGACCAGATTCTTATATTCCCAGGTCATCTGATCTGGCCAGCCAATCCCTGTTATCGACTTGTGGGGGCCCCACGTGATGCTAGGAGGTACCAAAGACTCTCCTGCATGTTGATTGGCTGAAAAAAGGCAGCTAACATGCAGGAAGAGGAAGTTGCCATTTCCTCGAGGATCGCGATATGCTCGTCCGAGTAGCGAGCATATGCGAATACCCTAATGTTCGAACTAGCACCAAGCTCGGACGAACATGTTCGCTCATCTCTAATAAGTATGTTAAGAGACTGTCTGCAGTCTTTGTATTTTTCAAGAAGAAAGAACTTCTCCATCTATCTAACATTCTTATCATTTCATATAGTTTGTAAAAATTAGTGTTGAGTGAGCATGCTCAGCCGAACTCACTGTTCGGCTGAGCATGCCTACGCCTGGGTACACTCGGTGCTCTATCGAGCACCGGGTGTACTCGAGCGCATTGCTCGAGTCTCCTCCCTGCACGCTAATTAGCCAATTAGCGTGCGGGGAGGGATGGCATTCAGCGCAATGCCAGTAGCCATCTTAGCTACTGGCATTACACTGATTGGCTGGCCGGGAACGCGTCATCGGGTGCTATAAACCACCCGGTCACGTGTTCCCTGCCAGCGTTAGATGGAGACCTGCCGCAAAGAGGGAGAGATAGTGTAGTGTAGGGAGAGATTGGCATGCTAGGCAGGGATAGTAATCATATTTTAAAGGGAGTCTGTCATTGACAAATGTAACTGTACCTGGGGTGCTTTCCTATGACTTGTAGAAGCTGTAAAAACGTACTTTAATCCAAATGTAAATTAGCTGTTGGAAGTGCCCGGAGGCGGAGCTCAACGCGGTGGAGCCCGGGCTCGTCCGCTTTTTTAAACGCTCTCCCCGCCCCTGTCACTGCCTCCGCCCGCCCTACTCTTCACTTGCGTCCTCCGTCTTTTATAGTCTCTCCCCGAGCCGGCGCATGCGCAGTGGCTACGCCGATGCCGTGCCCACAATGGGCAATGCAGTGTGCATGCGCCGGCTCAGCAAGAGCCTGGAACAGATGGAGGACGGACGGAGCGTTTAAAAAGCAGACGAGCCCGGGCTCCACGAAGGTGAGCTCCGCCTCCGGGCACTTCCAACAGCTAATTTATATATGGATTAAAGTACGTTTTTACAGCTTCTATAAGTCAGAGGAAAGCGCCCCAGGTACAGTTACATTTATCATTATTTGTGCTATGGGGCTATGTAAATGCTTTATAGGGGCTGTGGAGGTGACAGGCTCCCTTTAAAGACCCAAAAGCCCTTTTAAGGGCTACTCCTATATCTGGCTGCAATTTTTTTCATTTTTTGTTTGGGGGTTAATATAAATAGCGCTAGGTGGCCTGGCATTAACGCCACCAGCGCAACTGCTGCATGTTGCTGCATCTTTGAATAGTATATAGCTGACATCCTTTGCTATTATATCTGTAGTTAAGTCTGCAGTACCACTTTTGCGTCTTGCTGTGTAACTTTTGCGCAAGGAGGTACTTCTGTAGGGAAAGAATTTGGATAGGCAGGGCTAATTCTGTTCAAAAGACACCAAAGTCCATTGTTCAATTTTTTTTTGTGTTAATTTGGGGGCACATTTGGGGAAAAAAGAACGTAAGTGTGCCTGACACTAGCAGTACGTGCACAGCCTGTGCATTATAGCCTTTCAGTTGTCTATATAGCTGACATCAGTTGTCACTTTTTCTACCGTTAATTTAGGCCGCAGTTCCTAATTTGCGTCTGCAGATAAATTGCCCAAGGAGACACGTATACTGTAGGCATAGAATTTAGCTAGGCAGGGCTAGTTGTTGTGTTCAAAAGACACCAAAGTCCATTGCTCATTTTTTTGTGTTAATTTGGGGGCAAATTTGGGGAAAAAAGAACGCAAGTGTGCCTGACACTAGCAGTACTTGCACAGCCTGTGCATTATAGCCTTTCAGTTGTCTACATAGCTGACATCAGTTGTCACTGTTTCTACCGTTAATTTAGGCCGCAGTTCCTAATTTGTGTCTCCAGATAAATTGCCCAAGGAGGCACGTATACTGTAGGCATAGAATTTAGCTAGGCAGGGCTAGTTGTTTTTCAAAATACACCAAAGTCCATTGCTCATTTTTTTTGTGTGTTAATTTGGGGGCAAATTTGGGGAAAAAAGAACGCAAGTGTGCCTGACAGTCTATATAGATGACATCAGTTGTCACTGTTTCTACCGTTAATTTAGGCGACAGTACCTGCTCTCTGTCTACTGTTTAACGTTAGCGCATTCTACACAATTGACATTCTGTGAAATTTTTCTGATCAGACACGTAATAAAAATCTTCACTACTGTAATTGTGAGAAAATTGCACATATATAAATATGCGCAAGGCGAGCAGTAAGGGACGGGTAAGTGGGCGTCCTTGCTGATGCTACATGCAGAGGCCATGGCTCTGGGCGCGGTGATACTGTGCCTGCTGGCAGAGCACAAGCAAGTAAGTCATCCAAAACTTCTAGCTTCTTGGCCCAGTTTGCAGGGCGACGCAAGACACAACTCCTGCAGCCACACCAGCGCTAGCAGGTAGTCGGTTGGATTGAGGGTGATAGTGCTTCCAGTCGGTTAAGCACCACCTTCTCTTCCACAAAGTCCAGTCTCAGTAGCCAAGATTCTGGGCAACCACATTCTCACCCTGATCCTCCTTCCTCCCACCATGCCGAATCTGGACAAAGAAATTATCCCACATTCAGTTATTCCAACAAGCTTTTTTCATCACCGTTCATTGATTTGGGCCTGTCTCCAAGCCCGCCTGAAGTGGCACATGAGGAGATATTGTGCCCTGATTCGCAATGTCTTGATCATCCACAGTCTGAAGAAGATGAGGGTGGGGAAGGACAAGTATTTTCTCCCGAGGGGGATGATGATGAGACACAGTTGCCAATAAGTCAAAGGCAATTAGCCTAGGTTAGGTTGATGATGAGGATGAGATGCAGTTAAGTCAGGTTCTTGTTCGTTCACCATGTCAGGAGGAGGAGCAGAGTGAGGAAGTGGAAGAGGAGGTGGTGGACGATGAAATAGCTGACCCAACCTGGCAAGGTGGCAAGCCAAACGAGGACAGCAATACAGAGGGGGAGGGATCCACAGCAACGCAACAGGCTGCAAGAGGCCATGGGGTGGCAAAAGGGACAAGGCAGGCAACGCTAACCAGGCCCGCAACTGTTCCTCGCAGCACACCCTTGCGACAATCTCCCTTTCCAAGGGGTAGGTGTTCCACAGTCTGGCGGTTTTTTGAGGAGAGAGCTGACGATAAAAGAATTGTCGTTTGCAACCTGTGCCTTACCAAGATGAGCAGGGTCATGAACATCAGCAACCTGACCACCACCAGCATGATCCACCACATGAAAGCAAAACACCCTAATAGGTGGGCCGAATGCCAGGTTTCACCACCTGTGTCTGCAGGTCACACCACTGCCTCTTCTTCCACTCTGTTAGGTGCTGCCCAAGCCGCAGACCCAGATGCCCTCCGCCCTGCACCTGGACCGCCGTAGACACCCTCAGCAACCACGTCCACTACAGTGTCCCAGCACAGCTTTCAAATGTCCTTACCCCAGGCATTTGAACGCAAGCGCAAATACCCTGCCACCCACCCACAGGCCATAGCACTAAACGTGCAACTTTCAAAATTGCTGGCCCTGGAAATGTTGCCATTTAGGCTGGTGGACACCGAGGCTTTTTGCAGCCTGATGGCGGCGGCTGTCCCTCGATACGCAGTCCCCAGCCGCCACTATTTTTCATGTTGTGCCGTCCCCGCCTTACACCAGCATGTGTCCCGAAACATAACCCGTGCCCTGACCAACACAGTTACGGGGAAGGTCAACTTAACAACTGACACATGGACAAGTGCTTTTGGCCAGGGATGCTACATTTCCCTGACGGCACACTGGGTGAACGTTGTGGAGGCTGGGAGCGAGTCGTCCCCTGGGATGGCACAGGTGCTACTGACGCCAAGAATTGCAGGCCCTAGTTTCGTTCGTATTTCCGCCACCACCTACACTAGCGGCTGCAACCCCTCCTTCTCCTCCTCCACTTCCACTGCAATATTACAATCTTGAAGCACCAGTCAGACTTCAGTGAGTAGATGGAAGCAGTGTAGCACAGCAGTAGGGAAGCGGCAACAGGCCGTGCTGAAGCTTATTTGCCTGGGTGACAAACAGCACACTGCCGCTGAGCTGTGGCAGGGCATAAGGGACCAGACTGAGCTGTGGCTCTCCCCACTCAACCTACAGCCAGGCATGGTTTTGTCTGATAACGGCCGCAACTTGGTGGCAGCTTTGGAGCTGGGAAACCTCCCAGACATACAATGCCTGACCCATGTCTTCAATTTAGTGGTGCAGCGTTTTCTGAAAACCTACCTCCATTTGCCTTTGCTACTGGTGAAGGTGCGTCGCCTGTGTGCCCATTTCAGGAAGTCACCTACAGCTTCAGCCGGCCTGGCAACACTGCTGCAGCACCTTTTCTTGCCAACCGACTGCTGTGCTATCTGAGCACGCGCTGGAACTCCACCTTCCACATGTTGGCCAGGCTATGTGAGCAGCAGAGGGCAGTAGTGGAGTACCAGCTGCAACACGGTCGGCGCCTTTCCAGTCAGCTTCCGCTCTTCAGAAGCGACGAGTGGGCATTGATGTCTGACCTCTGTGAGGTTTTATGCAACTTTGATGAATCTACACAGATGGTGAGCGGCGATAATGCAATTATCAGCGTAACCATCCCACTTCTGTGTCTACTTAAAACCTCACTGCTCACAATAAAGGAGGACGCTTTGCGTGTGGAGATGGAGGAAGACCCTACATAGGGCGATAGCCAGACCACCCTTGGTTCGTCTTCTCAGTGCGAATTGGAGGAGGAGGAGGATGAGGAGGAGCATGCTAGGCTGCCTCTCCCGTGACCCTCGCATTATACGCATTTTAGCCAACACCGATTACTGGTTGTTCACCCTTCTCGACACCCCCTACAAAGAGAACTTCTCATCTCTCATTCCTGTGGCGGAGAGGACAACTAAAACGGTGCAATACCAGAAGGCCCTTGTAGAAAAATTGCTCCAAAAATTTCCTGCTGAGAACACAGGCGGCAGAGTACGTAGTTCCTTGGCCACCCGAGGAGGGGAGACGAGGGGAACACACAGCAGTTCCAACAAAGGCAAGGCGACACTCTCCAAGGCCTGGGACACTTTCATGACACCCTGCCAGCAGCCTCACCCTGATGAGTGGCCTAGTGTGACAAGAAGGGAAAAGTTTTGGAAGATGGTAAAGGAATACCTAGCTGACCGTGTCAACGTCCTCAGCGATCCCTCTGTGCCTTATAATTATTGGGTGTCAAAGCTGGACACGTGGCACGAACCTGCGTTCTACGCCTTGGAGGTGCTGGCCTGCCCTGCCGCCAGCGTTATGTCTGAGCGGGTATTTAGTGCCGCTGGGGGCATAATTACTGATAAGCGCAATCGCCTGTCAACTGACAATGCTGAAAAGTTGACGCTTATCAAGATGAACAAGGCCTAGATTGCCCCTGACTTCACTACTCCACCACAGGAAAGCGGCTGAACACTTTTAGGGTGTATTGGATACACTGTTTTCTCATGTACCCCTTCCTATTCTCATCCTATTCTTCCGTCATCATACTGTATGAAACTGCTTATTCGGATGCGTTCACCAGCAGGCCATGAACCATGATGTTTTCAAGGGTCTGCTCACCAGCAGGCCCTCAACCATAATGTTTTCAACGGTCAGCTCACCAGCAGGCCATCAATCTTAATTTTTCACGGGTGTCTGATGCCCTCCTTTATGTGTAATAAAGGGTGTATCGGAGTGCCTGTTCCTTGTAATTTTTGGCAGTCTTGTCACTTTGTGCATAAGTTTTATGAATGTATGAGTCCCACAACAAGAACAATTGTTCCACAATGTGAATGAGGCCCTCCTTTATACCCGTTGTATTGGAGTGCCTGTTCAGTGTAATTTTTTGCAGTCTTGTCACTTTGTGCATAGGCTTTATGAGTGTATGTCCCACGACAAGAACCATTGTTTCACAATGTGAATGAGGCCCTCCTTTATACCCGTTGTATTGGATTGCCTGTTCAGTGTAATTTTTGGCAGCCCTGTCACTTTGTGCATAGGCTTTATGAGTGTATGAGTCCCACGACAAGAACAATTGTTCCACAATGTGAATGAGGCCCTCCTTTATACCCGTTGTATCGGTGTGCCTGTTCCGTGTAATTTTTGGCAGCCCTGTCACTTTGTGCATAGGCTTCATGAGTGTATGAGTCCCAGGACAAGAACAATTGTACCACAATGTGAATGAGGCCCTTCTTTATACCCGTTGTATTAGAATGCCTGTTCCATGTAATTTTGGGCAGCACTTGCGCTTTACGTACAAGTCAATATATGCTTCCTAACAATATTTCCTCTAAAATCGATGTTCTCTTTGGTTTTGGGGTGTATTGTTGTCATTCCGTAAAAGTGGCGTAATTGTCGTTCCCAGCAGTGACTTCGGTGTCCAAGATGCATCCAGACATCCTCCCCATGATGTTCCCAAACACTTTTAGGAAAAAAGGTGGGACCCCATGCCATTTTTTAAAATAATTTAATTATTTTTGAAAAAAAATGGCGTGGGGTCCCACCTTTTTTCCTTCTCTAGCCAGAGACAACCAGCAGCGGCAGCCTGATACTACCAGGGTGGGAAGGGACATGGTTATTGGCCCTTCCCAGCCTAACAGTAACAGCCTGCCGCTGCTCCAGAACCGGACCCTCAATTTAGAAGGTCTGATCCTGTGGGTACCCGGCTCTTCCCGACACCCCTGGTGGCGGTGGGTGCCGAGGTAATAGATGTTGGGGTTAGTGCTGGCCATACCAGCAAGCACTAAGCCCAGTATTAGTAATCAGGGCCGTCTGTAGATAGCCCTGATTACTAAAACTGCAGTGTGAAAAAAAAAAAAAAACACACACTTATAAAATATTTTATTGAAATAAATACTCCCCCAGACCCCTGTTTGACCATTTTATTTAAAAAATAAAAAAGCTGGTCCGACGTAATCCAATGAATCCGACGTAGTCCTCAGCATTCACGATCCTGAAAAATAGAAAACAAACAAACACAAACCACTTACCTCCTCAGGCTTCTTCTTTGTAGTAATTCCTTCCATCCAGCAGGTGGCGCTGTGGTAAAACTTACCACTCTGCGCGCCGTCGTCCTGCTGGACGGGAGGAGGGAGCTGCCAGGGAAGGTAATTAGTGTCTCTGTGTGTCTGTCTTCGTACTTTTTTTTATTTTGGCCACTTGTGTAAGCCAGGCAGACACGGGGGGCTCTTCCGAGCGGGGGGTGCCTGGTTTACTCCCATAGACTTCAATTATGCTCGGGTGCTCGGCCAAGAACTCGAGCACCCCTGAGTGCTCGCCCAGAGCACCCAAGCGTACGAGCACCTGGGTGCTCGATCATCACTAGTAAAGATGAAAATGTTCCTACAATATATGATATATTCTTTAAAATATACTTGAATATTAACATATAACATATGGTACATAGTAATAGGATCTTAAAATCCCCAGTAAAATAGAACATTTATTTCATCTTCTATTATTTATTCGCTGTATAAACATTGCCTTGCCATTTATAAGCATCTCCCTTGGAAATTTTTATTTCTTAAGGTCACTGACAGTATGCAAGTTTATATAGCCTAATACTATACAGTGTTTGCTGATCTGGAAGAGGTGAGCAGAACAATAGGATGCTTTATTGCACCTTCCCATTTGGGAAACATTCTTTGTTCTATCTTTGTCTAGGCAATAAATTATATTTACTGTTGTACATTGTTCTGAGAACAATTACATATTATGCTACAGCTGCGGTAGCTCCATGGAAGTTTTTCAAGCAAAACAAGAATAAAATATAGCCTTTCTCTGCCATGACTAGCTTTTATTAGTTTAGGACAGAAGGGGTGGTTTATTTACTGTCATCACTTCTCTTTTAGCCACGGAGGTGAAAGAATCGTTTTTATGGAGTTCAGTTACATTTTTACTTTACTTTGACAAATACTTTGCCTAGCATATTTTAGGTTTGCTGATTTATATCACTAGAAGACTTTGTGTGGTCAATAAACTGGATGACACTGGTGTAGATTTTAAGCTCATTAACCACCTAAGGGTTCATGCACACAAACATATTTTTTTTCATTTCTGTTCCGTTTTTTTTTTTACAGGTCCGTATGAGGAACCATTCACTTCAATGGGGCTTGAAAAAAATGGAAATGTTATTTTTACCACTCAGTGAACGCTGTAAATAAATGACATATTTGGGAGGGTTTTCCACTTTTAATTTGGGTGTTAGGAGGTTAAATGAATAGCACATTCTAGGACCATTACCACCGATTGCCCTATATATACAGTGCCTTGCGAAAGTATTCGGCCCCCTGGAACTTTTCAACCTTTTGCCACATTTCAGGCTTCAAACAAAAAGATATAACATTTTAAATTTTTGGTGAAGAATCAACAAGTGGGTCACAATTGTGAAGTGGAAGGAAATTTATTGGATCATTTAAACTTTTTTTGTAATAATAAAACTGAAAAGTTGGGCGTGCAAAATTATTCGGCCCGTTTACTATCAATTCAGAAAACTCACTCCAGAAGTTCATTGAGGATCTCTGAATGATCCAATGTTGTTCTAAATGACTGATGAAGATAAATAGAATCCACCTGTGTGTAATCAAGTCTCCGTATAAATGCACCAGCTCTGTGATAGTCTCAGGGTTCTGTTTAAAGCACAGAGAGCATCATGAAGACCAAGGAACACACCAGGCAGGTCCGTGATACTGTACTGTTGTGGAGAAGTTTAAAGCCGGATTTGGATAGTAAAAGATTTCCCAACCTTTAAACATCCCAAGGAGTACTGTGCAAGCGATCATATTGAAATGGAAGGAGTATCAGACCTCTACCAAGACCCGGACGTCCCTCTAATCTTTCATCTTAAACAAGGAGAAGACTGATCAGAGATGCAGCCAAGAGGCCCATGATCACTCTGGATGAACTGCAGAGATCTACAGCTGAGGTGGGAGAGTCTGTCCAGAGGACAACAATCAGTTGAAAACTTCACAAATCTGGCCTTTATGGAAGAGTGGCAAGAAGAAAGCCATTTCTCAAAGATATCCATAAAAAGTCTCGCTTACAGTTTGCCACAAGCTACCTGGGAGACACACCAAACATGTGGAAGAAGGTGCTCTGGTCAGATTAAACCAAAATCAAACTTTTTGGAAACAATGCAAAACGATATGTTTGGCGTAAAAGCAACACCGCTCATCACCCTGAACACACCATCCCCACTGTCAAACATGGTGGCGGCAGTATCATGGTTTGGGCCTGCTTTTCATCAGCAGGGACAGGGAAGATGGATGGAGCCAAATACAGGACCATTCTGGATGAAAACCTGTTGGAGTCTGCAAAAGACCTGAGACTAGGACGGAGATTTATCATCTTTCAACAAGACAATGATCCCAAACATAAAGCAAAAGCTACAATGGAATGGTTAAAAAATAAACATATCCAGGTCTTAGAATGGCCAAGTCAAAGTCCAGACCTGAATCCAATTGAGAATATGTGGAAAGAGCTGAAAACTGCTGTTCACAAACGCTCTCCATCCAACCTCAAAGAGCTCCAGCTGTTTTGCAAGGAAGAATGGGCAAGAATTTCAGTCTCTAGATGTGCAAAACTGATAGAGACATACCCCAAACGACTTGCAGCTGTAATCGCAGCAAAAGTTGGCGCAACAAAGTATTAATGCAAGGGGGCCGAATAATTTTGCAGGCCCCACTTTTCAGTTTTATTATTACAAAAAAAGTTTAAATGATCCCAAAAAATTTTTCGTTCCACTTCACAATTGTGACCCACTTGTTGTTGATTCTTCACCAAAAATTTTAAATGTTATATCTTTTTGTTTGAAACCTGAAATGTGGCAAAAGGTTGAAAAGTTCCAGGGGGCCAAATACTTTCGCAAGGCATCGTATGCAGCATTTTGTACATAAAAGAGCTGGTGAGCTGCATGTTTTGTCATACTCTAACCTTGACAAATACACAGAAATGGCAATTTAGACAAAAACATATTACTGTATACCCTTGATAGCTACCTTCTGTGAAAGGCAAAACGCAAGATAAAGAAAGCATATCAAGAACAAAATAGTACGGAAGAGCTTGAATGAACAGTATGACATCTAAATTACAGACCAAAACATTTGATAAAATGATCTCCTACTAGTAATAAAATATAATACACTGTCAGGCTTTTGTATGTTAACTTTATGACCATATACTGTGTCTGATTTCATCTACTGGAAATGAGTGATCCAAGTCAGGTTATTTAGAGCTCTCACATAATTCCTTTTATTTCAATAAAATTTCATATGCATGATTTATTTCTACTATCTCCACCTGTTAAGGGAGCAATACACCTAAATCCCAGAGCTTATAACATTCAAAGGGAACCAAACATAATGGAGTGCACAGCATCTCTATAGAGATGAGCGAAGCTATCAAAAACGTCTATTCTGCTGCTTCACCGAATTTCACACAGAAATCATCATGAAGCGCATTTCTTTAAAAGTAGCAGGTTCAATGATGGGGAATGGCGATCGCACTATCCCCCATAATTGAAGGCCTCAGATGCCTTGTTCGTAGCTTATCGCTCCATCTGAGAATAATAGTGAGCGCTTTCAAGTGCTAATCCAGTTTAAAAAATTTATAAGTAATACCTTATCCATTTGATGGCAAAGAGGCCGCCACAGTCATCTTGATTGAAGAAACAGCGCAAAATCCAGCGCGGTGTGTGATGAAATCATCATGCTGGAGAGCGTGGTGACATCATACAAGCTTTTGTGTGGGATCTTCAATCAAGATGGCCACGGCGGCCTCTTTGCGTGCAAATGGAGGGAGTATGTTGGTTTTTTTTTCGATTAGCTCAACACTACCTCTCTAGGTGTTATTAGGACTGACCCCCTTTGAATTTACATATTGCTGTCTAGGAGAGATCAGACAAAAAAAAAAATCAGGATTATTGAATTGAAACATTACACATGTTTATATATTGATGTGGATTTCTGCAAAACAAACACACAATCAATATTGTAGTGCCAAATTATAATGAATTATTTGAATATTTGAATATGATTTTACGGATTAGTACTCTACTTGAGCACCACTGACATTTGAGGGATGCCACCTCTAGATACAGTATGGAAAGTAAGTTTAACAGTTTATTTTAGTTACATTTTGTATCATCCCTACCAAAAAAGACAGTTATATTCTATATTAGAGGTACGGTAGGAGGACATATTGAGCTAAAGTGGTTTTCCAAGACTTTAAAGAGACCCTGTCACCACAGAGTATACTAAGTTACATCACAGTAGGGAGGAGATACAAATAATTAAACACACAAGAATATACTTTTGGAAGCATAACGACAGTAAATTCAGTCATTATGTTATGAGAGAAAACAACTCCTGGGAGCGGCCATCTTGTGACTGGCAGCTGAGCGTGCTGTGTGCATGTAAGCCCAGCCCCCACACTTCAGGCCTGTGAGCTCTGTGTCACAGCAGTGAGAGCCTCCTATCAGTGTTACCACTCATAGCCGTCCCTGTATATAATCGCATGATAACTCAGATAGGCTTACATATACTGAATAAGTGGCCCTATCGTGTGTAATATTGTGCTGCTAGTCTCTGTATTTGAGGCAGGCAATTTATTCTGTGTATCTAAGCCTATAATGTATAATGCTATGCTGCAAAGGCAATGTATCTGCTACAGTATCACCCTCGACAGGCTTAGATACACGGGCTTATTAGCACAGCATCACACATTATAGGCCGAGACACTGGATAAAAATTACTGTCTCAAAAATCATGGGATCAGATACATTAGCACATTATCACTCACAATAGTTCTGGTGTATCTAAGCCTAGTATTTGTGCTTAGATTTTCTCCAAAATTAAAATAAGCACGTCTATCTTATTAAAATATAAAAAAATATTTATCCCATACAGCAAACAGTTAAACGGAAAAAAGTCAAAATAGCGTTTCTGTATTTTTTTGGTTGTTTCACCTTCCACAAAACTTAAATAAAAAGTGATCAAAAAGTCAGACACACCACAAATTGTACTGAAGGAAACTACAGATCTCCCCACAAAAATGACTGCTCACACAGCTACGTACACTTACAAATAAAAGTTATGGGGGTTAGAATATGGTGATGCCAAGAAAAAAATATTTTTCCTGAATTTTTTTTAGTTTTTTAGTATTAAAATGTAAGAAACACAAAAGTTATGGCTTTGGGAAGGCTGGGAGAAAAAAAAAAAAGCAAAAAACAGAAAATCACCCGGTCACGAAGCAGTTAAATAAAAAGACAAAAAAAATCCAATTAAAAATATACACATTTTTTCCCAAAAGGTTGTTCAATCAAAAAAATTTCAAAAATAAAATCCCCTACACATATTTGGTATCGCTGCATCCGTGACTACCCACACTACACAATCCTGTTATTTATCCCCTTCGTCGTACACACACACACATACAGGGTATATATATATATATATATATATATATATATATATATATATATACACATAATAAATATATATATATATATAGATATATATATATATATATATATATATATATATATATATATATATAATCAGTGGCGTACCGCCCATATAGGCAGACCATGCCACTGCTATGGGGCCCGCGGCACAGGGGGGCCCGCGGCACAGGGGGGCCCGGAGTGCACGGGAGGCCCCGCCCCCTACTCTGCATCATTAAGATGCGTCCCGTCCCTGCGCTCCGGGCCTCTCCTGGCCCCTTCACCGCCGCAACTTTTACCCTAACGCGTCCTGAGAGCGCTCCCAGCTGGCCCTGCCTCCTCCATGCATTTGTTGTACAGTATATATTATAATCCCTGTACCATACTATACAATGTACAGTATAATCCATACACCATACTGTATAATACACAGTATAATCCGTACACCATGCTGTATAGTATACAGTATAATCCGTACACCATGCTGTATAATATACAGTATAATCCGTACACCATGCTGTATAATATACAGTATAATCCGTACACCATGCTGTATAATATACAGTATAATCCATCCTTGTGGCTGCCCCCATTTAGTTAATGTCTCCTTAATTTAAAAAAATAAATAAATAAATAAATTAGTAGCTCATGTATACATTTCTTTATTGGCAAATGGGGGTGTGGCATGGGAGGAGCCAGGTTAGCATGTGGGATGGGGCGGGGTAGTGTGTGGGGTTAGGGGCCCCATTCATATTCTTGCTTTGGGGCCCAATGATTTCTAAGTATGCCCATGATATATACCGTATTTTTCGCCCTATAAGACGCACTTAATTCCCCCCAAAAGTAGGGGGAAAAATGCTGTGCGTCTTATAGGGCGAATACAAGTGAGCGCTTCCATAAGGAAGCGCTCACTTGTACGTAGGGACCCCCATCAGACCTCAGATCAGCCCACCCAGCCACTTATAAAGACCATACTTACCGTACCTGTTTTGCGCTGCCGCTGCCGTCCGATCCCACGCTCCGCGCTCTTCTCTCTTCCCTGCCGGCACGCACTATGACCTGACGCTGCGGCGCAGCGTCAGGTCATAGTGCGAGCCGGCAGGGAAGAGAGAAGAGCGCGGAGCGTGGGACCGGACGGCAGCGGCAGCGCAGAACAGGTACGGTAAGTATGGTCTTTATAAGTGGCTGGGTGGGCTGATCTGAGGTCTGATAGGGGCACAAGACGCTAATCTGAGGTCTGATGGGGGCACATTCTGCTGATGTGAGGTCTGATGGGGGCACATTCTGCTGATGTGAGGTCTTATGGGGGCACATTCTGCTGATGTGAGGTCTTATGGGGGCACATTCTGCTGATTTGAGGTATGATGGGGGCACATTCTGCTGATCTGAGGTCTGATGGGGGCATGATATGAGGTCTGATGGGGGCACATTCTGCTGATGTGAGGTCTGATGGGGGCACATTCTGCTGATTTTAGGTATGATGGGGGCACATTCTGCTGATTTTAGGTATGATGGGGGCACATTCTGCTGATTTGAGGTATGATGGGGGCACATTCTGCTGATTTGAGGTATGATGGGGGCACATTCTGCTGATTTGAGGTATGATGGGGGCACATTCTGCTGATCTGAGGTCTGATGGGGGCACATTCTGCTGATCTGAGGTCTGATGGGGGCACATTCTGCTGATCTGAGGTCTGATGGGGGCACATTCTGCTGATCTGAGGTCTGATGGGGGCACAGTGAGATGGTATGGGGGCACAGGGGGCTGATATGGGGGTCTGATGTGATGTCCTTAAATTTATGGGCAGTCTGATAAGAGGATCTGATGAAAAATATTTTTTTCTTATTTTCCTACACTAAAACCTAGGTGCGTCTTATGGGCCGGTGCGTCTTATAGGGCGAAAAATACGGTATACATATACAGTATATATATATACTATACACACACACACACACACACATATACAGGATATATATAAACACATGCATAAACACACACATACAGGGTATTTACACACATATACAGTGTATATATACACACACACCCATACACACATATACAGGGTATATATACATATGCATACACATATACAGGGTATATATACACACATATACAGGGTATATATACACACATACACATATACAGGGTATATATACACATGCATACACATATACAGGGTATATATACACTCATGCATACACATATACAGGGTATATACACACCTACAGGGTATATACACATATACAGGGTATATATACACATATACAGGGTATATATACACACATACATACACAGGCTACATATACACATACATACACATATACAGGGTATATATACACACATACGTACACATATACAAGGTATATATACACACATACATACATACACACACAGGGTATATATACACATACATACACATATACAGAGTATACACATACACAAACCTTTATACACACAGATGTACATTAACATATTAATGCAGAAGATATACATTATACATACAGGCACTCATATACATGTGCAGCAAATATTTATTACTCTTTTCTGCAAACTTACATTTAGGTGCAGGGACTAATGGGTTGTGATGGAGAGAGCAGATATCTTCAGACATGAGGTGGGGAGGATCGTTATGCTGAGGGTGTCGGTATCTGCACAGTCAGGCTCTGTCCTCTCCCAGAGACAGGATGTCTGCAGTTCTGCCCTGACACTGCTGGATCTTGCTGAGTAGTGAGGGCAGTACAGGGGAAGAAACTGAAAGTAACTGGTGCTGTTACTCACACTGCATTGTACAGTGAAGCTCAGAGCAGGATCCCTGGGTGGATGAATTAGTCTTACAGCGCTCTGTATCTCACTCATCCAGGGATCATGCTCAGTGTACAATACAGTGTGGGGAGGAAATGATGTCAGAGCACTGAGCATGCCGGGAGCTGCCTGGAGGCGACTCTTTCAGAGGAGTCGGCAGTTTACATGAAGAGCAGTGCCATAGAGAGTGCAATAGTATAGGAAACTTTCGTGTTTTTTTTTAATAATTGTATTTAGACATTTTAGTATTTCATTAAAACATATATTCTCTTCAAATAAAGTCAATAAAAACATTTGGTGATGGGGTCTCTTTAATACTAATGGCCAATCCTCTGGATGGGTCATCGGTATCTGATCAATGGGGGTCCAACACCCAGGACCCCTGCCAATCAGCTTTTTGAGAAGGCACCAGCATTTTTGTGATCTCCACGTTCTTCTCACTTTTTTTTCCTAAGTGATTACATCTTCATGTGTCAAGTGGCCTAGGTGCAACTCAGCCCCATTCAAGTGATTGGGGCTGAGTGTTATACCAAGCATAGCCACAATACAATGTACGGAGCTGCGCTTTGTAAGCTCTATTAAAGCTCAACACATCTTCCCTGTAAAGAAAATCTGTCACCCTGATTTTGGACTATTATCTACAGTAATACATGAGTAGTGGTCAAGATAAGAAGTCTAGATTACTATTTTTTATTTTCCTACTGCCTGCTGTCAGCACTCAAAGCTGCACTGAAATACACAATCTGGACTGTTGTACTGTTCTAGTATAATGGAGAGGACTCTTGTGCACATGCATGGCAGTCCTGACAATATATTTCAACGCAGCTCCGAGCACTAGGAACAGGGAGCAGTAGGAAAATATAAAACTGTTAGAATATTCGGACTACATGTGTATTACTGTAGATAACAGTCCAGATTTGGGGTGACAGATTCCCTTTAAAGCTCAGCTCCATTAAACACATGAGAATTCTTCTCCAAGTAATTCTTCTCCAAGTAAAGAAACAGTTGGCAGTGCTGATACTGTGCATTCCCTGTATAGGAGGTCATGGCAGAGCCTAAATGTTCATCCCTAGCTATACACATATAGAGAGAGGTAGTATTTGAAGATAACTTATTGGGTACAAGTAGCTCAGCATGTGCTGCTAACAATTCCTGCTAGAGGAAAGACACGTGCCTACTTTATTCATTGTTTTCATGTAGCAGAGACCAGTCATAGAGAATTGTTGTAAATTAAGAAAAATAATACAAATATTTTTTACAAATATTGGTCTCAGTCTGGCAGGACCTACTCTAAACTCACCTATGCCGTTTGGCATCTACATTTAGGAGAGCAGACCCTGCACATATAGGCCCTGATTTATCATACCATCACTCCAGAATTCTGGCATCAAAAAGTTGCAAAATAGGGCTTTTGTGACTTTTTTGCACTCCTGTGCGACTTTTTTGTGCAAAACTTTGCGACTTTTTGCATGTGTACACCACTCACTCCAGTTTTGTAATATGGGTGGAAAAGTGGGTGTGGCTAGCTATGTTAATGAGTTTCACTCCAGATTTATCATTGCAACTTTTTAAAAAAGTCGCAAAATAGTCGCAATCTCACTTCAGGAGGAGGGTGGAGTAGGAAAAGTGGAGTAGCTTCTCTGGACAGAAGACAAGCCACATTTATCAAACAACCTGTGACATTTGATAAATGTGGCACAAAGTACTCCAACTCAGACTGAAGCAAAACTGACTTCAAGTATTCTCCTAATGATAAATTCCCCTCATAGTTCTTACCTCTGTGTGCAATCAGGCAACCAATGAGAGGAAGAGCACGCACAACTATATGTACCACATAATCAAGGTGACTGACACCACCTTGGTGCTGGTAGGCAGGCACAGATGTGTTTTGATCAAAATATATTGGCTGAGAGTCTCAGATTTTATTATATCAGAGTGAGGTCTTAGGGAAGGTAAATTTGACAAAGAAATTAATTTCTGTCTATCTATACAACCCTGGCATCCCATAAGAATTGTATTCAAGAAATATACATAATATACATAAAGAAAAGAGAAATTGCTATGGAAAGTATAAAACAAGAGTAAACATTATATCCAAATGCATAGCAAGGTTACTGTATTTTTTCCATGTCACAAGAGATACCCTCATTAAGAAGAATTATTTTATTTTGCTACATCAATGCTAATGAATATTCACTGGGTCAGAGCCAGTGCTAACTTCATGGCAAATACAATTTTGCTATTTTTATTCCGCTGGAAGATTTGTTGCCTTAAGATATTATTTTTTTCCGTTATACTAAATCTGTCGTGAATTATTTTGCTTGAAGGAAAATTTGCGATTTCATTGCTTTTTAGATGCAGCCGGACTTAGTCACCAATCAGAAGTTCCCAGAGTATGAAATCTTATATACTATTCATCTAATGTCAATCCAATGTTATTAAAAAAAAAATTGCTTATTTGGTAATGAGATAAGATGTGTCTGCACATACGGTGGATTCCTTTGACAAGTTGACTATAAACTTCACAATGACATCTTGGATAAATGTGGGATTGCTAGCACCTGGACTGGAGCCAAAACTGGGTCATTTATTAGAACAGAGAATGAAGGTTAATAGAAAAACCAAGATGTCATGTCACGTTGCCAGATAGCTATAAACAGAACATCTGCCTTTGAAATTATGCAGCAAATACTTAATTACAGAATTTTTATTAATAGCATTGCAAACATACAGATTTGATTAACCATTTAAAATAGCTTGTAAGGTACATACAGTATGCAGGGTAATAAATATTTAATTATATGTAGAGCTTTTATAAATAGGAAACTTTCAATATATAGTATATCCCGAACTGTGTCACAGATATGTATATTGCTACAGTGCTTTTCAACTATAGATAGCAGATAAATTATATTAAAAGGTTATTCCAGCCTGAATAGTTGACATCCATCCTAAATATTAATGATGTCACATCTCTGGAACTATCACCTATGTGTAGAACGGGGGTCTGGTAAAATCTAAGACAGTTACAGAAAAAGACAAGCATCCTGTCAGGTACTTACCTAGCTACGTTCCAGTGCATGGCTGACTTTCCTCGATCTGAACCTGTACTCTTCTGTATCCATTGATACTGCTACCAATGAGCTCACACCCATTTTCTACCACCGTACTCTACAGATGTTAATTGAATCCCTAGTAGCCAACTACATTCGGTCTTGTGGTGGCCTCTGGTGAAGAGCCTAGGGGTACCCTAAGTTTTAACTATGTGGAATGGTAAAACAGGTATCAGTTTTTGAGTTTTTCTGGCTGTGGTTCTGGACATTGTTGGGGCAAACCCCCTTCTCTATGATTGCCAGGGCCTAATTTAATGAAGATGAGCGCTCAGAGAATTGACACATGCACATTGTCTGAATCAGATTTTCTCCTTCATTCTGGTTTATTTTACATACGTATACATCTTATAACACTACAAATAATCATAGACAAATCTGGCCCACCACCAAGGGGGTGGAAATCAAAACTAATGATTTGATTGGTTATTCATAAAAGGTAATACTTCCGCAGTATACTAACAAGGTTCTACTAATTAGAAAGTTTCTTATCTCAGAGCTGACATTCTTCAATAGTACATCCTGAAACTGAGAAACCAAAACCTAACTTTCCTGGACATCAAACTCTGATAAGGGGGATGAGAAAATGAGGGGGAGCAAGAAAGTGAGTGAGCTGCTTATTTCGGCCTTGCAACTATCTTATACACAGAAAACTCCCCACATCCTCACACCTGGCTCAGTAATTTTCCATATATGCACAAGATGGAGGACATAGTGTATACAAAATGGATTCTCATCCCTCACAACATTGATCTTTTCCCTGCTTAGACTATCTATTGAACTCAATGGAGCATGTAGTACTGTAGTTGAGAATTGGGGATCGCAGGTCCATGAACCCCCCATACTTCTGATTGTTGAGATTTCATACATAATAATCCTTACACCTAGAGAAGAGCGAACATTTCAAAAGTTTGACTCGGCTGATTTGCCGAATTGTACAAAAAAATTTGCTTTGTGATGTTACTTCGCCACGAAGCACATTTTTTTGTAAGTAGTGGGTGCAATGACAGGGAGCTATAAGTCATTGTACCCCTCAGATGCCGCGTTAATACATGATCATGGCATCTGAGTGTAAAAAAGTGTAAAATTAATATTAAAAAAATTAAATCAAACTTACCTCCTCCATTTGCTCACGACGGGCCAGCCGCCGCCATCGTGCTTGAAGATCTGGTGCAAAATCTCGCGCGGCCTGTGATTACGTCATGACGCCAGACGGTGGCATGGGATTGCGGCTGAGATCTTCAATCAAGATGGCGTCTGGCAGCTCGTCGCGAGCAAATAGAGGAGGTATGTATGGATTTTTTTGTTTTTTACACTATTTACACAATTCGCTGACATGAAGCATGAGGAACTTCAGCTTCTAGGCAAATCAAATTTATCCTGAAATTCGGATCAAATTCCACTTTGTGGGATTCGTTTCGCTCATCTCTACTTACACCTTATAAGTTGATAGAAGTATGATTAAAATTAACGTGACATGCCTTTCACCATGCAATATATCAGAGATGGCCAACCTGCGGCTCTCCAGGTACTGTAAAATTACAACTCCAACCATGCCGTGCTGTAGGCTGAAAGCTGTAGGCAATGAAATCTTGCTTGGTGACGTGATAATGTCATCACGTTGGCCGAGTGTGGTGACATCATACATCAACCCGTGCAACATTTTTGCAATTAACATGGCCACTACGGCCACTTTGCGTGCAAATGGATGAAGTGCGTATGTTTTTTTTTATTTGTACCATCTTTTCAGCAAAAATAGAATTATTACCATAAAGTTATTATGAGAAAGTAAAAACAGAACGTTAGAAATCTTTACTAATTTCTTGAAAAGGAAAAACTTTGGCAGCAATTACAGCCTCCAGACTTCTTGATTATAATAGTACCAGGATTGTAGACCTGGTTTCAGGGCATTTCTGCCATTCTTCTCTGCGGCATTACTGCCATTCTTCTCTGCAGAGTCTCTCAAGCTGTCAGATTGGATGGGGACCAATGGTAGACATCGATTTTCAGGTCTCTCCAGAGAGGTTGAATTAGGTTCAAGTCAGAGTTTTGGCTGGGACACTCGAGGACATTCACAGAGTTTTCCCTAAGCCACTCCTAAATTGTCCTGGCTGTGTCCTGTTCAAAGGTTAGCCTTCAGCCCACTCTTAGATCACTCTGGATCAATTTTTCGTTGAGAATTTCTCCATTCAGCTTCCTCTCAACTCTGACCAGTCTCTATGTTCTATCCAATGAAAAACACACCTACTCTATAATGCTGCCACTACCATGCTTCACTGTAGCAATGATATTGGCCATTGTTTGATTTCCTCTAAACAAGAATCTTAGAATTGAGGCCAAAAAGTTCAATCTTGGTTTCATCAGACCAAAAAAATCATGTTTCCCACACTCTGTGAATCCTTTCAGTGCTTTTTTGTAAACATTCATGTGTCTTTTGCTAAGAATATTTTTTTTACTGGTCACTCCATAAACCCAAGTTGGATTGCTGCAGTGATGGTTGACCTTCTGGAAGTTTCTCTCATTTGCACATAGAATCTTTGGATCAGTGAGTGATCATTGGGCTCTTGGTCACCTTTCTTACCAACTTATTGGTGGGGTAATTACTCAGTTTGGTGGGGCAGCCAGCTATAGGTCCTGGTTGTTCCAAATATCTTCATTTAAGAATTATGAAGGCCACTATTCTCTTAGGACTTTTCAGTGTAGCAGAAATTTTTTGTACCCATCTTCAGATTTAGGTCTCATACTAAACTGTTTCTGAGCTCTAAAACCAGTACTTTCCCCTCTCGGGACTTGGTTTATGCTCTGATATGCATTGTCAGCTGTGAGACCTTGTATAGACAGGATTGTGTCATTCCACCTCATGCCCAATCAACTAAATTTACTACAGGTGGACTCCAATCAAGGTATATAAACATCTTAAGTAGAGATGAGCGAGCATGCTCAGCCGAGCATGCTTGGGAGCAATTTTCGAGTAGTTGCGTACGCTTTTTATAATCTGTACGCTAATGCATATGCATCTTCTAATCTGTACACTAATGCGTACGCATCTTATAAATTTGTACGCTAATGCGTACGCATTTGCATACAGATTTGAAGATGCGTACGCTACTACTCAAAAATTGCTAATCTTAAGGATGATCAAGAGAAATGGGAGGAGTTCAAGTGCCATATAAAAGGGTCTGAATAGCTATGTCCATATAAAATTTTAGTTTTTCCTTTGCAATAAATTTGCAAACATTTATAAAATCGTGTTTTTCATTTTTTTTTTATAAATTAAGGATTGATATGGTAGATTTATATATATTATAACATGATATGATATGGTATAAACATGATATGCAGATTGATATGGTATAACATGATTTTTTTAATTATTTTAGCAAAGGAACACAACATATGTAAAAGTTGAAAAAAAGTCTAAAGGATTTCGGGGGAAAGGATGAAAGAATTGTTTTGAGAGTATATATAAAAGTAATTGCCACTTAAGCCAATGCTCTAAAATAAGAATGAGCACACTGGTTCTACCAGTTCCGGATTCAATATGAACTTCTCAAAAAGTTTGTATTCAGACAAACCTTCAGAGAGAGCCAGATACACAAATATGTGTTTCTCAACAATATATATGCATTGTCTTTCTCATTTTAGAGAAGGCATGGTAAGCTGAGCATGTATGCACAGTATTATGAGTCGACTATGCGCCTATTATGCCAATTATGTGTGTACAGTATTGTAGGCCAGGTATTGCCCCTGCTATGCCAAGTACATGTGCACAGTATTGTAGACCAGACAATGCACCTGGTATGCCGAATACATGTGCACAGTTATTGTAGATTAGGCAATGCCTCTTTGGGTTTCTGGAATAGATATTCAAATTAGCTTTCCTAAATTTATCTGATGCCGGCAGATGTAAGACATGATAATTTGCTTATATCCTACAATAGTCATCACTGGTCTCCATAATAGAAATAGTACCCACCCAGAGGTTCCCCCAAGGCCTTGCAAGTATAAATGGTGTTCTTATCTGCTTTTCTCTGATTGAGGGCTTGAAGAACTAGTTGCAGGTATGAGGCTGGCTCAGCTTTTTCTCTAGCTTTGATACACAAGCATGTTGTTACTATTTCTATTATGGAGACCTGTTGATACACCTGACTACTTTTGTAGGCTAGACAATGCTCCTCTGGATTTCTAGGTAAAATATATTGTATACAAACACACATTTGTGTACTAGGCTCTCTTTCCTTCGATTCTAAATATTTGGCAAACTTCAAACTACACATAAACAAATCTTGTCTGGTTCACTCATCTCTACTGTGAAGAATTAAGAAAATAATTATAAATATGTACTGTATGAAAAATTTAAGTTAATATGAAAACACTTTTTTCAAGTATTTGTTTATTAACCCCTTCAACCCCGGGCCTGTTTTCACCTTCCTGACCAGGCCATTTTTTGCTAATCTGACATGTGTCACTTTATGTGGTAATTACTTTGGAATGCTTTTACTTATCCAGGCCATTCTGAGACTGTTTTCTTGTCACATATTGTGCTTCACGACAGTAGTAAATTTGTGGCAAAATATTTCATTTTAATTTATAAAAAAATTCCAAATTTACAAAAAATTTGGAAAAATTAGCAAATTTCCAAATTTCCATTTCTCTACTTTCAAAATACATATTAATACCTCCAAAAATTGTTATTATTTTACATTCCCCATATGTCTACTTTGTGTTGGCATCACGTTATAAATGTCATTTTTAGGGATGAGCGAACTTTTGAAAAGTTCGGTTTGGTTCGTCGAATTTTCATGAAGTTCGGATTCGTACGAACCGAACCTAAAACGAACCTTGCTATAACGGCTGAATAATTGCTGCAATAATAATGGGAGTCTGGTAGGGTATAGTTTCGTTTACTTGCAGTTGCTATTACAATGAAAAAAGTTAAAAAAAATCAAAGTGACTTCAACAACGGCGACGCAAAATATACGCATATTTGAGAATTTAAACTAATGCATACGCTAATGCGAACATTCCTACTCAAGTAACGAACATACAGTGTAGCGTTGTCAAAGGTACGCTACTTAACTGAATATGTACGCATTAGCGTACAAATACACTGCGTCTGTGAACATTCCTACTCAAGTAACGAACATACAGTGTAGCGTTGTCAAAGGTACGCTACTTAACTGAATATGTACACATTAGCGTACAAATACACTGCGTCTGCGAACATTCCTACTCAAGTAACGAACATACAGTGTAGCGTTGTTAAAAGTACGCTACTTAACGGAATACGTACGCATTAGCGTACAACTCTTTAGTGTACTATTCGTACGTACGTATGCACGCACGACGTAGAGGCATAGCAATGGCAAGACGAGCAGCTGCTTTTAGCTCTGATGAGCTCAAATACATGGTCCGTGTCATGGACAGGGAGAACTATGATGGCCCACACCGCCATCAACATGTCCATAAAAAGGAGGTCATAGAGGTGGTGATCCGAGGCCTGCTACATCGGTGTAGGACTGTGCGGACCCCGGGCCAGATACAACGCCGATGGTCGGATCTCAAAATAAAAACCCCAGAGTGGCTAAAGGAGATACGGGAGGAGATAAGAAGGGGTAAGTAACAAAATATTTGAAAAGTAAAATCATGATAATAAATTAGTGTACTGTATTGTATATATACCAGTCAGGGTTGCCAACCGTCCACAAATTTCTGGACAGTCCGTAAAAATAGGCAACTTTTTTCCTATGTCCGTGAAAAAAATAGAGGTGTCCGTGATTTTTTAGAGGCTGGTGATACTAGATTATTTTGGTGGTAATTATCATGATTTTACAGCTCACAGTAAATGAAAATCCACTTGCTGTTCATTTTGATTAGCGTCAGCCTGTCGGCACTGTCGGTTGACAGGCGGCTGCGCTTATCAGTTATAATGCCCCCGGCTGCGCTGAACACCATTTCTGATAGCACGCTGGCGGCAGGGCAGGCAAGCACCTCCAAGGCGTACAGGGACAGTTCCAGCCACGTGTCCAACTTGGAGACCCAGTAAGTGTAGGACGCCGAGGGATCGGGGAGGACAGGGGTACGGTCTGCCAGGTACTCCCGCAACATCCGCCGATACTTGTCCCTCCTGCTGATAGCGGGCCCCGCAGTGATGGAAGTTGCACGAGGGGGTGCCATAAACGTGTCCCACACCTTGGAGAGTGTTCCCCTGGTGGCTGTGGGCCTGATCGATGTTGTGGGACTCTGGGAGACCCTCTCCTCTCTGCCGCCAGCGATGGTGGGTGGGAAAATCTCCATCATGTTCTGCACGAGTTCCCTCTGGTATTCCAGCAATCGATTCGTCCTCTCCTCTACCGGAATAAAAGAGGAGACGTTATCTTTATACCGGGGGTCCAGGAGTGCGAAGACCCAGTACAGTTTGTTCTCCACTATCCGGACAACACGTGTGTCCCGGGAAAAGCAGCCCAGCATGAAGTCAGCCATGTGTGCCACTCTGAATAGGCATGACGTCACTGCCCCCACCTGAAGGATCACTTGCCATTTCCTCCTCTTCCTCTTCCGCCTCCTCTACGCCCCATCCGCGCTGAACCAATGGGACGCACACAGCCTGACTGCTACCCTCGCCGCCAGCATCCTCCTCCTCTTCCACAGCCACCTCCACGTCGTCGTCCTCCTCCTCCTCCTCCTCCTGCAACTGCCACCGTGAAGCAGACAAAAGTGTGGTCTGACTGTGTAGCTCCGTTGCGTCTCCTCCTACCCCCGTCTCCTCTGCGTGCAATGCATTCTCCCTTATTGCGATGAGGGATTCTTTAAGGACGCATAGGAGCGGGATGGTTACGCTCACTATAGCGTCCTCGCTGCTGACCTTCTTGGTGGACTCCTCAAAGATACGCAGTACATCGCATATGTCTGCCATCCATGGCCACTCGTGGTTGGCAAACTGAGGGAGCTGAGTTGGAGGCACGCGTGGATTCATAATCTGGTACTCCATCAATGCTCTCTGCTGCTCACACACCCTGGCCAACATGGAATAGGTGGAATTCCAGCGAGTGGGCAGGTCGCACAACAGCCGATGTTCAGGCAAATGGAGGCGTTGCTGGAGTTTTTTTAAGCTAGCAGCAGCTACAGTTGACTTCCGAAAGTGTGCGCACAAGCGCCGCACTTTCACCAGTAGCTCTGCCAGGTTGGGGTAAGTCTTTAGAAATTTTTGGACTACCAGATTAAAAACGTGGGCCAGGCATGGTACGTGATTGAGTTCGGCAAGCTCCAGAGCCGCCACCAGGTTACGGCCGTTATCGCACACGACCATGCCTGGTCCTAGCTGCAGCGGCGACAGCCACATCTCCGTCTGCTGCAATATGGCGTCCCTCACTTCTGGGGCGCTGTGCTTCCTGTCGCCCAAGCTGATGAGCTTAAGCACCGCCTGCTGACGTCTCCCCGCGCCAGTGCTGCAACGCTTCCAGCTAGCGGCTGAGGGCGATGTTAAGGCAGAGGAGGAGGAGGAGGAAGAGGAGGGGGGTGTATCAGAACCCATGCTGGCAATCTTGGGCGGGGGTGGTAGGTAGGCCGTCTCTGTTTGCGACCCCGTCCCCGCTTCCACAACATTCACCCAGTGTGCCGTCAAAGAAATGTATCATCCCTGGCCGCAAGCACTTGTCCACGAGTCGGTGGTCAAGTGGACCTTTGCGCTGACTGCGTACCTCAGGGCCCGCCTGATGTTACGCGACACGTGCTGGTGCAGGGCGGGGACGGCACTCCGGGAAAAGTAGTGGCGGCTGGGGACGGAATAGCGAGGTGCGGCAGCCGCCATCAGGTCGCGGAAGGCCTGCGTCTCCACAAGCCTAAACGGCAACATCTCCAGGGCCAGCAGTTTGGAGATGTGGCAGTTTAAGGCTTGGGCTTGGGGGTGACTCGAGGCGTACTTCCGCCTGCGAGATGGACAGTTGTTGGGACGAGGAGTGTGAAGGTGCAGGCGAAGAGGCGGGGGAAGGGGAGGCTGAAGGAGAAGGCCCCAAAGTAGCCGAGGCAGAGGCAGATGTGGAGGTGTCCTGGCTGGAGGTCTGGACCGCAGTGGCAGCACACAACAAAGGGGAAGAGGCAGTGGCAGCAAGACCGGGCGCAGGTTGTATTGCGTTTGCTCTCTCCCACTCAGCCCAGTGCTTGAATTCCAAGTGACGCCGCATGCCTGAGGTGGTCAGATTGCTCTTCTCAGAGCCCCTACTCAGTTTTGAGTGGCAGAGTGTGCAAACCGCGCTCAGTTTGTCATCCGCACAAACATTAAAAAATCTCCACACCACAGAAGTACGAGGCCTCGATGGGGGAGCTTCACGCGACTGCCCGCTGCCGGGAACAGCTTCGGCCCTGCTGGCTGTGGCCTCACTTCTCTGTCTGGACTGTCCTCTGCCTGTGGACATCCCTCTGCCTGTGGACATTCCTCTGCCTGTGGACATCCCTCTGCCTGTGGACATCCCTCTTCCTGTGGACATCACTCTGCCTCTTGCTGCCTTTTTCGGTGCTGCGCAGACCACCACCTCTCCACTGCTTTCCCCGCTGGACATCACCCCTGGCCAAGTGGGGTCGGTCATTTCGTCATCCACCACCTCCTCTTCCTCACTCTGCTCCTCCTCCTGCCCACTGGACATTCCAACAGCCTCCCTTGATGGCAACTGCGTCTCATCATCATCATCGCTCATGATAACAGATGCTGGTTCAGGGTCCACATCAGCAGGAGATGGCGAAAACTCAAGTGTTTGGGCATCACTACAAACAAATTCCTCTGCTAGCTCCTGGGATTCTTCCGGCACATCTGAAAAAGGACCCGAAAAGAGCTCCTAGGAGGGGTCAAGGGTGGGATGACTCTGTTGGCCAGGTGTGGAGGAAGGAGGGTCAGAGTGAGACTGTGTGGATGACTGGCTGGTGGACAACTGTGTGGAAGCGCTATCGGCTATCCATTGCACCACCTGTTCAACCTGCTCAGGCCTCAACAGCGGTGTAACCCGCCCCCTGCTTAACTGTCCCATAAAGGCAGGGATTCTGGATGAGTGGGATCCTGGCTGACCCTCACCAGCACGCATTGTATCCCCACTGGCTTCAACAAGGCCACCAACAGCATTTCCGCGCCCCCGTCCTCGTCCTCGTCCACGTCCGATTCCGCTAGCCCCCCTCCGCATTTTATTTTTTTTTTGTTACAATATTTTGCCTTCACAGCCGTGTACTAACAGTTCAGACGGTGTGTATGAACACTACGTATATACAATTATTTTGCAAGAGAACGCAAAGTACAGGTGCCAATGAAAAGACTTTTTTTAATATATTTCTAGGTACACAGCCGTGTACTAACAGATCAGACGGTGTGTATGAACACTATGTATATACAATTATTTTGCAAGAGAACACAAAGTACAGGTGCCAATGAACAGGCTTTTCTTTTTAATATATTTCTAGGTACACAGCCGTGTACTAACAGATCAGACGGTGTGTATGAACACTACGTATATACAATTATTTTGCAAGAGAACGCAAAGTACAGGTGCCAATGAAAAGGCTTTTTATTTATATATTTCTAGGTACACAGCCGTGTACTAACAGATCAGACGGTGTGTATGAACACTACGTATATACAATTATTTTGCAAGAGAACGCAAAGTACAGGTGCCAATGAACAGGCTTTTTTTTTAAATATATTTCTAGGTACACAGCCGTGTACTAACAGATCAGACGGTGTGTATGAACACTACGTATATACAATTATTTTGCAAGAGAACGCAAAGTACAGGTGCCAATGAAAAGGCTTTTTTTTTAATATATTTCTAGGTACACAGCCGTGTACTAACAGATCAGACGGTGTGTATGAACACTACGTATATACAATTATTTTGCAAGAGAACGCAAAGTACAGGTGCCAATGAACAGGCTTTTTTTTAAATATATTTCTAGGTACACAGCCGTGTACTAACAGATCAGACGGTGTGTATGAACACTACGTATATACAATTATTTTGCAAGAGAACGCAAAGTACAGGTGCCAATGAAAAGGCTTTTTTTTTAATATATTTCTAGGTACACAGCCGTGTACTAACAGATCAGACGGTGTGTATGAACACTACGTATATACAATTATTTTGCAAGAGAACGCAAAGTACAGGTGCCAATGAAAAGGCTTTTTTTTAAATATATTTCTCGGCACACAGCCGTGTACTAACAGATCAGACGGTGTGTATGAACACTACGTATATACAATTATTTTGCAAGAGAACGCAAAGTACAGGTGCCAATGAAAAGGCTTTTTTTTATATATTTCTAGGTACACAGCCGTGTACTAACAGATCAGACGGTGTGTATGAACACTATGTATATACAATTATTTAGCAAGAGAACGCAAAGTACAGGTGCCAATGAACAGGCTTTTCTTTTTAATATATTTCTAGGTACACAGCCGTGTACTAACAGATCACACGGTGTGTATGAACACTACGTATATACAATTATTTTGCAAGAGAACGCAAAGTACAGGTGCCAATGAAAAGGCTTTTTTTTAAATATATTTCTAGGTACACAGCCGTGTACTAACAGATCAGACGGTGTGTATGAACACTACGTATATACAATTATTTTGCAAGAGAACGCGAAGTACAGGTGCCAATGAAAAGGCTTTTTTTTTAATATATTTCTCGGCACATAGCCGTGTACTAACAGATCAGACGGTGTGTATGAACACTACGTATATACAATTATTTTGCAAGAGAACGCAAAGTACAGGTGCCAATGAAAAGGCTTTTTTTTAAAAATATATTTCTAGGTACACAGCCGTGTACTAACAGATCAGACGTTGTGTATGAACACTACGTATATACAATTATTTTGCAAGAGAACGCAAAGTACAGGTGCCAATGAAAAGGCTTTTTTTTTAATATATTTCTAGGTACACAGCCGTGTACTAACAGATCAGACGGTGTGTATGAACACTACGTATATACAATTATTTTGCAAGAGAACGCAAAGTACAGGTGCCAATGAAAAGGCTTTTTTTTAAATATATTTCTCGGCACATAGCCGTGTACTAACAGATCAGACGGTGTGTATGAACACTACGTATATACAATTATTTTGCAAGAGAACGCAAAGTACAGGTGCCAATGAAAAGGCTTTTTTTATATATTTCTAGGTACACAGCCGTGTACTAACAGATCAGACGGTGTGTATGAACACTATGTATATACAATTATTTTGCAAGAGAACGCAAAGTACAGGTGCCAATGAACAGGCTTTTCTTTTTAATATATTTCTAGGTACACAGCCGTGTACTAACAGATCAGACGGTGTGTATGAACACTACGTATATACAATTATTTTGCAAGAGAATGCAAAGTACAGGTGCCAATGAAAAGGCTTTTTTTTAAAATATATTTCTAGGTACACAGCCGTGTACTAACAGATCAGACGGTGTGTATGAACACTACGTATATACAATTATTTTGCAAGAGAACGCAAAGTACAGGTGCCAATGAAAAGGCTTTTTTTTAATATATTTCTCGGCACATAGCCGTGTACTAACAGATCAGACGGTGTGTATGAACACTACGTATATACAATTATTTTGCAAGAGAACGCAAAGTACAGGTGCCAATGAAAAGGCTTTTTTTAAAAAATATATTTCTAGGTACACAGCCGTGTACTAACAGATCAGACGTTGTGTATGAACACTACGTATATACAATTATTTTGCAAGAGAACGCAAAGTACAGGTGCCAATGAAAAGGCTTTTTTTTTTATATATTTCTAGGTACACAGCCGTGTACTAACAGATCAGACGGTGTGTATGAACACTACGTATATACAATTATTTTGCAAGAGAACGCAAAGTACAGGTGCCAATGAAAAGGCTTTTTTTTTCATATATTTCTCGGCACACAGCCGTGTACTAACAGATCAGACGGTGTGTATGAACACTACGTATATACAATTATTTTGCAAGAGAACGCAAAGTACAGGTGCCAATGAAAAGGCTTTTTTTTATATATTTCTAGGTACACAGCCGTGTACTAACAGATCAGACGGTGTGTATGAACACTACGTATATACAATTATTTTGCAAGAGAACGCAAAGTACAGGTGCCAATGAAAAGGCTTTTTTTTTATATATTTCTAGGTACACAGCCGTGTACTAACAGATCAGACGGTGTGTATGAACACTACGTATATACAATTATTTTGCAAGAGAACGCAAAGTACAGGTGCCAATGAACAGGCTTTTTTTTAAATATATTTCTAGGTACACAGCCGTGTACTAACAGATCAGACGGTGTGTATGAACACTACGTATATACAATTATTTTGCAAGAGAACGCAAAGTACAGGTGCCAATGAACAGGCTTTTTTTTTAATATATTTCTAGGTACACAGCCGTGTACTAACAGATCAGACGGTGTGTATGAACACTACGTATATACAATTATTTTGCAAGAGAACGCAAAGTACAGGTGCCAATGAACAGGCTTTTTTTTTAAAATATATTTCTAGGTACACAGCCGTGTACTAACAGATCAGACGGTGTGTATGAACACTACGTATATACAATTATTTTGCAAGAGAACGCAAAGTACAGGTGCCAATGAACAGGTTTTTTTTTTTTTAATATATTTCTAGGTACACAGCCGTGTACTAACAGGTCAGACGGTGGGTATTTACACCTGGTATACAAAAAGGGTATTGCAGGCACACAGAACCCAGAACACTAGAGCCAAATAAACTGTATTTAAAAAAAAAAAAAAACAAAAAACAGCCGTATACTGCCAGATCAGATGGTGCATATACACACTAGGTATATAACAGGGTTTTGCAGCCAAAAAGAACGCAGAACAGTAGTGCCAAATATAGTTTGGTATGTAGCAGAGCACCTAATACACCACTAATGCCTCTCTCTGTCCCTACTCCAGCAGCTATCCCTGAATACAGCAGCCGTTGTCTGTAAAGTCTATATTGTAGTAAAGCTATCACTGTACTGCACTATAGTAGCCCTGATAAGGGCTTTTAATCACGCTCCTGCCTGTCCAACTGCTAAAACCTGTCTCTCCCTTCTCCAGCCTCTGTCCCTGACTAAGTTCACGCAGCATATGCGTACGAGCAGGAAGAGCTGAGTTTTTAATATTCGAGGTCACATAGTTTTTCCAGCCAATCCATGTAGACGCCGTTTTCGCGCTGCCAGCGTGCTCAGCGTGCCTGTCATACCCCCCCTGCATGGTGATTGGTGGAAAAAGAGCACCAGGGAAGGTGGGAGGGGAAACGAATTCTAAGTGCGCCATCGCCGTTATACTCGATTGAAATCGAGTATGCCGAATAGCGTAGTATTCGATCGAATACCGGCTCGATCGAACACTACTCGCTCATCTCTAGTAACTAAGTGTGGAGGTTTTTTATATCACAGTTGAAGGACGGCAGCCTCCGTGATATATACCCCATAGACAGCCTTATTCCACGCGTGACTGCATGAGAGGCGTGAAATCATTCGCACAGAGAAGAACCCCATTGGGATTTCCGGTGCAAGATTTTACTACTCTCATGATATCAACAAAATACCTCAAGAACAGTTAGTACCCGCTCACAAAACGGTGGGTAGTGTTCCTTGGCACGGGTGCCAGGGATAGAACCCCACGGCTATAGTTCACAAAAGGTGAAATCCCCACTTTGTGAAGCATAGTCGTGGGGATTATTTTAGGGATGGTACTGTTCTTGGGGTATGGGTTGGACGGTGCACCCGTGTGAGGCATTAAGCTGGTGTGGAGATGTTAAATGGCCAACACACCATGGGCATTAAATTTGGAGATGGGGTTCTGTTTATTTAAATGTATCCGAATTAAGTAGGGAATTTTTAAGGTGATTTTTTTTTTAATTTGGGGTCTAAGGGGGGAACATTACTTAATAAGTTAAATTTCGGATTTTTACGTTGGGCACATATTTGGGATCTTAAGGTCATTTTCTTGGAAAAACGGATTGACATGCAAGACGGGTGACTGATGACTTAGTCATTCACATCAGGCAGGGGGGTGGTATAATCCGATGTAATCCAGGCACGATTCATCTTTATAAAAGTCATCATCTCAACACTGTGGCAAGAGAGCCTCGTTCTTTGCGGTGTTACAATGTTACCCGTCACACTGAACACCCTCTCTGACGCGACACTACTGGCTGGGCAGGACAGCAGAGCCAAAGAAAACTCTGCCAGTTGAGGCCAAATGTCCAGTTTCTCTGCCCAGTACTGCACGGGGTTGGTGACACTTTGGGGCAGGGTACAATCCAGGTAGGCAGTGACCTGGTGGGTGAGCTCATGCTGATCCACGCTATGAGTCCGGTGTTGTGTCCCCTCTTCAGCAGCTGGCTGCATGAAATCGCTTATCAGCATTTGGAGGCTGTAGCGACTTCTCACGCCTCCACTAGTGGTGGTGGTAGTGGAGCGCGCTGGTTCCCCCCGAGCGGATGTTGTCTGGGAACCTGGCTGGTCTCGCTGGTAGGTAGAGACCAGCTGTCTGGTGAGTAGGTCCCAGTAGTACCCCAGTTTTGCCTCCCTCTCTGATGGTGGAAAAAATTCAGCCATTTTGCGGCGGAAGCGAGGGTCCACCAGGGTGGCCAGCCAGTATTGGTCCCTCTGGCGGATGTCCACAATCCGGCTGTCACTCCTCAGACACTCCAGTAGGCACCTTGCCATCTGCACCAAGGACAATGAGCGTCTCTCCTCTCCAATGTCCTCGGTATAGTTCCAGGGTCTGCTGGGGTCTTCCTCCGCTTCCTCTACCACCTCATCCTCCATCTCCTCCTGTGATTGAGAGGCAGAGAAGCCAGGTGGCGGTGTGTGGAATGGCTGGGCATGGAAATCTTCCTCCTCCTCACCCTCCACCCACTATGAGGTTTATCACATGTGCCATACAAGGTGTATGACTCAGCCCTCCCTGCTGCACTGCAGAGACAATGTTCCTCCCATTGTCTGCTACCACACTTCCCACCGTTAGTTGACGTGGGGTCAGCCATTGATCTACCTCCTCCCTGATGGTCCGGAGGAGCTCCTGCCCACTGTGTCTCCTTTCACCCAGGCTCACCAAATGGAGGACAGCCTGAGAGTGCCGGGCCTGACATCGGTGGTAAGACACCGGGGCAGGTTGTAATGCAGTAGAAGTGGCGGATGTTTGCAAGGTGGTGGAGGCATAACTTCTGCTTCCCGCTGCTGGCCACCTAAAGCACCGTGGAGGTGACAGTGGCAAGAATGGGCCAACTTCCTGATGGTCTTCTGTGAGGATGTTGACCCAATGGGCAGTAACAGACATGTACTGCCCTTGCCCATAATTTGAGGACCAGACATCAGCACTCAGGTGCACACTCTTGGACACCGAGAGTCCCAATGAGTCGCCCACCTTTTTCTGCACATAACTGTGCAGTGATGGGACAGCTTTTCCAGAGATGTAGTGGCGGCTGGGGACTCGCCATCTGGGGTGCGCACAAATCCCTGAAAGGCTGGGAGTCCACGAGGTTGAAGGGCAGGGACTGAAGCACCAGCAGCTTAACCAGGTGTCCGTTCAGTTTCTGGGCCATGGGATGGCTGCTGGAATACACCTGACGTCTGCCCATGGACTCAGTCAGGGATTGCTGCCTCATTAGCGGTGTACATGGCAGTGACACTGTGCTGCTGCTGGCAACTGAGGCTGACGAGCCCTGAGTTCCAGTGAGAGGATGCTGCATGATGGGATCTGCAGTGTATGGTGCATCATGACAGGAGGTGGTATTGGGGTCACGGTTCTTCCAGGCCTGTTGGTGTTGCCTTTCCATATGCTTTCGCATGGATGTTGTCCCCAGATTATCATCCCTACCACGACTGACCCTCTCATTGCACAGCAGGCACAAAGCAATATGCTTATCTGTCCCCAGGCAGAAGAACTCCCAGACGACTGAGGACCGTGGTTTGCTGACAGCCACGGGGGGGTCTTGCTGGCTGTTGACTGCCATTGCTGCCTGAGGCTGCCCTCTCAGGACCAAGGCTTTGAGAGGGTGATCTCTGCCTGGTAGCTTCTCTTCTACCCCTCCCTCTTGTGCCTCGGTTGCTTGCATCAGTGGGATGTTGCTGCGTCGGTGGCACCTCTATTTCCTCCACCGATGATGCTGAGGATAATGCTGCTTGAGGGCGCCACAACCGATCAGCAACATCATCATCAAAGTCAGGACCACTGCTACTTTCCTCCAGTGGCTGGGACAGGATATCAGGTGTGGCACTGGATGCCCCTCCCTGGCTCTGTTGACTGCTTACAGCCAACACCTCCTCTGGAGTCTCAGTACGTTCCAACCGCTAACTTTAGTGGACTTCCTCCTCCTCATCATCACTAAAAAGTGGTAGAGACTCCAAGGGAAGATCAAGGTTTGCAAAGAGTTCCCTGGCAGAAGGTGCCCCAAAGGAGAGTGGCATTCTAATAACAGGGGATGGGGCAGAGGACTCTCGCTGACCGTCCCATGTAAGGGTGGTGTCAGATGATCCAGCGGATGCTTGACTCCTCGTTTGGGAGCTTTGGGGGGTGGAACTGGAGGATTGGGTAAGCCAATCTAGAACCGCTGACTGTGTGGTTCTTACTTGACCAGTGGCCGTCAGGGGTAGCTGCACCCTGCTGCCATGCCTGTTACCCCGGCTGCCATCGGGCCTGGTGCTGCCACTTCTTCTACCCTCACCGCCTCCTGTTGCACTCCTTGCCTGGGAAGTGCTGGAAGTAGGACGCTTGGACATTTTTTTATTGTGTGGAGGAAAATTTAATGATGTATTTTTTTTATACTTTTTTAAACTTTATTTTTTTTTTATACCTTTTTTTATCTTTTTTTAAAAAACTTTAAATTTTTTTTTTTAATTTGTTTATAAGTTGTTTTTGGAGTTTTTTTTTTTAACTGTTTTTGTTGTGGCTAAACGGGGTTGACAGCACCCAGCTGAGCAGCAACGTGTAGCGTGTACGGTCACGGAACAGGAATGCTACTTGTCCTGACTCTTTTATCTCACTATTTTTTTTCTCACCCTATCTCTCCCTAGATGTCACAATTTTTTTATTTATATGACTTCCTCTCCCTATCTCTACCTATCTCTTGCTTTCTCAGCCTCTTTCCCTATCTATCACCTTAACTTCTATATCTAGCTTTCTCTTCCTCTCTCCTGCTTCTCTCACTAACCCTTTCTATTTATTCTCTGTCTCTCCCTGTATCTATCTACTTGTTTGACTATCTATCTATCTATCGATCTATCTATCTATCTAGCTATCTCTTTTCCCTCTCTATCTATTGAGCTCCTTTCTCTTGGATGTCTGAAGACGCACTGACAAAATGTCGGCGCGATCAGGCACTTCCTGGTCTGTGTGGGTGACGTCACACATCTTTTTTTTCACAGAAAACCAGGATACAACCAAGTCATTTGCTGCCTGTCACGTGTATGGCTTCATCCCAAAAATCTCTGTGCGACATTTGTCTGGGTCGCAGTCTAAATAGCTACCGTCAGTAGGGTGTCAGTTAGCTCTACGATAGTTTCTGCACGTCACGTTCCCAAAAATGCAAAAAAATATAGAAACAAAATTAGTTTTTTGTTGTTTTAGCTGAGTGATACGAATCCATTTCACACAGCTGCGTGTAACCTTTCTGTGTGACACAGTTCAGCATACTCACTCCAAACCGTATATACTGTCCAGGTGACACTTTCTGTACGTCACAAAATACAACCAAGTCACCTGCTACCTGTCACATATATATAGCTTGATCCTAAAAATCTCTGTGCGACATTTGTTGGGTTGCAGCAGTCTAAATAGCCACCGTCATTAGGGTGTCAGTCAGCTGTACGATAGTTTCTGCACGTCACGTTCCCAAAAAAACAAAACAAAAAAATATTTAAAAAAAATATAGAAAAAAAATTATTTTTTCTTGTTGTTTTAGCTGAGTGATACAAATCCATTTCACACAGCTGCGTGTAACCTTTCTGTGTGTCACAGTTCAGCATACTCACTCCAAACCGTATATACTGTCCAGGTGACACTTTCTGTACGTCACAAAATTAAACCAGACTGAACAAGTTTGTGGGTTTCAGTACACCAGGCCCATTTATTTTATTTTTTTTATAGAATACAATTATATACAGAAAATGTGGAATCCCAGGGCTAAGGTTCGAGGACGAGGACGAGGGCGTGGGCGTGGGCAGTCAATTACTGCAGGGGGCAGAGGCCGTGGTCCTGGGCAGGGTGAGACAGTACCTGCTGATGAGGGAGCTGTGGAACGCCGCAAAGCTACACTCCCTAGCTTCATGTCTCAACTTACAGAGACACGTGGTAGAGGACTGTTGAAACCACAACAGTGCGAACAGCTGATTTCGTGGATTGCGGACAATGCTTCAAGTAATTTGTCCACCAGTCAGTCTTCCACGTAGTCCACCCACGTTACCCAAGGGAGCACTCCTATGGCTCCTCCACCTCAACCTCTTTCCCCCCAGTCTGCTCCCTCCCAGGAAAATTTGGAATGCGATCCAGCATACTCTCAGGAACTGTTTTCTGGACCCTTCCCAGAGTCACAAACCACTTCTCAGGTTGCTGCTGACCTCTTTCCCGATGCCCAAGTCTTCCAACTGTCGCAGTCTGTGGGTGATGATGATGATAATGACAATGTTGAGTTAGTGGAAGAAGTTTGTAAGGAGGTGTCGGACGATGAGGAGACACGGTTCTCAGACAGTGGTGAAGTTGTTGTAAGGGGAGGAATTCCGAGGGGTAGCAGACTGAGGAATCGGAGGATGACGAGGTGACTGACCCGAGCTTGGTTGATATGCCGAGTGAAGACAGTGCTTCTGAGGCGGAGGCGAGTGCTGCACCAGAACAGGTTGGAAGAGGCAGTGGTGTGGCCAGAGGGAGAAGCAGGGACAGAGCTGGTGCATCAGCAGCAACTGTTTCACGTAGTGAAGCTCCCGTGGCGAGGCCTAGATGTTCGCAAGTCTGGAGGTTCTTTAAAGAAAGTGAGGATGACCGACGGACTGTGGGTGTGCAACCTGTGCACACCAGGATCAGCAGGGGTGCCACCACTACTAGCCTAACCACCACCAGTATGCGCAGTCATATGAGTGCTAAACACCCCACTCAATGGAACCAAGGCCGTTCACCACCTCATGCGGGTCACACCACTTCTCCTTCCCCTGTGTCACTCGCTGCCTCTTCTAGTCAACCACTGCCAGGACCCCAGCACGAGCGCCTCCCGCCGGAAAACCACACCTTCGCCTCAACGATCCTCCACAGTGTCCACCAACGTGTCCCAGCGCAGCGTTCAGCTGTCTTTACAGCAGACGCTGGAGCGCAAGAGGAAATACAGTTCCACCCACCCACATGCCCAGCCCTCAACGTCCACATCTCCAAATTGCTTAGCCTGGAGATGCTGCCCTATAGGCTGGTAGAGACCGAGGCTTTTCGCAATCTCATGGCGGTGCTGCCCCTCGGTATTCCGGCCCCAGCCGCCACTATTTTTCCCGATGTGCCGTCCCAGCCCTACACCAGCACGTGTCGGAGAACATCATCCGTGCCCTGACCAACGCTGTTTCTGAGAGGTCCACCTAACCATGGACACGTGGACAAGTGCTGCCGGGCAGGGACACTATATCTCACTGACGGCACATTGGGTTAACTTGGTGGAGGCTGGGACCGAGAATGACCCTGGGGCCGCTCATGTATTGCCCACACCGAGGATTGCGGGGCCTACCTCGGTCATGGTCTCTCAGACATACTATGCCTCCTTCGACCCCTCCTCCTCCACCGAATTACCATCCGTGGGCACGGCGCCTTCAGTCGGTAGCTCTAGGCACAGCAGCAGTGCCCGTGGGTAAGCGCCAGCAGGCGGTGCTCAAACTGCTGAGCTTAGGTGACAAAAGGCACACCGCCCAAGAGCTGTTACAGGGCATTACGGCGCAGTCTGATCTGTGGCTGGCACCGCTGAACCTCAAGCCAGGCATGGTTGTGTGTGACAACGGGCGTAACCTGGTGGCGGCTCTGCAACTCGGCAGACTGACACATGTGCCATGCCTTGCCCACGTGTTCAATCTAATAGTTCAGCGGTTCCTCAAGACATACCCCAAGTCTGTCTGATTTGCTCACCAAGGTGCGCCGCATCTGTGCGCATTTCCGCAAGTCGAACACAGATGCTGCCATCTCAGGTCAGCGCAGCGCCGCCTACAACTACCTGCTCACCGCGACTGTTGTGCGACGTGCCCACGAGATGGAATTCCACATTAAACATGTTATCCAGAGTTTACCAGCAGCGCAGAGCGATTGTAGACTGCCAGATGTCAACTTCCACCAGAACTGGTAGTCAGGTCTCTCAGATTCCTCAAGTCTACAATGAGGAGTGGACGTGGATGTCTGATATCTGCCAGGTGTTGAGCAACTTTGAGGAGTCAACACAGATGGTCAGCGGCGATGCCGCCATTATCAGCCTCACCATCCCGCTGCTTTGCCTGTTGAAAAACTCACTGCTCAGCATCAAGTCGGATGCTTTGCGCTTGTCACAAGAGACAGTGGAGGAAGATACGTCGCTTGATAGCCAGAGCACCCTCCGTTCTGTTTCTCAGCACGTATCGGAGGAGAGGGATGAGGATGAAGAGGAAGAGGAGGAGAATGTCGGCGAGACAGTAGAGGGTACTAGTGCTCAGTCCTTAACTCTTGAGCGTGTATGGGCTGAAGAGGAGGACTTGGAGGAGGAGGAGGAGGAAATGGAGAGTCAGGCCATTGAGGAGAGGGAATTCTTAACGTGTTGGGACTCTGGCGCACATGGCAGACTTCATGTTAGGCTGCCTTTCCCGTGACCTCCGCGTTAGAAGAATTTTTTCAAACACCGATTACTGGGTGTTCACTTCCTGGACCCACGGTACAAGCAGAACCTTTCCACTCTCATCCCTGCAGAGGAAAGGAGTATGAGAGTGAATAGATATCAACAGGGCCCTGGTGCACAAGCTGAAACAAATTCTTCCCATCTGACGACGCTAGCGGCACAGGGCATGGTTCTGTGGGCCAAGTAGCGGGGGAGAGGAGGCGAGCAGGGCAGCTTGTCCAGCACTGGCAGGGGAACGCTCTCCAAGGCCTTTGCCACTTTTATGTCACCCCAGCAAGACACTGTCACCTGTCCCCAGTCTAGGCAGAGTAGGGGGGAGCTGTACAGAAAAATGGTGAGGGAGTACCTAGCTGACCATACCAAACGTCCGTAGCGATCACTCTGCTCCATACAACTACTGGTTTCAAAGCTGACACGTGGCCTGAACTGGCGCTGTACGCTTGGAGGTGCTGGCCTGCCCTGCCGCTAGCGTGCTGTCAGAGCGGGTATTCAGTGCAGCTGCTGGCGTCATCACGATAACGTACACGCCTGTCAACTGACATCGCTGACAGGCTGACGCTTATTAAAATGAACAAAGCCTGGATTTCACCGGAATTCAAATCTTCCTCCGGGGAAAGCAGCTAAAGATTTAAATAACTTAATGTATCCGATTCCTCTTCTCTACTCCTCCCTCCTACTCCTCCTCCTACTCCTCCTCCTCTACATATCGTCTTTGCCTAACGCTGACCCAAAAAACGCCATGTTTTAGAGGTCCCAACTGGCACTCTTTTAGCACAATTTTCAGGAGGGCCCCCTACAGGCCCTCTCTCCAAAAATTTTTCCGGAGGTCCACCTACAGCCCTCTCTAAAACAATTTTTCCGGAGGTCCACCTACAGAGGCCCTCTCTTCAAACAATTTTTTCCGGAGGTCCACCTACAGGCCCTCTCTCCAAACAATTTTTCCGGAGTTCCACCTACAGGCCCTCTGTCAAAACAATTTTTCCGGAGGTCGCACCTACAGGCCCTCTCTCCAAACAATTTTTCCGGAGTTCCACCTACAGGCCCTCTGTCCAAACAATTTTTTCCTGAGGTCCACCTACAGGCCCTCTCTCCAAACAATTTTTCCGGAGGTCCACCTACAGGCCCTCTGTCCAAACAAATTTTTCCGGAGGTCCACCTACAGGCCCTCTCTCCAGTTCCAGTTTCCAGTTTTTATTTGCGCAAAACTGCACACATTTTTTATTTTTGGATAGGTGTGAAAAAATAATATTACTTGCAAATCTATATTGCCCAACATTGGATACGGTAGCAAGTAGAAGACCAAACACATGCTGCCCACAGGGTTCCGCAAATTCCTGGTCCAGGCCGCAAATTCTTTGTCCACAATGTCAAGGAGGTCGAGGTTCTGTTGATGAGCAACAAGTCCTTCTGTACTGAAATCGCCGACAAAGTCTCCATCTAAGAACCCTACAGACCATTGTGGAGGAGAGCGGCACAGCTCGCCATCAAAGTGACGAACCCCTAAGCCAGACTGCGCAGAGAAGATAACGAATAAATATCTCTGTGGTTATTTTTGCAAATAAAAGTTAAATAACCCCCCAAAAAATTCATCTGTTCCTGTGCCTGATCCACCCAAGTTGAATCCTGTCCCATCCTGAGAAATTCCCCCCCAAGGAGTCCCCATTGTAACTTGCTTCCCAATACAACTAACCTCACCCCCCGACACCTGTGTCTCCGCCATTGTCCACACACCTCCTCAGACAACACTGGTAAATCCCCACTGTCAGCACACGGAAACAGCAAAAGGTCTTGCGAATTAGGGCAGAGAATGTTCTGGGCTAGCACATCAGGGGAAGGGGTGACTATGGGGTTCCAGGGAATACGTGACCACATGCAATATCCATTTAAAAAGTCATGCCACACTTGATCTAGCTCATTAATTGACAATTGTACCGGTTGATGCTAAAATTTTTCAAGTTGGGGTCCTGCGTCGTCATTCTAACTACATCCAGCTGTTATCACCACCAACACGCTAGCCCAGGGGGCACTCCTCTGGCTCTTCCAGCGAAACCTCCTTCCCCCCAGCCTGCCACCCCACCTACAGGCCCTCTCTCCAAACAATTTACTTATTTGTCCTATCTTTCTCTCTCTCTCTACCAAACTATTTTTCCGGATAGCTGCCATATACGGTATTAAACTGAGTAGTATACATAGAAGACATACGCACACTTGATCAATCTCATAATTTACGACTGTACCGGTTGATGCCTAAATTTTTAAGTTGGGGTCCCTTTGGTCGTCATTCTCTACACTTACACCCGGCTTGTTGTCACCACCACACCGCTAGCCCAGGGGGCACTCCTCTGGCTCTTCCAGCGAAAACCTCCTTCCCCAGCCTGCCCCCCACCTACAGGCCCTCTCTCCAAACAATTTACCCCGGATAGGGGACGTATTAGATATTGTACTGATGTTTTTTTTTGTTCTTCTTTTAATTGCCTCCTGACCTGTGATAGGCAGAGCATGGACACTTCCCCTTAGCTGCAGTGGGAAAAGACACTCCCCTGGCCAGAGCAAGCTCTTTTTCCGTTTTCCGTTTCGAAAAATCCATAAAATATAGGTCCCAAGATAGGGGACGTATACGGTATTAAACTGAGAAGAATCGATACCATACCGGTTGATGCAACAGTTTTTCAAAATCCATTCTGGCTGTTGTCACCACCACACAACGCTAGCCCAGGGGGCACTCCTCTGGCTCTTCCAGCGAAACCTCCTTCCCCCCCACCTACAGGCCCTCTCTCCAAACAATTTACCCGGGTAGGGGACGTATTAGATATTGTACTGATTTTAATTGCCTCCTGCAATAGACGGGAATCCTCAACTGCTTGGGAAGCAGCTATGCTCACCACTATACACCAACAGGCCACAGCAACTGATAAGAACAGATACTAAACTTGATTTCAGCTGCAGTGCCAGCATGAGCAGTGGTGTCACCTGCAGGCGGTGATGGACCTTCGTTGCACCTAGTTGGGTGCTTCCCTAACATGTGATGGGTATTTGCCTCGCCTTTCTTGGTCTGGGTGAGCACAATTGCCATGAGGGTAACCACCAGGCTGTTGCCTGAGAATTTGGGGTAATGGTGGGATTAGGCAGCCTCAGAGGCATCCATGCATGCTGCCCCTGCCTGTTTCCTGTCCATTTCCGTGGTGTTTCCATCATTTTCTGAGGTTTCCAGGTTTTCACCCAGC
>ONZH01009449.1:0-140000 GCA_900303285.1 Rhinella marina
TCTGGAGGGGGCAGAGGAGTCTGGAGGGGCAGAGGAGTCTGGGAGGGGGACAGAGGAGTCTGGAGGTTGGTGATAGAGGAGTCTGGAGGGGATGAGAGAGTCTGGAGGTGATAGAGGAGTCTGGAGGAGACAGAGGAGTCTGGAGAGGACAGAGGGAGTCTGGGGGAGACAGAGGAGTCTGGAGAGGACAGAGGAGTCTGGAGGGAGACAGAGGAGTCTGGAGAGGACAGAGGATTTTGGAGGCGGCAGAGGAGTCTGGAGGGGACAGAGGAGTCTGGAGGAGACAGAGGAGTCTGGAGGGGGCAGAGGAGTCTGGAGGGGGCAGAGGAGTCTGGAGGGTATAGAGACGTCTGGCAGTGACTCCTTCTCTCTACTGAAAACTTTTGTGCACTCAAGGAGTATTTGTCGCTGTAGAAGATGTTTGGCACTTTTAGAAGCTGAATCTCTGCACCACCTGAATGTCCTCTCCTGTTATAACCCTGCAATAATCACCCATTGTAGGGTAACCCTCATGGGTGGATGAAAAGGTATAAGAGCAGGATCCGTTGTGTGGGGGCAGGGTGCCCGGATGTGTAGGACAACAGTATAAAGAACGGGGTCCAACACCCAATGTAAAGAATACAAATTCAGAGGCTGAAAAGATATAACTCTCATATATCATGGCGGCCATCGCTGGAGATTTGTTTTGCAACTAATCTGCAGAACCGGAGCATGAGAAAAAATTTTAAAAAAGGGGCCAAAAGGGAAAAAACGGGAAGTTATGAGCGAGCAAAATACATGGAATCTGCTCTGCAAAAACCAGAGCCGGCAGCTGTGTCTCAGCACGCAGGCCCGGCCATGCCAACTTCCCTCTGCAGAGTCCTGAAATATCTTCAGTTTCATTTCACTACCTGTATATCCCTATACCGTGACCACATCGAAACCCAGGTTGGGTGAGCAGCACCTCAGCGCAGACGTTTTTTGGAAGTTCATCTTCTTCAGAGCTAATTTTGCTCCATTCTGAACCCGAAAGTGTGAAGGAGAAGCCTGCGGGGGCTTTGGATCCTGTTTTTGCAGTTTCTTTATGATGGGTCTCCAAGCCACAAAAGCCATTTTTACCTTGGCACATGGTGGGGACAGGTGTGAAGAGTCGTCCTGATGCGAGGCTCCTTCACGATGTAAGAGTTAGGGCCCTTGCACACGACCGTGGAGCACGGTCCGGGACGGTCCGTGAAAACCCGGACTGTGCTCCTTCTGAGGGCAGGAGTTGCTAGCATTGGTTGCTATGACGGCGTGCGCTTCCTGAGGCCTCCGCTGTACGCTCTATATGAGCGTGTGCAGTGTATCACTGTACAGCAGCGGCCTCAGGAAGCGCACGGCGTCACGGACCGTCCTGAAACGTGCACCACAGTCATGTGAATGGGCCCTAAATGCAAAGGAGGCATCTTCTTAACCCCAGCCTCCACTGGCCCCTGGTCTATGAAGGGCCCGAAATGAGAATACCCCATTAAGAAGGAGCTGCAGGAGCAGAATTGTAGCATCAAGGAGACATATTACGGTCTTAAAGGGAACCGGTCATGTTGAACACGGTGTCTGAGCTACATGCGGTATGTTATAGAGCAGGAGGAGCTGAGCAGATCGATGTATAGATTAATAGGAAAAGATTCAGTAAAAGTTGTAATGTATAGATTTAAGCTCCTGCCCGTTCTGGGCTTTGAAGTCCAGGAGGCGGGGCTATCAGTGATTGACAGCCTGCCCTCTATGGTGGTGTATACAGAGGTAGCTGTCAATCACTGATAGCCCCGCCTCCTGGACTTCAAAGCCCAGAATGAGCAGGAATTAAAATGTATAAATTACAAGTTTTACTGACTCTTTTCCTATTAATCTATACATCGATCTGCTCAGCTCCTCCTGCTCTATAATATACCGCCTGCAGCTCAGACACCGTGTTCTACATGACCGGTTCCCTTTAAGAGCATTGTGAGCAGAACCACCCTGGCCACCACTTAGCTGTTCTAAATGGAATGGAGCATGCTGGGAGTCGTAGTTTCACCACAGCTGGAGTGCCGGAGGTTCGCCATCACTGATATAGGGAATACAATATATCGGAACGTCCTGACAGTGAATGTCCATCTCCTGCAGTGCGGAGCCAGAAGCCTAGCTGACCAGTGACTCCCCGCTCTGATATATGGGGGCGCTCCGGGCAGCTCCTAATTACACAAAAACCGTTACTTCTGAAACCAAAAGAGATTTCAGTGAAAAACTTTTACTCCAAATTAATGTCATTTCCAAGAAAAGGGAAGTACAATGTGGACGATACAACATGGAGGAGGGGTCAGTGACGCAGCATTAGAGGGTCCAGGACGGCAGCTGCTGCTGCTCAATGGCATCTCCACCCCGGACCATCAGACTCTGTGGAGGCCTGCATGAGGATGTGACCCTTAAACACCCCCCATGTGTAAGTAAATCCATCAATACGTTTTAGGCCACACCCCTCCCAATAAACCACACCCACCATTTAAAACAGATACGAACTGGTTAATAAATGTGAGCGTTTGTGTTTCAATTCCTCACTGTTTCTAAGATCTCTGCTTGCTGTCAGTGAATGGATGCATTCTGGTTTACAGTCAGAGGCTGGGGCTACACTACGAATATGTGCGGAGGTCAAAGTCACCGTGTATCCCCAGCCAGAGCCCTGCTCATTCAGCTCAGGATCTGTTACAATGTATCAGTGCTGAGGATTAGCTACACTGATACAATGTAACAAACCCTCAGCATGATAAGCATTAGGTCAGGACTTCTGTCTCTGAATATAAATAAGAATGATTCTGTTCACTGACAGTAAGCAGAGATCATGAGAGATCAAAACACGGCATCTCTTATACGGTCAGATAACATTTCATTGTACTATGGTGTCTTCTGACCCCTCCCCACTACACGCCGGCCATCCCGCCACATTGAGCGCTCCTCCTCTTGTCCGCTATACGTTGCTCCACCTCCTCCGGTCGCCGTAGGCTTTGTAAGGCAGCGGGTAGTCCGTCTGGGGCCGATTGATCCAGCGGTTTTGGGTTTGCCTCAGTTGCTCTTTCTGCTGTTGTTCGGACAGTAACGTGAGGACTTTTTCCTGATCTTTGAAGTGACTTCTCCCATATTCCTGCAGCAGCCACAGTCTGTACTGTAGGGGCGAAAAACAGGGACATAATGAGGGTAGAACAGGGACTGGAGAGGCCTCAGAATTCACAGCCCTGACCTCGTCTGCAGGGTCTACGAGGGTCCGCCAGCCCAGGGCCACCATGTCCATTCATACCACTGAGAAGTGTGGGGGAAAAACTCCCTCAGGAAAGCTAGCTGCTGACGGATCTAGGTGTCTTACTGAGGATGGGCTACCCCTAACCTATACCCGTCTATAAAACAACCAAATCCTGCAATAATTGTGTATGACGCTATATAATGAGATAGAAGACGCTTCTGATCCTTGTCGTCTGGACGGCCCGGCAGGAGCAGACTGCTTTGTGAAACGTGAACCTCCAGAACCCGGACGTCCCTGCGAATTAGGTGCCGATCACAGGAGACATTTATACATGGGAGACGTGGGCAGTACCCCAGTATACATCATGCCTCGGGCTCATGGTATAAGCTGGGCCCCACTTCATTCCAGCGTTATGTGCCCATGATTATCACATCCAGAGCCGGTAATGTGCACATACCATTATAATATGCAACGGCGCAAAAAAATACCCCCTTATAATGTGTGCCAGTACAAAAATGCCCCCTCTTAGTGCCCTCAATAGAGGCAACATCCCCATAGTGACCCCTATAATGTGAACCAGTTCAAAAACATGCCCCCTTGTGTGTGTCCCCACAAAATGCCCCTATTTAGTGCCCGTCATCCCGCCGCCTGTGCCGGCCTCTGATAGGCTACAGACACTAGGCCTGAAGCATTTCATAGGTAACGACAAGGAAACATCCGCAGCGTCTAACTGTATTGCTATCCTGAGGCCGGCAATGCCCAATTGGCGGTGCACTACTGGGAAAGGAGGGGCCCCCTGGGCTTAGGGGCCCGGTCACAATTGCGACCGCTGTGAACCCCTATAACTACACCCTGCTGTCAGGACCGTCCTCCTCAATGACATCAGAGAACTACAGGTTCCAGAAGACTTCTTGGTATTCGGCTCCATGTCCCAGTGTGCGGCGGTGGTGACCGTCACTCGGCGTCTTCCTTTTCTAGGCGCCCTGTAACTTGTGGTTTCTTCCCTTTCCTGTCGGCTCAGCCATTTTGCTGATGTTCAGCTCAGCCACAGTCTTGGTTTTTCTCTTTGCTCATCCTCAGGGCCCCTGACACGCGATGCTTCTCCCAGCAAAGGCTGGAGACACCGAGTAACTGCGGATCTTGAGGTAACCGTGTTTCCACGTGATCAGAATGCAAACCCTACACTTCATATATCTATATTTTATCTACATGGCACAACCTATGTAGCATAGAGCAATCTCTGGAGCAGGCTTCCAGAAATCTCCGAGACGTAGGGGTTCAGAGGGGAAGCATTATTGCCGCTCAGTAATAAACTGACAAGTAATCGTATTAGGCAATGTCTTCAGGGATTGACCACGGCATCTGAGGGGTTAAACGGCCAGGTTCGGAGGTATCTCCAATCTTTGCCATTGCAGACAGGCGGTGTGGGTACGGCTCTTGTGCCCGTGCCATCCATTGGACATACAGTTACATGGGGATACAATAAGGGGAATTCCATCATAAAGGGAAACTCCTGATCTGAGCTGCGGTTTATAACGTTTCATAGTTACGCAGTTTCAGAGGTCCTCTACCCTAGGGTCCCTACGTGTAAGAAGGGGACCCTCCAGTGGTCAGCTGTAATCTGTGGATGAACCTGTCAGTGCTCAATCTTCCTGCAGCGCCCCCAGAGGGGGAATGGAGGATTTCACATCAAGGTATTGGCCGTGCAATGACATTTTCGGGGTACTCTCCCTTTAATCCTCATATAGTGAGCTTCACCAGAAGGTGTAATCGTTCTCATTTCTAAATCTAATCATTTCAATTGTCAGGGGCCACATTTCTCGTACTATCATGGGGCCCCGCTGCTTTGTTTTGATTCCACTTGTTACTTTGTTACAGTCTGGTCTGTAATGCGGCAACACAAGGAAGGCCATGAGGAACAGATACTGTGCGGACCTCGTACACAATGTACACAGGTAGCGGAAGAATAATAGAAGGACAACAGCAAAGCCTCATCTCGACTGAGACATTGTGAAATGCTGTGTGAGGCTGCAGAGCGGGATTCCTGGGAAGACATCTGACAACCGCTGTGGTCACACTAATCATGGGGTGTCGACTATACAAACAAATCAACTGCAGCAGGGACTTAAAGGGATTTTCCAGAGTTGATGACACGTCTCCTGGACTCTCCGATTACCTTATCCTTACAGCTTTACTAATCACCACACTGTACTGACCAAAGCGAAAACTGTGTCAGTGGTGGAAAGGAAGCATCGCAGATTTCAAGAAGATCAGATATCAATTAGCAAAGTGGTGGATTGTAAAGTCGGTATTACACCTAGAAATGACTGGGCACCACGGCAAATTATTGAACGGACGGACAATTGTATATGTTCCCCTTAGACCTATCACTGTATGACAGGTTGGAGATGTCTTCATTGGTCATATCACTGGTTGGAGATGTCCCCACTGGTCATATGTCTGGTTGGAGGTTTTCCCCTTAGTCCTATGACCAGATAGAGATGTCCCCTTTCTCCTATGACCAGTTGGAGGTGTCCCCTTTGGTCCTATGACCCGGTAAAGGTGTCCACGTTGGGCCTATAACTTGTTGTAGATGTCCCTTTGGTTATATTACTGGTTGGTGATGTCTCTCTTGAGGTTTATGTCCAGTTGGAGGTGTCTATCTTGGTCATATGATCATTTAGAGGTGTCTATCTTGGTCATATGACTGGTTGGAGGTGTCTGTCTTGGTCATATGACTGGTTGGAGGTGTCCATCTTGGTCATATGACTGGTTGGAGGTGTCCATCTTGGTCATATGACTGGTTGGAGGTGTCCATCTTGGTCATATGACTGGTTGGAGGTGTCCATCTTGGTCATATGACTGGTTGGAGGTGTCCATCTTGGTCATATGACTGGTTGGAGGTGTCCATCTTGGTCATATGACTGGTTGGAGGTGGTCCATTCTTGGTCATATGACTGGTTGGAGGTGTCCATCTTGGTCATATGACTGGTTGGAGGTGTCCATCTTGGTCATATGACTGGTTGGAGGTGTCCATCTTGGTCATATGACTGGTTGGAGGTGTCCATCTTGGTCATATGACTGGTTGGAGGTGTCCATCTTGGTCATATGACTGGTTGGAGGTGTCCCCTTGGTTGTATGACCATTCAGCAGTGTCCCCCTTAGTCCTATGACTGGATGTAGAAGTCTTGTGTACTTGGACTACAGCACACACAGTAGAGGACACGGGGCCCCTGTGTGACTTGGGATGCGGGGACGGCGCTGTGTGTGGTCTGCGGGACATCCACAAGTGTCACAACGACAGGAGGGGTTAATATAAATGGTGTTGCAATGTCAGTCAGCAGTTCCTTCTGCATGTGATATGTTCAGTTGTTGATGGACACATCATGACCCAGGAGAATTTCTAGATGTATGAGAAAAGTGCACTGTCAGAGTCCTGTGACCCATCACCCTGCCCGCCGTGTGACCTGCCAGCACCAAACGACGGGAAAATCAGGACACACATGACTCAGCATGCAGTGTACGCGAGGTGTGAACGGCGCTGAGTACTGCCAACAGGCCCCGGATTCATTACTGCTCTTACTACTGCCCCCAGCATCCCTGACCGGATATGGCAGAGCAGGACGGGGGCATGTGGAGGACATAGTATAGACAGGCATGTATTCTGGTCACTTGTAGTGGGCCCCATAGTATCACCCTCATAGTATCACCCTTATAGTATCACCCTTATAGTATCACCCTCATAGTAGTCCCTATAGTATCACCCTCATAGTAGTCCCTATAGTATCACCCTCATAGTAGTCCCCATAGTATAATACTCATAGTAGTCCCTATAGTATCATCCTCATGACCAGAGCACCCCTCCCTACACACACATGCCTGGAGGTTGGGGGTCTCCCTAATTCACTTCATGCAGCCGGGCGGTCTGTACCATGTATAAGGGGGGTTCCTCCCGGCCATTATCACTTTACCTCTTTCACTAGGGTCATTTCATATTCCTGCAGCTGCTGCTGAAACCCGAGGTTCGGCCCCACATAAGACCTCGCGGCTCTCACAGCGGACAGACAGTCCTCCCAGCCAAACGCTGTCACCGTCATCAGATAGGCAACCAAGATGGTGGTGCTGCGAGACACCCCTGCCAAACTGAGAGAAGACAGTTCAGTGCACCACGACACCAGCAGCAGTATCCAGATTATATACACCGACGGGCCTCGTCAGTGTCTGAGCCGCCACCCCAGTAGTATAAGTATAAACCGTCTCTTACTTGGCTCCTGCTGAGATTCCACCACATCCAATACTCCCCTATCCGAATACTGCAGAGGGGTCGTGATATGGATCTCTCCTACCCTCGTTTCTCCCGGGGTCTGTTCCTTCGATAGTCCGGATGAGGTAAAAGCTCCAATGGCTCAATCCTATAGTTTACTTCTCTGAGATGGAAGCGTTCCCCGGCCGCGGTAGGTAGGTAGACCCCGGGAGAAACGAAGGTAGGAGTGATCCATATCACGACCCCACTGCAGTAGACTGGACCCTGGGACCTTTAATATTCTCCTGACTTTTCACTGGACGGAATTTCCAATAAATCCTGGTTTGTAACAAAAATTTAAACTGGTTTATGAACGAGGCACTGACCAGTGGATGAGGCAGCCGCCACCACGTAGACGACATTCATGGATAAACCGGATGCTCTTCTTAAAATGCTGAATCCTGGAGAAGAAAAAATACATTATAATAATGACACATGGTTGTCACAGCTCCGCCCCCTACTGATGACATCACTGATATCCACACACCTTATACTACAGGACAACCTGCCTGTATATCATGTCTGAGAGGTAGTCACAGCCCCGCCCCATGTTATGAATAAGAGAATGAGGCAGCTTTCAGATAAGTGAGTATCACGCTCCGGACTAGCAGTGCAGCACCCGTCCTGACCTCCCAGAACTGCCGGGGTTGCATAATATTATATTGATTTATGATGCTATTACATACGGTTCTGGAATGTATTGTATAGCACTGACAGCATTATGTCAGTATTATCCAGTACATTTCAGACCTCTAAGGGTTACATAGCATCATAAATCAATATAATGCTGTGCGACCCCGGCAGTGCTGGGAGGTCAGGACGGGTGCTGCACTGGTAGTCCGGAGCGTGACACTCACTCGTCTGAAAGGGGCCTAAGAACTATATCTCTCTAATACTTCGTTGAATACGCCCCATACAGTTTTAGAATGTATTGGCTCCTATGAGCCAAAGTTATTGCTTTCTAATTATGTTTTGTTTCAGTTTCTCACACACATCAATATCTCTGCTTGCTGTCAGTAAACACAAACATTCTTGTTCACACCAGTGCTGCTGAGTGTGGGTGAGTGCTGCTGAGTGTCTGTGAGTGCTCCTGAGTGTAGGTGAGTGCTCCTGTGTGCAGGTGAGTACTGCTGAGTGTAGGTGAGTGCTCCTGAGTGTAGGTGAGTACTGCTGAGTGTAGGTGAGTGCTCCTGAGTGTAGGTGAGTACTGCTGAGTGTAGGTGAGTGCTGCTGAGTGTAGGTGAGTGCTCCTGAGTGTAGGTGAGTGCTGCTGAGTGTAGGTGAGTGCTCCTGAGTGTAGGTGAGTACTGCTGAGTGTAGGTGAGTGCTCCTGAGTGTAGGTGAGTACTGCTGAGTGTAGGTGAGTGCTGCTGAGAGTAGGTGAGTACTCCTGAGTGTAGGTGAGTGCTCTGAGTGTAGTGAGTGCTCCTGAGTGTAGGTGAGTGCTGCTGAGTGTAGGTGAGTGCTGCTGAGTGTAGGTGAGTGCTCCTGAGTGTAGGTGAGTGCTGCTGAGTGTAGGTAGTGTCCTGAGTGTAGGTGAGTGCTGCTGAGAGTAGGTGAGTACTCCTGAGTGTAGGTGAGTGCTGCTGAGTGTAGGTGAATGCTCCTGAGTGTAGGTTGAGTGCTGCTGAGTGTATGTGAGTACTGCTGAGTGTAGGTGAGTGCTCCTGAGTGTAGGTGAGTACTGCTGAGTGTAGGTGAGTGCTGCTTGAGAGTAGGTGAGTGCTCCTGAGTGTAGGTGAGTGCTGCTGAGTGTATGTGAGTACTGCTGAGTGTAGGTGAGTGCTCCTGAGTGTATGTGAGTACTGCTGAGTGTAGGTGAGTGCTCCTGAGTGTAGGTGAGTACTGCTGAGTGTAGGTGAGTGCTGCTGAGGGTAGGTGAGTACTCCTGAGTGTAGGTGAGTGCTGCTGAAGTGTAGGTGAGTGCTCCTGAGTGTAGGTGGTGCTGCTGAGTGTAGGTGAGGTGCTCCTGAGTGTAAGTGAGTGCTCCTGAGTGTAGGTTGAGTGCTGCTGAGAGTAGGTGAGTACTCCTGAGTGTAGGTGAGTGCTGCTGAGTGTAGGTGAGTGCTCCTGAGTGTAGGTGAGTGCTCCTGAGTGTAGGTGAGTGCTGCTGTGTGTATGTGAGTACTGCTGAGTGTAGGTGAGTGCTGCTGAGAGTAGGTGAGTACTCCTGAGTGTAGGTGAGTGCTGCTGAGTGTAGGTGAGTGCTCCTGAGTGTAGGTGAGTGCTGCTGAGTGTAGGTGAGTGCTCCTGAGTGTAGGTGAGTGCTCCTGAGTGTAGGTGAGTGCTGCTGAGAGTAGGTGAGTACTCCTGAGTGTAGGTGAGTGCTGCTGAGTGTAGGTGAGTGCTCCTGAGTGTAGGTGAATGCTCCTGAGTGTAGGTGAGTGCTCCTGAGTGTAGGTGAGTGCTGCTGTGTGTATGTGAGTACTGCTGAGTGTAGGTGAGTGCTCCTGAGTGTAGGTGAGTACTGCTGAGTGTAGGTGAGTGCTGCTGAGAGTAGGTGAGTGCTCCTGAGTGTAGGTGAGTGCTGCTGAGTGTATGTGAGTACTGCTGAGTGTAGGTGAGTGCCTCCTGAGTGTATGTGAGTACTGCTGAGTGTAGGTGAGTGCTCCTGAGTGTAGGTGAGTACTGCTGAGTGTAGGTGAGTGCTGCTGAGAGTAGGTGAGTACTCCTGAGTGTAGGTGAGTGCTGCTGAGTGTAGGTGAGTGCTCCTGAGTGTAGGTGAGTGCTGCTGAGTGTAGGTGAGTGCTCCTGAGTGTAGGTGAGTACTGCTGAGTGTAGGTGAGTGCTGCTGAGAGTAGGTGAGTACTCCTGAGTGTAGGTGAGTGCTGCTGAGTGTAGGTGAGTGCTCCTGAGTGTAGGTGAGTGCTGCTGAGTGTAGGTGAGTGCTCCTGAGTGTAGGTGAGTGCTCCTGAGTGTAGGTGAGTGCTGCTGAGAGTAGGTGAGTACTCCTGAGTGTAGGTGAGTGCTCCTGAGTGTAGGTGAGTGCTGCTGAGTGTAAGTGAGTGCTCCTGAGTGTAGGTGAGTGCTGCTGAGAGTAGGTGAGTACTCCTGAGTGTAGGTGAGTGCTCCTGAGTGTAGGTGAGTGCTGCTGAGTGTAAGTGAGTGCTCCTGAGTGTAGGTGAGTGCTCCTGAGTGTAGGTGAGTGCTGCTGAGAGTAGGTGAGTACTCCTGAGTGTAGGTGAGTGCTCCTGAGTGTAGGTGAGTGCTGCTGTGTGTAGGTGAGTGCTCCTGAGTGTAGGTGAGTGCTGCTGTGTGTAGGTGAGTGCTCCTGAGTGTAGGTGAGTGCTCCTGCAGTGTTTGGCTCACAGTTGCAGGTAAGAAATGGTTTTCAGCACTGGGAGGTCCACAATGAATGATGCTATTCACTGACAGGATGCAGACATCTTACAAATGGTGAGAAACGGAAACACAAATGTTTATTAGAAAGTTGCAGTTTTGTTTCCAGGATATTCAGTCTTTGTTCTCTGGTGTCAGGAGGCTGAGCTTTTCTTCTGCTGACTCTGTGGTTTCAGATCATGTGGCAGGAGGCAGCCGTCCTGGCTGGGAAATGCTGAATGGAGATGAGGAGGGCACGGACAGAAAGTCATATTCCAAAAAGAAAGAAAAAAACGAGTGCCCTCTGACCCCTGCGTGTCCAATCTACTGATCATACAATGCAGAAATCTGTCTGTCCTGATAGATTGTTACAGTGTATCAGTCTGCAGTTCAGGCTGGTTGTATCACAGGGCATTGTCTGGACTGGATACATTGTAACAATCCCTAATAGGACGGTTTTCAGTCCCTGGATGTAAACACATTTAGTGACTGCAAGCAGAGATTTTGAAAACGATGAGGAAATTAAATGTAAAGTCTGAAAAAAGTGTCAGAACTTTTCACTAGATGATGATAAAGCTTCAGTCACATAAAACTGAAGGCCCCAGCTGCAGTTCATGAGGAGGAACGTTAGATAACACGTGGAGATGTCATCGTACAGCGGCCTGACGCCCACGTATATGGTGTGTAAACCCCCTGTGCGTTTCGCTTACTGCTCCTGTACTCACTATTACTGCTCGATGCTTGGCAGTATTAACATCAATTAATTTCCTGTACTAAAGGAAAAAGTGTAAAGACTGAGGCCTCGTCTCAGAGGTGATAAACCCACTTCCTCCTCAAGGGTCGGCAGAACGGACGATGTACCGGCAGTGAAGACTCTACAGACTGCCAGCGCATGAGAAAATGCAAAGGGGCTCACCAGAAACTGCACTGACTCATTGTACCAAACTATCAGCACAGGAGAGAAATGTATGCTGCTGATGGGATGAGCAGTGAGGTCCTGTGGATTCAATTGTAGCGAACTCCGCTATAATGAGTAATTGGTCTGTATGGGATTGTTTCCGTTCATGGACAGCAAGAAGAGATCTTGATAAAGCCAAGGACCTGAAACACAATCAGAAAGTTCTAGAACTTTTCATTAAGGCTCATGTGCCCATATACTGGCACCGGCCGCGTGCACTACGAGTCACGGAGGAGGACCAATTCACTTGAACGGGTTCGCAATCCGCAAGATACGGAGCAGAGTAGCGGAGCGGAAGCACTACGGAGCGCTTCTGTGGGACTTTGGTCTGTGCTGCTGCACCGAAAAAAAAATAGAACATGTTCGGACTGAATCTTGTGGATCACATTCAAGTGAAAGGGTTCACAATCGCAAACAGCGGGCACACGGACAGTGCCTGTGCATTGTGGACCACTATTTGCCATCCATGGGGCGCACACCGTATACAGTGATCAACCGTCATTTACATCTTACATAATTATTGTTTATTTTGGAGAAATTTTATCAAAAAGATAACAAAACATTTGCAGAGATCTATCAATGTCCCTGCGGCAGAATGTGTGGCGGACGCTTAACGCTAATATATGAAGTGTCTGCAGCACTATTTATTTCATTTGCAACATACTAGACACAAGCTTTGTTTTTTTGTTTTGTTTTTTTTACACAACTTCCGCGCCATATTTTTGTCTATGCCTATTTCACTGAGCTAAATCCGCAGCACTGTGTCCAACATGGCAGAAGCAGGGAGGCCGGAAGACATAAGGACGTCTTCACACACAGAGACTGATAATCAGTTCCATTCACCTAAATAGGGCTTACAGAAATCCTTGTGATTCCCGCCCCATTCAAATGAATGGAATATTCTGCCACAAAAGACATCTGAAGGTGGAGAAAGGCTGCACTTCTACACTTCACAGAGAACTGTAATGTCAGAGGTGTAATAATCTGCAGGATCTATCACTGTATCAGGAGGTAGAGAGGACAGAGCAATGTTCTGCAGATCTCTAGAGAGGTCAGAGGTGTAATAATCTGCAGGATGTATCACTGTATCAGGAGGTAGAGAGGACAGAGCGATGTTCTGCAGATCTCTAGAGGTCAGAGGTGTAATAATCTGCAGGATGTATCACTGTATCAGGAGGTAGAGAGGACAGAGAAATGTTCTGCAGATCTCTAGAGAGGTCAGAGGTGTAATAATCTGCAGGATATATTACTATGTATCTGTCAGGAGGTGGAGAGGACAGAGCGATGTTCTGCAGAGGTCAGTGGTGTAATAATCTGCAGGATATATCACTATGTATCTGTCAGGAGGTGGAGAGGACAGAGCGATGTTCTGCAGAGGTCAGAGGTGTAATAATCTGCAGGATATATTACTATGTATCTGTCAGGAGGTGGAGAGGACAGAGCGATGTTCTGCAGATCTCTAGAGGTCAGAGGTGTAATAATCTGCAGGATATATCACTATGTATCTGTCAGGAGGTAGAGAGGACGGAGCGATGTTCTGCAGATCTCTAGAGAGGTCAGAGGTGTAATAATCTGCAGGATATATCACTATGTATCTGTCAGGAGGTGGAGAGGACAGAGCGATGTTCTGCAGAGGTCAGTGGTGTAATAATCTGCAGGATATATCACTATGTATCCGTCAGGAGGTGGAGAGGACAGAGAAATGTTCTGCAGATCTCTAGAGAGGTCAGAGGTGTAATAATCTGCAGGATATGTCACTATGTATCTGTCAGGAGGTAGAGAGGACAGAGCGATGTTCTGCAGATCTCTAGAGAGGTCAGAGGTGTAATAATCTGCAGGATATATCACTATGTATCTGTCAGGAGGTGGAGAGGACAGAGCGATGTTTCTGCAGAGGTCAGTGGTGTAATAATCTGCAGGATATATCACTATGTATCCGTCAGGAGGTGGAGAGGACAGAGCGATGTTCTGCAGATATCTAGAGGTGTAATAATCTGCAGGATATATCACTATGTATCTGTCAGGAGGTGGAGAGGACAGAGCGATGTTCTGCAGATATCTAGAGGTGTAATAATCTGCAGGATATATCACTATGTATCTGTCAGGAGGTAGAGAGGACGGAGCGATGTTCTGCAGATCTCTAGAGAGGTCAGAGGTGTAATAATCTGCAGGATATATCACTATGTATCTGTCAGGAGGTGGAGAGGACGGAGCGATGTTCTGCAGATCTCTAGAGAGGTCGGAGGTGTAATAATCTGCAGGATATATCACTATGTATCTGTCAGGACGTAGAGAGGACAGAGCGATGTTCTGCAGAGAGGCCAATGGTGTAATAATCTGCAGAGTTAACCATGGCATGGGTGGCCCAGATTTGCAGGCTGCAGGGGGTTGATTTGGGGAAGTGGTTGGAGGGTCAGACAGTGAGGCTGTGGAGCTGCAGATTCGGAGGAAAGGCAAGGAAGTGTTTGTTCTTGGAAGCAGTGACATTTATTGGGTAAGACGTTCCTCTGCCGTCACCTGCAGCCCCCACAGGTCTGGAAACCTCAGAGCCCTAGAGATATGGAGAGGGGGAGCTCGGGCCGCGTCCTGTCAGGTCTTAAAGGGATTGTCCGATAAGATACCCCCAATAATGTCCTATAAGGGGTGTAGATATGATGGGGGTAATGGTGAGGTGTCTGCCCCCTGCTGGTCACCACCGGCCTCCTGCGCCTCCACATCGGGGGCCCAGTATGACAGGAGAGAATCGCTATATTCCCTCCACATTGAGGCATCACAGTATTATTAGATTACAAGCTCTTGAGGCCAGAAGCTGCCCCAGCACTCTCAGCCTGTCATACTGCAGGAAACACCAGTTCAGATTTCCACCGAAACTGACAACCTCCCTCCAGCAAGTGGCTGCGACAACCACAAGAGAGGGCGCCCAGTGACTACAGGCTGAAGAAATGAAACTTATCTGCAGTGACATAAGGAGGAGCAGGAGGTCCTTACAGGTTCTGCCGCTCGGAGTCCGAGGCCGCTATACACAGATAGGTCATGTCCTGCAAGACAGAAGGGACGTGTCATGGAGATGTATGTGGGGTCACCGGCCCCCGCGCCCCACAATAACAGGGGCAGGAACTAAACAGACCATAGAATTCCTGTAATCCGGCACCGGGACCCAGAGCATTACACATTCCAGATTATCAGACACCCCCCAGAGCACAGAGAGACAGATGCTGATTACCAGACACCCCAAAATATAGGGGGCTGCCTCCGCTCTCAGAGCCGTCCTCTGCTACCCGTCTAGTGGAATATAGCTGCCGGATTAAAGGAATTGTACTACTGTGTAAAGCACCATGTACAATACATAAAATCCTCCATCAGCACAAGCCGAGTATCGTGATGTCACTGTTATGGGGGCACTGTGGAGGTCACTGTTATGGGGGCACTGTGGAGGTCACTGTTATGGGAGGCACTGTGGATGTCAATTGTTATAGGGGCACTGTGGATGTCACTGTTATGGGGGCACTGTGGAGGTCACTGTTATGGGGCACTGTGGAGGTCACTGTTATGGGAGCACTGTGGATGTCACTGTTATGGGGGCACTGTGGATGTCACTGTTATGGGGGCAATGAGGATGTCACTGTTATGGGGGCTCTGTGGAGGTCACTGTTATGGGGGCACTGTGGATGTCACTGTTATGGGGGCACTGTGGATGTCACTGTTATGGGGGCAATGAGGATGTCACTGTTATGGGGCACTGTGGACACTGCACTGTGGATGTCACTGTTATGTGGGCACTGTGGATGTCACTGTTATGGGGCACTGTGGATGTCACTGTTATGGGGGCACTGTGGATGTCACTGTTATGTGGGCACTGTGGATGTCACTGTTATGGGGGCACTGTGGATGTCACTGTTATGGGGCACTGCGGATGTCACTGTTATGGGGCACTGTGGATGTCACTGTTATGGGGCACTGTGGATGACACTGTTATGGGGGGCACTGTGGAGTCACTGTTATGGGGCTGTGGGGTCACTGTATGGGGCATGTGGATGTCACTGTTATGGGGGCACTGTGGGTGTCACTGTTATGGGGGCACTGTGGATGTCACTGTTATGGGCACTGTGGAGGTCACTGTTTATGGGGCACTGTGGATGTCACTGTTATGGGGGCAACTGTGGATGTCACTGTTATGGGGGCACTGTGGATGTCACTGTTATGGGGCACTGTGGATGTCACTGTTATGGGGGCACTGTTGGGGGGGGCACTGTGGATGTCATTGTTATGGGGCACTGTGGATGTCACTGTTATGGGGGCACTGTGGATGTCACTGTTATGGGGGCACTGTGGGATGTCACTGTTATGGGGCACTGTGGAGGTCACTGTATGGGATGTGGATGTCATTGTTATGGGGCACTGTGGATGTCACTGTTATGGGGGCACTGTGGAGGTCACTGTTATGGGGCACTGTGGAGGTCACTGTTATGGGGGCACTGTGGAGGTCACTGTTATGGGAGGCACTGTGGATGTCATTGTTATGGGGGCACTGTGGATGTCACTGTTATGGGGGCACTGTGGAGGTCACTGTTATGGGGGCACTGTGGAGGTCACTGTTATGGGAGCACTGTGGGATGTCACTGTTATGGGGGCACTGTGGATGTCACTGTTATGGGGGCAATGAGGATGTCACTGTTTATGGGGGCTCTGTGGAGGTCACTGTTATGGGGGCACTGTGGATGTCACTGTTAGGGGGCACTGTGGATGTCACTGTTATGGGGCAATGAGGATGTCACTGTTATGGGGCACTGTGGATGTCACTGTTATGGGGGGCACATGTGGATGTCACTGTTATGGGGGCACTGTGGATGTCACTGTTATGGGGGCACTGTGGATGTCACTGTTATGGGGCACTGTGGATGTCACTGTTATGGGGCACTGTGGATGTCACTGTTATGGGCACTGTGGATGACACTGTTATGGGGGGCACTGTGGAGGTCACTGTTATGGGGGCACTGTGGATGTCACTGTTATGGGGGCACTGTGGATGTCACTGTTATGGGGGCACTGTGGGTGTCACTGTTATGGGGGCACTGTGGATGTCACTGTTATGGGGCACTGTGGAGGTCACTGTTTATGGGGGCACTGTGGATGTTATGGGGCACTGTGGATGTCACTGTTATGGGGCACTGTGGATGTCACTGTTATGGGGGCACTGGATGTCACTGTTATGGGGGCACTGTGGATGTCATTGTTATGGGGCACTGTGGATGTCACTGTTATGGGGGCACTGTGGATGTCACTGTTATGGGGGCACTGTGGATGTCACTGTTATGGGGCACTGTGGGATGTCACTGTTATGGGGGCACTGTGGATGTCATTGTTATGGGGCACTGTGGATGTCACTGTTATGGGGACACTGTGGATGTCACTGTTATGGGGGCACTGTGGATGTCACTGTTATGGGGGCACTGTGGAGGTCACTGTTATGGGGCACTGTGGAGGTCACTGTTATGGGGCACTGTGGATGTCACTGTTATGGGGGCACTGTGGAGGTCACTGTTATGGGGGCACTGTGGGAGGTCACTGTTTATGTGGGCACTGTGGATGTCACTGTTATGGGGGCACTGTGGAGGTCACTGTTATGGGGCACTGTGGATGTCACTGTTATGTTATGGGGGCACTGTGGAGGTCACTGTTATGGGGCACTGTGGATGTCACTGTTATGGGGGCACTGTGGAGGTCACTGTTATGGGGGCACTGGGGGATGTCACTGTTATGGGGGCACTGCGGATGTCACTGTTATGGGGGCACTGTGGATGTCACTGTTATGGGGCACTGTGGAGGTCACTGTTATGGGAGCACTGTGGATGTCCACTGTTATGGGGCACTGTGGAGGTCACTGTTATGGGGCACTGTGGATGTCACTGTTATGGGGCACTGTGGAGGTCACTGTTATGGGGCACTGTGGAGGTCACTGTTATGGGGCACACTGTGGAGGTCACTGTTATGGGGCACTGTGGATGTCACTGTTATGTGGGCACTGTGGATGTCACTGTTATGTGGGCACTGTGAGGTCACTGTTATGGGGGCACTGTGGATGTCATTGTTATGGGGGCACTGTGGAGTCACTGTTATGGGGGCACTGTGGATGTCACTGTTATGGGGGCACTGTGGATGTCACTGTTATGGGGGCACTGTGGAGGTCACTGTTATGGGGGCACTGTGGAGGTCACTGTTATGGGGGCACTGTGGAGGTCACTGTTATGGGGCACTGTGGATGTCACTGTTATGGGGGGCACTGCGGATGTCACTGTTATGGGGCACTGTGGATGTCACTGTTATGGGGCACTGTGGATGTCACTGTTATGGGGGCACTGTGGAGGTCACTGTTATGGGGCACTGTGGAGGTCACTGTTATGGGGGCACTGTGGATGTCACTGTTATGTGGGCACTGTGCAGGTCACTGTTATGGGGGCACTGTGGAGGTCACTGTTATGGGGCACTGTGGAGGTCACTGTTATGGGGGCATGTCTGTGGACTGTGGAGGTCATGTGTGTGGATGGGGGCACTGTGGAGGTCACTGTTATGGGGGCACTGTTGATGTCACTGTGTTATGGGGGCACTGTGGATGTCACTGTTATGTGGGGCACTGTGGATGTCACTGTTATGGGGCACTGTGGAGGTCACTGTTATGGGAGGCACTGTGGAGGTCACTGTTATGGGGGCACTGTGGATGTCACTGTTATGGGGCACTGTGGATGTTTCACTGTTATGTGGGCACTGTGGATGTCACTGTTATGTGGGCACTGTGGATGTCACTGTTCACTGTTATGGGGGCACTGTGGAGGTCACTGTTATGGGGGCACTGTGGAGGTCACTGTTACTGTTATGTGGGCACTGTGGATGTCACTGTTATGGGGGGCACTGTGGATGTCACTGTTATGGGGGGCACTGTGGAGGTCACTGTTTATGGGGGCACTGTGGATGTCACTGTTATGGGGCACTGTGGAGGTCACTGTGTATGGGGGCACTGTGGATGTCACTGTTATGGGGCACTGTGGAGGTCACTGTTATGGGGGCACTTGTGGATGTCACTGTTTATGGGGGGCACTGTGGATGTCACTGTTATGGGGGCACTGTGGATGTCACTGTGGATGTCACTGGGGGGCACTGTGGATGGTCACTGTTATGGGGCACTGTGGAGTCACTGTTATGGGGTCACTGTTGTCATGTTATGGGGCACTTGGATTGTCTCACTGTTATGGGCACTGTGGATGGTCACTGTTATGGGGCACTGTGGATGTCACTGTTGTTTATGGGGGGCACTGTGGAATGTCACTGTTATGGGGGCACTGTGGAGGTCACTGTTATGTTATGGAGCACTGTGGGTGTCACTGTTATGGGAGCACTGTGGTGTCACTGTTATGGGAGCACTGTGCTGTGGGTTGTCACTGTTATGGGAGCACTGTGGATGTCATTGTTATGGGGCACTGTGGATGTCACTGTTATGGGGGCACTGTGGGTGTCACTGTTATGGGGGCACTGTGATGTCACTGTTATGGGGCACTGTGGGGTGTCACTGTTATGGGGGCACTGTGGATGTCACTGTTATGGGGCACTGTGGATGTCACTGTCACTGTTATGGGGGCACTGTGTGGTGTCACTGTTATGGGGGCACTGTGGATGTCACTGTTATGGGGGCACTGTGGAGGTCACTGTTATGGGAGCACTGTGGAGGTCACTGTTTATGGGGCACTGTGGATGTCATTGTTATGGGGCACTGTTGGTGTCACTGTTATGGGGGCACTGTGGATGTCACTGTGTATGGGGCACTGTGGATGTCACTGTTATGGGGGCACTGTGGGTGTCACTGTTATGGGGGCACTGTGGATGTCAACTGTTTATGGGGGCACTGTGGAGGTCACTGTTATGGGAGCACATCTGTGGATGTCATTGTTATGGGGGCACTGTGGGTGTCACTGTTATGGGGCACTGTGGATGTCACTGTATGGGGGCACTGTGGAAATGTCAGCTGATCACCCAAAATAATCCTCCTCCAGCTGTCCCCCAAATACAGCGGCGGTTTATGTGGGGGGACAGCTGAGGAAGACCCCCCTGGTAGTCACTGCCATCTCTGGATCTAGTTAGATGGAAAGGCTTAAAGGGGTCGTCCTATTTCACGTCCCCTTTGATCAGGGGCACCTTGTGTGGGACGTTCAGCAGGAGAGGAGAGTGGCTGCACTGAGCATGCTCCACCCTGAAGGGTCCGGCTCATCAGAGTGCTCATCTCAGTGAGAACTGTGTAATACTTCCCTTCTCCTGCGGGGGCACTGCAGGGACACTGCTCAACTGCACACTGGGGTCCCAGCATATCCTGTGCTCAGCCCTTAAAATGGGGATTTCTTCATATAACATCCTGCCATTGAAATAATCCTCATCAGTCGCAAGAAATCAATGATCGGCGACTCAAAGGAGATGACCCTGCGCCGCCTGCTCCGTGACACTCCGTGTCTCTAAGCTTCTGACTATAGTGCATATCTGCAGCCTGTACCGAATCCTGTCCAGTAAAAGCGTATTCTATGTCTGTAATTGCAGAGGATTACTGCCCCCTAGTGACCGGAAACACTCTGCAGTAATATTGTGCTGTAATACCGTCCTCTAGTGCCCTGAAAACACTCTGCAGTAATACAACACCTGCAGTAATATTGTGCTGTAATACCGCCCTCTAGTGTCCAGAAAACACTATGCAGTAATATTGTGCTGTAATACCGCCCTCTAGTGTCCAGAAAACACTCTGCAGTAATATTGTGCTGTAATACTGCCCTCTAGTGTCCAGAAAACACTCTGCAGTAATATTGTGCTGTAATACCGCCCACTAGTGTTCCAGAAAACACTCTGCAGTAATATTGTGCTGTAATACCGCCCTCTAGTGTCCAGAAAACACTATGCAGTTATACTGTGCTGTAATACCGCCCACTAGTGTTCAGAAAACACTCTGCAGTAATATTGTGCTGTAATACCGCCCTCTAGTGTCCCAGAAAAACACTATGCAGTAATATTGTGGCTGTAATACCGCCCTCTAGTGTCCAGAAAACACTCAGTAATATTGTGCAGGTAATATTATTGTGCTGTAATACAGCCCTCTAGTGTTCAGAAAACTCTGCAGTAATATTGTGCTGTAATACTGCCCTCTAGTGTCCAAAACACTCTGCAGTAATAATACTGTGTCCAGAAAACACTCTGCAGTAATATTGTGCTTAGTAGTAATACCGCCGCCTCTAGTGTTCAGAAAAACACTCTGCAGTAATATTGTGCTGTAATACCGCCTCTAGTGTCAGAAAACACTCTGCAAATACCGTAATATTGTGCTGTAATACCCCCTCTAGTGTCCAGAAAACACTCTGCAGTAATATTGTGCTGTAATACCCGCCCTCTAGTGTTCAGAAAACACTCTGCAGTAATATTGTGCTGTAATACTGCCCTCTAGTGTCCAGAAAACACTCTGCAGTAATATTGTGCTGCTGTAATAGTAATACCGCCCACTAGTGTTCAGAAAACACTCTGCAGTAATATTGTGCTGTAATACCGCCCTCTAGTGTCCAGAAAACACTCTGCAGTAATATTGTGTGCTGTAATACCGCCCTCTAGTGTTCAGAAAACACTCTGCAGTAATATTGTGCTGTAATACTGCCCTCTAGTGTCTGAAAACACTCTGCAGTAATATTGTGGCTGTAATACCCCCTAGTGTCCAGAAAACTCTGCAGTAATATTGTGCTGTAATACCTGCCCTCTAGTGTCCAGAAAACACTCTGCAGTAATATTGTGCTGTAATACCCGCCCTCTAGTGTCCCAGAAAACACTCTGCAGTAATATTGTGCTGTAATACTCTAGCCCTCTAGTGTCTGTAATACAGTAAAACACTCTGCAGTAATATTGTGCTGTAATCTGACCGCCCTCTAGTAGTGTCCAGAAAACACTCTGCAGTAATATTGTACTGTAATAATACCCGCCCTCTAGTGTCCAGAAAACACTCTGCAGTAATATTGTACTGTAATACCGCCCTCTAGTGTCCAGAAAACACTCTGCAGTAATATTGTACTGTAATACCGCCCTCTAGTGTCCAGAAAACACTCTGCAGTAATATTGTGCTGTAATACCGCCCTCTAGTGTTCAGAAAACACTCTGCAGTAATATTGTGCTGTAATACCGCCCTCTAGTGTCCAGAAAACACTCTGCAGTAATATTGTGCTGTAATACCGCCCTCTAGTGTCCAGAAAACACTCTGCAGTAATATTGTACTGTAATACCGCCCTCTAGTGTCTAGAAAACACTCTGCCGTAATACTGTGCTATAATACCGCCCTGTAGATGTAGATAAGATGGTGAACTCCTGAGGTCAGGGATCATGGGAGTGATACACTGTGTGAGATAAGATGATTAGATTGTGAGCTCCTGGGGTTGGGGATGATGGGGATGATGTGCACTCCTGGATAGAGGAATGATGGGAGTGATCACAGCTTGTGTATGGTTGGGCACAATGTAAACTACAGGAAATACTAATAAAATGCCGCCATCGCGGATGGCTGTGGATACTCACCGGCAGGAGGGGCTTGGCGTTGTTGTGGACGGACACAATGTGTGTGACCCCGTGTCTGCTCAGAGACGCCGCGTCCTCCGCATCTACAGTGAGAAAAGATAAAGGAGTGCAGTGATCACTTCACAAGAGAAAACCCGCCTGATGGTGTCCAGTGCACTCCACCTACACAGAGTACAGTTTTGCATGGTATATGTCTCCGATGGAGTTATTATTGGATGCTACTATATATACTGTATATACACATATTAGTGGGGCATATATATTGTATATGGGGCACTATATATACTGTATATACACACATTATTGGGGCACTATATATACTGTATATACACATATTATTGGGGGCACTATATATACTGTATATACACATATTATTGGGGGCACTATATATACTGTATATACACATATATTGGGGGCATTATATATATACTGATATACATACACATATTATTGGGGGGCACTATATATACTGTATATACACATTATTGGGGCATTATTGGGGGCACTATATATACTGTATATATTCGGGGGCACTATATATACTATATATACACACATTATTGGGGCACTATATATACTGGTTATATATATAATGTATATACACACATTATTGGGGCACTATATATACTGTATATACACACATTATTGGGGCACTATATATACTGTATATACACACATTATTGGGGCACTATATATACTGTATATACACATATTATTGGGGGCAATATATATTGTATATACACACATTATTGGGGCACTAATATATACTGTATATACACATTATTGGGGCACTATATATCTGTATATCACATATAATTGGGTTATACTATATATACACACATTGGGGCACTATATATACTGTATATACACATATTATTGGGGCACTATATATACTGTATATACACATATTATTGGGGGCACTATATATACTGTATATACACACATTATTGGGGGCACTATATATACTGTATATACACATATTATTGGGGGCACTATATATACTGTATATACACACATTTGGGGGCACTAATATACTGTACATATATATTGGGCACATATATGTATATACACACATTATTGGGGGCACTATATATACTGTGTATACACACATCATTGGGGGCACTATATATACTGTATATACACATATTATTGGGGCACTATATATACTGTATATACACATATTATTGGGGGCACTATATATACTGTGTATTATTACACTATATACATATACAACACATATTGGGGCACTATATATACTGTATATACACACATCATTGGGGGCATATATATACGTTATTATACACATATATTGGGGGCACTATATATACTGTATATACACACATATTATTGGGGCACTATATATACTGTATATACACATATTATTGGGGCACTATATATATGTATATACACATATTATTGGGGCACTATAGTACTATATACACCACATTATTGGGGGCACTATATATACTGTATATACACACATTATTGGGGGCCTTATATATACTGTATATACAACACATTATTGGGGGCACTATATATACTGTATATACACACATTATTGGGGGCACTATATATACTGTATATACACACATATTGGGGGCATATATATACTGTATATACACACATATATATTATTATATATATATATACTATATATATTTATATACATTGGGGCACTATATATATGTTATACACATATTATTGGGGCATATATATACTGTATATACACACATTATTGGGGGCACTATATATACTGTATATACACACATTATTTGGGGCACTATATATACTGTATATACACACATTATTGGGGCACTATATATACTGTATATACACTATTATTGGGGCACTATATATACTGTATATACACACACATTACATTGGGGGCACTATATATACTGTATATACCACATTATTGGTGGGCACTTATATATATATATATATACACACATTATTGGGGGCACTATATATACTGTATATACACACATCATTGGGGATTATTATATCTGTATATACACACATTATTGGGGCACTATATATACTGTATATACACATTTATTGGGGCATATATACTATATATACTGTATATACACATATTATTGGGGCACTATATATACTGTATATACACATATTATTGGGGGCACTATATATACTGTATATACACACATTATTGGGGGCACTATATATACTGTATATACACATATTATTGGGGCACTATATATACTGTATATACACATTATTGGGGGCACATATATATATGTATATACACACTATTATTGGGCACTATATATATACTGTATATACACACATATGGGGGCATATATACTGTATATACACACATTATTGGGGGCACTAATATATACTGTATATACACACATTATTGGGGGCACTATATATACTGTATATATCACATATTATTGGGGCACTATATATACTGTATATATACACATATATTATTGGGGGCACTATATATACTGTATATACACATATTATTGGGGCACTATAATATATGTATATATACACATATTATTGGGGGCACTATATATACTGTATAACACATATTATTGGGCACTATATATACTGTATATACACACATTGGGGGCACTATATTATACTGTATATACACACATTATTGGGGGCACTATATATACTGTATATACACACACATTAGGGCACTATATATACTGTATATATACACATATTATTGGGGGCACTATATATACTGTATATACACACATTTTGGGGGATATATATTACTGTATATACACACATTATTGGGGGCACTATATATACTGTATATACACATATTAATTGGGGCACTATATATACTGTATATACACACATTATTGGGGACTATATATACTGTATATACACACATTATTGGGGCACTATATATACTGTATATACACAATATTATTGGGGCACTATATATCTGTATATACACATATTATTGGGGGCACTATATATACTGTATATACACACATTATTGGGGCACTATTATATACTGTATATACACACATATATATGGGGGCACTATATATACTGTATATATACACACATTATTGGGGGCACTATATATACTGTATATACACACATTATTGGGGCACTTATATATATACTTATATATATATACATATACACATTATTGGGGGCACTATATATACTGTATATACACATATTATTGGGGGGGCACTATATATACTGTATATACACACATTATTGGGGCACTGTAATATATATTACATGTATATATATACACACATTGGGCACTATTATGGGGGCACTATTATACTGTATATACACACATTATTGGGGCACTATATATCTGTATTATACACATATTATTGGGGCCACTATATATACTGTAATATACACATATATTGGGGCACTATATATACTGTATTACCACATTATTGGGGGCACTATATATACTGTACTGTATATACACACATTATTGGGGGCACTATATATACTGTATATACACATTTATTGGGGCACTATATATACTTATATACACACATTATTGGGGGCACTAATATATACTGTAAATACACATATTATTGGGGCACTATATATACTGTATTACACACATTATTGGGGCACTATATATATACTGTATATACACACATTATTGGGGGGCACTATATATATGTATATACACACATTTATTGGGGGGCACTATATATACTGTATATATACACACATTATTGGGGGCATTATATAATACTGTATATACACACATTATTGGGGCACTTAGCTGTATATACACATATTATTGGGGCACATATATACTGTATATCACACATCATTGGGGGGCATTATATATACTGTATATACACACCATTATTGGGGCACTATATATTACTGTATATACCACACATTATTGGGGCACTATATATACTGTATATACACATATTATTGGGGGCACTATATATACTGTATATACACATGTTATTGGGGCACTATATGATACTGTATATATTATTGGCACTATATATACTGTATACGATATATACTGTATATACACACATCATTGGGGGCACTATATATCTGTATATACACACATCATTGGGGGCACTATATATACTGTATATACACACATCATTGGGGGCACTATATATACTGTATATACACATATTATTGGGGCACTATATATACGTTATACACATCATTGGGGGCACTATATACTGTATATACAACACACTTTATATATGTATTACACACATTATTGGGGGCATTTGTATATACACACATCATTGGGGCACCACACTTGGGGTGGAGTTTACACACTGTGACAGCTGCAGGATATTGGTGTTTTAGTTCTCACTTTCGGGTCACACTCACCCCGTATGTTCCCCAGATATAACCCGTCCAGAATCTGTAAGACACAAAGGTTACACCGAATCCAGATTAAAGGGCGTTCACCTGAGGTATGATTAGTAGGGGTCCCACCACAGGGAACCCCAGCACGTAGCAGAGGGAAGAGGCCCCATCGTTGTACAGCACAATGTCATTCACAAGAGCGCAGCCGCTCAGTCCATTCATGTGAACAGACCCCAAATTGATGGCCGAACCTAGAGCTCCGCCATCAACTGCACTGACACCCGTTACACATGTATTCAGGGTGACTGACACCCGCTGTGTGTAGATCTGATCTGATCACTATGGCAGCGCTCACAACACCTGGACCACCCAGACCCTGATAGATGTCCCATCTCCACACACAGCGCACGCTTAATCCGTGCGGGGGCGACGCTCTTCACTTTACTGAGGCTATTTTTATGTCTTGTTTATTCGAGGAAGAAGCTATTAATAAAGCTCCAGAGCTGAGATTCACCCGAACCCATTACACAACACTTTCCGATACCACTCAAAGGGGCCCAACAGATGTAATGTGCTTATTTACCTCAATGTCAGGCACTCCCCAAATATAATGTCCCCAAATAATGAAGTCACCAGGTACAAATAATCCTGTACTGATCCTGAGGTACATCCTGTATTATACTCCAGAGCTGCACTCACTATTCTGCTGGTGCAGTCACTGTGTACATACATTACTTATCCTGTACTGATTCCTCCACCCCAGTACCCGGCTCATTCCTCCACCCCCTCCACCCCAGTACCCGCTCATCCTCACCCAGTACCCCTCATTCCTCCACCCCAGTACCGCTCACTCCTCCCACCCAGTACCCGGCTCACTCCTCCACCCCCAGTACCCGGCTCACTCCTCCACCCCAGTACCCGGCTCATTCCTCCACCCCAGTACCCAGCTCACTCCTCCACCCCAGTACCCGGCTCACTCCTCCACCCCAGTACCCGGCTCATTCCTCCACCCCCAGTACCCCAGCTCACTCCTCCACCCCAGTACCTGGCTCACTCCTCCAACCCCAGTACCGGCTCACTCCTCCCCCCCAGTACCCGCTCATTCCTCCACCCCAGTACCCGGCTCCTTCCTCCACCCCAGTACCCGGCTCATTCCTCCACCCAGTACCTGGCCTCATCCCTCCACCCCAGTACCGGCTCATCCTCCCCCAGTACCCCGGCTCATTCCTCCACCCCAGTACCCGGCTCATCCCTCCACCCCAGTACCCGGCTCACTCCTCCACCCCAGTACCCCGGTCATTCCTCCCCACCCTCCCAGTACCGGCTCATCCTCACCCAGTACCCGGGCTCATTCCTCCACCCCAGTACCTGGCTCATTCCTCCACCCAGTACCCGGCTCACTCCTCCACCCCAGTACCCGGCTCATTCCTCCACCCCAGTACCTGGCATTTCCACCCCAGTACCCGGCTCATCCCCCCCCAGTCCACCCCAGTACCTGGCTCATCCCTCCACCACAGTACCCGGCTCACTCCTCCACCCCAGTACCGGCTCACTCCTCCCTCCTCCACCCCAGTACCAGTACCCGGGCTCATTCCTCCACCCCAGTACCCGGCTCATCCTCCACCCCAGTACCTGGCTCATTCCTCCACCCAGTACCCAGCTCACTCCTCCCCCAGTACCCCGCTCATTCCTCCACCCCAGTACCCGGCTCATTCCTCCACCCCAGTACCCGGCTCACTCCTCCACCCAGTACCCGGCTCATTCCTCCACCCCAGTACCCAGCTCACTCCCTCCACCCAGTACCTGGCTCACTCCTCCACCCAGTACCCGGCTCACTCCTCCCCCCAGTACCGGCTCATCCCCACCCCAGTACCCGGCTCATTCCTCCACCCCAGTACCCGGCTCATTCCTCCCCAGTACCCGGCTGGCTCATCCTTCCACCCCCATACCCGGCTCACCCTCCACCCCAGTACCCGGCTCATTCCTCCACCCAGTACCCGGCTCATTCCCTCCACCCCAGTACCCGGCTCACTCCTCCTCCTCCCCACCCCACCCGGCTCACTCCTCCACCCCGTACCCGGCAGTACCCGGCTACTCCTCCACCCCAGTTCCTCCACCCCAGTACCTGGCTCATCCCTCCACCACAGTACCCGCTCACTCCTCCACCCCAGTACCCGCTCACTCCTCCCACCCCCCCGGCTCATTCCTCCACCCAGTACCTGGCTCATTCCTCCACCCCAGTACCTGGCCTCATCCTCCACCCCAGTACCCGGCATTCCTCTCCACCCCAGTACCCGGTCACTCCTCCTCCCCCCCAGTACTCGGCGGCTCATTCCTCCACCCCAGTACCCGCTCATTCCTCCACCCCAGTACCTGGCTCATCCCTCCACCCCAGTACCGGCTCATTCCTCCACCCCAGTACCCCGGCTCATTCCTCCACCCCAGTACCTGGCTCATTCCCTCCACCCCAGTACCCGGCTCACTCCTCCACCCCAGTACCCGGCTCACTCCTCCACCCCAGTACCCGGCTCACTCCTCCACCCAGTACCCGGCTCATCCCTCCCACCACAGTACCCGGCTCATTCCTCCACCCCAGTACCCGGCTCACTCCTCCACCCCAGTACCCGGCTCACTCCTCCACCCCAGTACCCGGCTCATTCCTCCACCCCAGTACCTGGCTCATTCCTCCACCCCATACCCGGCTCATTCCTCCACCCCAGTACCCGGCTCATCCCTCCACCCCAGTACCCGGCTCACTCCTCCACCCCAGTACCCGGCTTCCATTCCTCCACCCCAGTACCCGGCTCACTCCTCCACCCCAGTACCCGGCTCACTCCTCCACCCCAGTACCCGGCTCATCCCTCCACCACAGTACCCGGCTCATTCCTCCCACCCCAGTACCGGCCTCACTCCTCCACCCCAGTACCCGGCTCATTCCTCCACCCCAGTACCCGGCTCATTCCTCCACCCCAGTACCCCGGCTCATTCCTCACCCCAGTACCCGGCTCATTCCTCCACCCCAGTACCGGCTCATTCCTCCCACCAGTACCCGGCTCATCCCTCCACCCCAGTACCGGCTCATTCCTCCACCCCAGTACCTGGCTCATTCCTCCACCCACAGTACCCGGCTCATTCCTCCACCCCAGTACCTGGCTCATTCCTCCACCCCAGTACCTGGCTCATCCCTCCACCCCAGTACCTGGCTCATCCCTCCACCCCAGTACCCAGCTCATTCCTCCACCCCAGTACCTGGCTCATCCCTCCACCCAGTACCCGGCTCATTCCTCCACCCCAGTACCCGGCTCATCCCTCCACCCCAGTACCTGGCTCATTCCTGCACCCCAGTACCTGGCTCATTCCTCCACCCATGACTCTCAGAAGACGTCGGCTGCCAGGATCAGCAAGTAATCACAGAACAGGGGGCGCCCGGAGGGGACGCGGGGTACAGAGGACTAGGAGTATTATGGGTCAGGGGGGACGACGACGATGCAGAGCAACACTGTTGTCACAAACAGCACAGGACTGGTCACCAGAACTGAGGCATCAGGTTACACTGTGCCTCACATCTCCCAGCCAATGTGAAGTGACAGGAGGAGGGACTGAGGACAGATTACCGGCAGCTCGGTGACAGGCAGTGTGCAGCCGCTCATCACCGCCCCTGGAGATCTCTCCACACTTATATAGCACTGACATATCCCGTAGCGCAGTACAGACATCATCAGCACTCGCTGTCCCCAGGAGCTCACAATCTATGGTCCCATCTGTATTTAAGGGATATATCACACGTCACATGACTGGAGTGCACAGAAAGGAACGGCGGTCAGGCTGATCACCAGATTTACATGCGCTGACCCCCGCCCGCTGTGGTGAAGGGGGCGAGGACTTTCTGGTGCATGAGGGTGCAATGGCGGGAGTTTTGTTCCCTTTGTGCCGCTATTTGCTTGTGGGCCTCACTATGGCAGGAGACAGATTTACTCAGGGCCACCTTTTTTGTACGGCAGGTACATCGATGATGTTCTCCTCACATGGCGGGGAGCAGTGCCCACCGTATCGCCTTCATACAGCAAAGTCATTCATGTTGTGTCTCCGGCCAATCAGTCCCCAGCACATTCCACTCTCTGCTATAGTCAGGTAAGTCGTCCTCTTATAGGAAGGTAAGTCTATTCTTCATGGTATCCATCCCAAACACACGGTGCAACCCATTCCAGCTGGAGAGACGATGGATCCGCCTCCGGAGAGGGTGCGGATTCAGATTTCCAGCAGGAATAAAAATTCATGAAAACATATCGCCCCGTGTGGACGCCGCCCCGAGGAGATCACGAGTCTACAAACCGAACCTGAGACTGTCTCTGCGCACACACCGTCTCATTAGAGACCGCTTTAATAATCAGGAAATATTTGCCCATTTTATATGTGGCTGACATTTTGGAAGAACCTTTCAATGGGCGGAGTAAGAAGTGCACCGACTGCTGCTCGTCATTTCCCCTACTAACACCACGGTTACACTGCCGTGGTTTAAGAATGCAGCTCTCGTCCTTGGAATACATGGCGTTAAGTCCAGGCCTCGCAAACACGTGGCCCCTGAGGCAGATATGTGGCCCATGAGTCTTCCCTTAACCAAGGGTCCTTTTACACAGACGAGGATCTGTCAGATTATCGGCAGAGCGTTTCTACAACCGCTCCTTCCTGATGATCACCCGGCTCCAGTCACTTCTACGCGCTAAACCACAGATCTATAGAATATTCATACCGAGAAAGTCATTTAAATGCATCTGCCCCATACACAAGTGTGAACGCATGCCAGGGGCTCATTCAGACGAACGTATGGCCCCCGCGCCTGTGTGAACTCTGCGCTGAGTCCGTGAGCTGCAAGATACAGGAAAAGACTGCACCTGTCCTACCTTCTGCGGTCGGACACACGGAACAGAAACTCATGGAAGGGCTTCCGTTTAGAGCCTCCACTCCATAAAATATAGGACACGTCCTATCTTTTGCCGTATCTCATGGACCGGTTCAAGTCAGTGGATGCAGAGTTCACACAGCCGGTGCCCTGCAGACCACTGTTTGAGGTCCACAACACGGCATGATGGTCACACAGTTGTGTGAATGGGGAGGAGGAGATGCTGCTGCTGTAGGATACAGCCTCTACGTATCTCATCAGACGGGGGATACACAACCACATTGCTTCACTCTCAGGGCGGAATAAATGACGGAAGAGTCAAGTAAACAGCACTTTATTATCAGACAAGCGGAGACTTTCCAGTAGCGATGAGGTATTTGTGTGAATGGACCACAGCAACATACAGGAACCGGCAGGGCGGAGGCGGCTTACTTCTTCCACTCGCCCTTTTCATAGTCCCACTTGGAGGAGAAGCCTTCTATGGGGTTGATCCTCATGTCCAGCATCCTCTTGGTCTGCATGGCGATCCAGTCGTCAGAGAGAGTGTGAGGAATCTCGCCGAACACTACGAGAGGGAGAGGCGTTAATGCAGGGGAGACAGCACCCAGAGCCCGTCCGCACCCAGAGCCCGTCCGCACCGCTGGGCAGCTCTTATTTTCTGGTCATGCAGCCATCTGAGGCCTTGTTTTATGTTTGCGGATTTGAATTTTTAGGGACACCGATTTGGGGTACAAATAACTTATTACCTTTTTCATGGTGGTTAAGGGGGCGGGGGGCCTCGCTCTGTAACATCACATTGCTGCAGATCCTTTTTGGATGTAGATCTGGGACCACCAGCCAGGGCCGGACGCAGGGCCCCTCTGTAGGTAATGCAGCGCTGTCTGCTAACGTCTCATTATATCACCGCCTTCCAGAACCTGTTCATTTCTATGCTGTCGTAGGTGTATGTGGCGGTTTTTTTTTAAGGCAAGATGCGGTTTTCATTGGTACCACTTTTTCGGGGTACAGGGGACCTTTTAACATTTACTATTTCTTGGAACTGCGTGAATAGGAAAAACAATTCCATATTTCTTGTATTTTTTACTATTCATTCTTCTGCTTATTTTTAAACACTTTTACAAACTAAAACCACCTTATGGAATTTTTATGTTATTCTTATATAATGCAGCGGTACACCTTGTACACCAGTGACAGGCAGTCTAATAGATATACAGCCATGGACCAGAGACCCTGCAGACCACGGCATCTAATGAGTTAAGTGGCTGGCACCAGAGTTACCTCTGATCCTGGCCAGCGTCAGTCAGAGCCCGGCCCCTGAGGTGATGTGAGGCTTGTTCAGGTCCCTGGGCCCAAGGCCTTACAGAAGGAGGCCAAAATCCCAGGAAACCGGGGCAGGTGCCAGCCTGGACAACGAGAGCCCAGCAGCCATAATGGAGGAGGTCCGGTCTCTTCCTGACCTGGTCTGACAATACAGGGAGATTCTCTAAAGAGAATCCGTGGCGTTAGTATCCTACAAGTGGCTTATTTCAGGCCTCGCAGGGGATGATGCAGACCAGATGTCTCCACTGTAAGCGTCTCATATCCCTACTTCATCACCATGTAAGGTCTGGACCGTTACAGCGAGGCTTTAAATATGTGATGTCATTAGAAGGGGAGTGGTTATCAGGATGGAGGTGGGGCTTAAAGGGAACCTGACATCTCCGAAACCCCCCCTGAGCTAGAGTAAGCGGTGTATAGTGTAAGTGATGCTGAATCCGAATATGTAAGCTTTATCTTCATACTCACTTCCATTCCGACGCTGTGCTCTCACAAACCTGCAGTAAAATACATTGACAGGACTCTTCTTTGAGTCCTCTCCATTATGTGAGTGAGCACCGGAGTCCAGTGAGTGCATTTTACTGCAGGTTTGTGGGAGCACAGCGTCAGAATGGAAGTGAGTATGAAGATAAAACTTACATATTCGGATTCAGCATCACTTACACTATACAACACTTACTCTAGTTCAGGGGGGGTTTCGGAGATGACAGGTTCCCTTTAAGTAGAATTCAGAGCTTCTCAGGAGATCCAATCCTGTAGACCTAACAGTGACCTGCACATGTTTAACCCTTCAGGGGCTGCAGAAAATCAGTTTGCTATCACACTTCTGATGTAGTATAATGCTACCCCCCACAACGGCCTACAAAGGGTTACTATGAGGTCATAGAGATGTTCTGGGTGTGGAGGTGTGAAGATGACCACGACTCCCATGTTCTCTGCCACCTGAGACGCTCCTCACCCACTTCTGCCCCCCTTACCGTATTTCCTCTGCCACATGATGATGAGGGCAGTGAGGCCGATGAAGATGAGTGTGCCACCGGCGACAGTCTTCCACTCGCTTGATCCCTGGTTCATATCAGCGTAAGTCTGGTCGAACTTGATGCGGTACACTAGAGGAAAACGAGACGGCAACCGTAAAGGGAACCTGTCATCAACTTTATGCTGACTGTACTGAGGGCAGCATAAAATAGTGACAGAAATGCTGATGTCAGCGGTGTGTCTCTCATGAGCTAAAAGTGAATGGTTGCTGAGAACCAACATCACAAACATTGCAGCCCAGGCCTTGAAGAGAGTCAAATCTACCTGAGAAGAGTCCTGGTTATTCATAATCTCCTGCTCTCCGCCCATCTGCTGATGACTGGCAGTTCTCTCCTAGAGAGAAAGGGAGAAAACTAGGTAGAAGCCTGTCAATCATCATCAGGTGGGCAGGGAAAGCAGGAACTCATGAATATCCAGGACTCTTCTCAGGTAGATTTGACTCTTTTCCAGGCCCAGTCTGCAACGTTTGTGATGTTGGTTCTCGGCAACCACTTACTTTTAACTTATAAATGACAGAGCGCTGAAATCAACTCACCTGTCTCTACTTTATTCTGCTGTTAGTATGGGCTGCATAAAGGTGATGACAGGATCCCTTTAAAATATCAGCAGCCCCGGCCTAAAGGAAGCTTTAAAGAGGACCTTTCATGGGTCCACACTCTGCTAACTAAGTAGCAGGTTATGGAGCCAGGGAGAAGGAGACGCCCATTGAGAATCCCTGGCGTCTCCTCCTCCGTTCCGATGCTATGCACGCCGGATCTTCACAGGGGCGCACCGGGCAAACGGAGCTGCGCCCTGAAGAAATTGTAAGTTCCCCCAACTCCACCGCACCTGCCCTCCATAACCTGCTACTTAGAGTGTGGACCCATGAAAGGTCCTCTTTAACATCGTCACCAAAAACAGCGCCATTCCCTCCCTAACAGCACAGTAAACCCGTCACGTGACGCCTTCACCGCTGCAGCCACTCACATTGCACCTTCTCCTGGGCGCTCAGGGACGACCACGCTCCCTTCTCTTTTTCCTTCAGAGCCTTCAGGTCTGGGGTGATGTTCTCCTGGTAGGGGATGTCAGGCAGGGGGACGGAGCGGCAGTCATGGTATTTGGGGAGGGTGTACCCGGGAACGGCGACGCTGGCTGTGAATATAAGAAACAGAGTGATGTAAACCTCCGCACGACTTACCACCCTGAACCGACCCTACACAGGACGACTGTGGCCAAGACAACCCCTGCTTTTATCACGCTGGTTTCTCGTCATGAATCTTCTAGTCTTGAGAAATTCATGTTCTTCACACGGTTCTGGATCATTAGAATTTCAGGATTCTGGATTTATAATCGGTTAATGGAACCCAGCGTCACGTTCACTGAGCTTCAGGACTGTGGCCTCTTACCACTCATGGGCGGTGACATCTGATGACCTTCAGTGATGTCCACGGTCACCTACCGGTCAGTGTGACTGCTGGATCTCCAACCAGACGGCAGACCAGCACACGGCCCACTGCACCTACCCCCTACATAGCCTGATCAATGGACCTCTGTCCGGCTGGTGGCCACCCTCCTGCTTCCAGCCACGGCAGCACTTCCTACCAGACTGACATTACTAGACGGTACCTACCGTGACCCTGCAGGCAAGCAGAGGTAGACAGCGCCCTCCTCCCAACCAAGCCAAGCACTCGTGAGGACAGCATTCTGCGGGAGAGGAGACAATTATTACACACGGAAACATCTAAAAAAATAAAAAATCTATTATCTATGAATATTAATTAAAACAAATTCCCCAGTCTGAAGTGTCCCTTAAAGGTCACCCGGTCAGGAAGGTCACAGTGCCTTTCATAGGTCAGGCAGACCCTCAGATGCCCAGAGGGTCTCCCGATTATTACAAGACACCCCCACGTTATCCTCCGCACATCAATACAGTGTCGGCAACCAGTGACTTCCCCTTTAAGGCGGTGTGCGTACTCTATGGGGCTGTATGTCTCTCTCTATAACATGTCCACACACAAGAGAGGCTACAAACACATCCTGTGCCCCCCAAATACGTAAATTGGGGGGGGGGGGGACTCACCACTTCAGGCACTCCAGGGTGACACGAAGGTGACAAACGGGACACGATTATTAATTAGACAATTATCCAAAGAAGAATAACCTGATCTGAGGCCAAAACCTAAATCTCAACACACAACTACGGGGGGACTACAACTCCCAGCAGGACGATGTGGATGCTGGGGGTAGTGGCAGCTCACCGGCCATGTGATGACACCCCCAGCATTGTGGACACCGCCTCCTACGGAATATATGAGGGCCGGACACAGATGCACGTATTAGTTATGCAGTTATAGGGAGATATCGCCTGTGCAGACAGAATGTGGGGTGTACGGGGGACGCGGGGTCACAGAGACCGGCATAGGCACCTCCCTCTACCGGACATAACGACCGCCTGGCGGCTTAACCACACCCAGCTCCCCGGAGATACACACACAGGACACCCCCGGGCTCAGACCTGCCCGCTCCGGATCCGTCACCAGGCACTCACCTCACCAGCGGCCGCCTGCCAAGAACAGAGAGAGGACACCGGAACCAGCGAGAGGACGACTGAGGAAAGAGAGGAAGCCCCGCCCAACGCCGAACTGCACGCCGGACCTCCCCCGGAGGACTCTGTACATAGAGATTACTATAGACCCGCCCCTTACCCGATGACCCCGCCTGTTATCAGGCTGTCGCCGGGTTTGCGGAGTGTAATGTGGACACGAGTGGAGCTTTCCTCAGGTGTCACTGAGAAGTGATGGTACCGGAGCCAAAGCTACACAAGCGAACTAGTATACTGTGAAAACATGAATGTGCCCTGAGTAAAAATGGCCGCCGGTGACCTGCTCTGTACCATGTGACCAGAGCTCGCTTTACGCTGTGTTGCGTGTATGACGCTTTACGGCTGTGTGTAACTCTTCTCGCGGTGACAGACGGTTCATTCCCGGCAGAAAGCACCGGGAGCAGCCAAGAGGTGAGGGACGGGTGGCACTGAGGGCTCTGGGGGGGAGGGCCGGTGTGATAGGATCTCTGCTACCTGTCACTGAGCGCACGCCTCCCCCAGACATATCCCCAACACAGCATGACCGGAGCTTTCATTGTTCTGTCGATTTATACCTAATGATTGTTTTCTGGATGGATAAAGGGTTAATTCTTAAAGAGGCCCCCAATATTTATAAATCAGGGTCTATTAGAAATGACCAGATATGCCTGCGCGCTCTATCCGCGCCTGTGTCTCCACCCCTATATTACCTATGCACCTCCACGCTTCATTCCGCCCACCCAAGCTGCCCCCCGATTATCTATCATCACTAGAACACCCTGCTTATCACTGTATATAGTATAAGGACAAGAGAGAACACAGGAGAGGTGAGAACTGATTATCTATCATCACTAGAACACCCTGCTTATCACTGTATATAGTATAAGGACAAGAGAGAACACAGGAGAGGTCAGAACTGATTATCTATCATCACTAGAACACCCTGCTTATCACTGTATATAGTATAAGGACAGGAGAGAACACAGGAGAGGTCAGAACTGATTATCTATCATCACTAGAACACCCTGCTTATTACTGTATATAGTATAAGGACAGGAGAGAACACAGGAGAGGTGAGAACTGATTATCTATCATCACTAGAACACCCTGCTTATTACTGTATATAGTATAAGTACAGGAGAGAACACAGGAGAGGTGAGAACTGATTATCATCACTAGAACACCCTGCTTATCACTGTATATAGTATAAGGACAGGAGGGAACACAGGAGAGGTGAGAACTGATTATCTATCATCACTAGAGCATCCTGCTTATCACTGTATATAGTATAAGGACAGGAGGGAACACAGGAGAGGTGAGAACTGATTATCTATCATCACTAGAACACCCTGCTTATCACTGTATATAGTATAAGGACAAGAGAGAACACAGGAGAGGTGAGAACTGATTATCATCACTAGAACACCCTGCTTATCACTGTATATAGTATAAGGACAGGAGAGAACACAGGAGAGGTGAGAACTGATTATCTATCATCACTAGAACATCCTGCTTATCACTGTATATAGTATAAGGACAGGAGAGAACACAGGAGAGGTCAGAACTGATTATCTATCATCACTAGAACACCCTGCTTATCACTGTATATAGTATAAGGACAGGAGAGAACACAGGAGAGGTGAGAACTGATTATCTATCATCACTAGAACACCCTGCTTATCACTGTATATAGTATAAGGACAGGAGAGAACACAGGAGAGGTTGAGGACTGATTATCTATCATCACTAGAACACCCTGCTTATCACTGTATATAGTATAAGGACAGGAGAGAACACAGGAGAGGTGAGAACTGATTATCTATCATCACTAGAACACCCTGCTTATCACTGTGTATAGTATAAGGACAGGAGAGAACACAGGAGAGGTGAGAACTGATTATCTATCATCACTAGAACACCCTGCTTATCACTGTATATAGTATAAGGACAGGAGAGAACACAGGAGAGGTGAGAACTGATTATCTTATCATCACTAGAACACCCTGCTTATCACTGTATATAGTATAAGGACAGGAGAGAACACAGGAGAGGTGAGAACTGATTATATATCATCACTAGAACACCCTGCTTATCACTGTGTATAGTATAAGGACAGGAGAGAACACAGGAGAGGTGAGAACTGATTATCTATCATCACTAGAACACCCTGCTTATCACTGTGTATAGTATAAGGACAAGAGAGAACACAGGAGAGGTGAGAACTGATTATCTATCATCACTAGAACATCCTGCTTATCACTGTATATAGTATAAGGACAAGAGAGAACACAGGAGAGGTCAGAACTGATTATATATCATCACTAGAACACCCTGCTTATCACTGTGTATAGTATAAGGACAGGAGAGAACACAGGAGAGGTGAGAACTGATTATCTATCATCACTAGAGCATCCTGCTTATCACTGTATATAGTATAAGGACAAGAGAGAACACAGGAGAGGTGAGAACTGATTATCATCACTAGAACACCCTGCTTATCACTGTGTATAGTATAAGGACAGGAGAGAACACAGGAGAGGTGAGAACTGATTATCTATCATCACTAGAACACCCTGCTTATCACTGTGTATAGTATAAGGACAGGAGAGAACACAGGAGAGGTGAGGACTGATTATCTATCATCACTAGAACATCCTGCTTATCACTGTATATAGTATAAGGACAGGAGACAACACAGGAGAGGTCAGAACTGATTATCTATCATCACTAGAACACCCTGCTTATCACTGTATATAGTATAAGGACAAGAGAGAACACAGGAGAGGTCAGAACTGATTATCTATCATCACTAGAACACCCTGCTTATCACTGTGTATAGTATAAGGACAGGAGAAAACACAGGAGAGGTGAGAACTGATTATCTATCATCACTAGAACACCCTGCTTATCACTGTATATAGTATAAGGACAGGAGAAACACAGGAGAGGTGAGAACTGATTATCTATCATCACTAGAACACCCTGCTTATCACTGTATATAGTATAAGGACAGGAGAGAACACAGGAGAGGTGAGAACTGATTATCTATCATCACTAGAACATCCTGCTTATCACTGTATATAGTATAAGGACAGGAGAGAACACAGGAGAGGTGAGAACTGATTAGCTATCATCACTAGAGCATCCTGCTTATCACTGTATATAGTATAAGGACAGGAGAGAACACAGGAGAGGTGAGAACTGATTATCATCACTAGAACACCCTGCTTATCACTGTGTATAGTATAAGGACAGGGGAGAACACAGGAGAGGTGAGAACTGATTATCTATCATCACTAGAACACCCTGCTTATCACTGTGTATAGTATAAGGACAGGAGAGAACACAGGAGAGGTGAGGACTGATTATCTATCATCACTAGAACATCCTGCTTATCACTGTATATAGTATAAGGACAGGAGAGAACACAGGAGAGGTGAGAACTGATTATCTATCATCACTAGAACACCCTGCTTATCACTGTATATAGTATAAGGACAGGAGAGAACACAGGAGAGGTGAGAACTGATTATCTATCATCACTAGAACACCCTGCTTATCACTGTGTATAGTATGAGGACAGGAGAGAACACAGGAGAGGTGAGAACTGATTATCTATCATCACTAGAACACCCTGCTTATCACTGTATATAGTATAAGGTCAGGAGAGAACACAGGAGAGGTGAGAACTGATTATCTATCATCACTAGAACATCCTGCTTATCACTGTGTATAGTATAAGGACAGGAGAGAACACAGGAGAGGTGAGAACTGATTATATATATCATCACTAGAACACCCTGCTTATCACTGTATATAGTATAAGGACAGGAGAGAACACAGGAGAGGTGAGAACTGATTATCTATCATCACTAGAACATCCTGCTTATCACTGTATATAGTATAAGGACAGGAGAGAACACAGGAGAGGTGAGAACTGATTATCTATCACTAGAACACCCTGCTTATCACTGTGTATAGTATAAGGACAGGAGAGAACACAGGAGAGGTGAGAACTGATTATCTATCACTAGAACACCCTGCTTATCACTGTATATAGTATAAGGACAGGAGAGAACACAGGAGAGGTGAGAACTGATTATCTATCATCACTAGAACACCCTGCTTATCACTGTGTATAGTATAAGGACAGGAGAGAACACAGGAGAGGTGAGAACTAATTATCTATCATCATTAGAACACCCTGCTTATCACTGTGTATAGTATAAGGACAGGAGAGAACACAGGAGAGGTGAGAACTGATTATCATCACTAGAACACCCTGCTTATCACTGTGTATAGTATAAGGACAGGAGAGAACACAGGAGAGGTGAGAACTGATTATCTATCATCACTAGAGCATCCTGCTTATCACTGTATATAGTATAAGGACAAGAGAGAACACAGGAGAGGTGAGAACTGATTATCATCACTAGAACACCCTGCTTATCACTGTATATAGTATAAGGACAGGAGAGAACACAGGAGAGGTGAGAACTGATTATCTATCATCACTAGAACATCCTGCTTATCACTGTATATAGTATAAGGACAGGAGAGAACACAGGAGAGGTGAGAACTGATTATCTATCATCACTAGAACACCCTGCTTATCACTGTGTATAGTATAAGGACAGGAGAGAACACAGGAGAGGTGAGGACTGATTATCTATCATCACTAGAACATCCTGCTTATCACTGTATATAGTATAAGGACAGGAGAGAACACAGGAGAGGTGAGAACTGATTATCTATCATCACTAGAACACCCTGCTTATCACTGTATATAGTATAAGGACAGGAGAGAACACAGGAGAGGTGAGAACTGATTATCTATCATCACTAGAACACCCTGCTTATCACTGTGTATAGTATGAGGACAGGAGAGAACACAGGAGAGGTGAGAACTGATTATCTATCATCACTAGAACACCCTGCTTATCACTGTATATAGTATAAGGTCAGGAGAGAACACAGGAGAGGTGAGAACTGATTATCTATCATCACTAGAACATCCTGCTTATCACTGTGTATAGTATAAGGACAGGAGAGAACACAGGAGAGGTGAGAACTGATTATATATATCATCACTAGAACACCCTGCTTATCACTGTATATAGTATAAGGACAGGAGAGAACACAGGAGAGGTGAGAACTGATTATCTATCATCACTAGAACATACTGCTTATCACTGTATATAGTATAAGGACAGGAGAGAACACAGGAGAGGTGAGAACTGATTATCTATCACTAGAACACCCTGCTTATCACTGTGTATAGTATAAGGACAGGAGAGAACACAGGAGAGGTGAGAACTGATTATCTATCACTAGAACACCCTGCTTATCACTGTATATAGTATAAGGACAGGAAGAGAACACAGGAGAGGTGAGAACTGATTATCTATCATCACTAGAACACCCTGCTTATCACTGTGTATAGTATAAGGACAGGAGAGAACACAGGAGAGGTGAGAACTGATTATCTATCATCATTAGAACACCCTGCTTATCACTGTGTATAGTATAAGGACAGGAGAGAACACAGGAGAGGTGAGAACTGATTATCATCACTAGAACACCCTGCTTATCACTGTGTATAGTATAAGGACAGGAGAGAACACAGGAGAGGTGAGAACTGATTATCTATCATCACTAGAGCATCCTGCTTATCACTGTATATAGTATAAGGACAAGAGAGAACACAGGAGAGGTGAGAACTGATTATCATCACTAGAACACCCTGCTTATCACTGTATATAGTATAAGGACAGGAGAGAACACAGGAGAGGTGAGAACTGATTATCTATCATCACTAGAACATCCTGCTTATCACTGTATATAGTATAAGGACAGGAGAGAACACAGGAGAGGTGAGAACTGATTATCTATCATCACTAGAACACCCTGCTTATCACTGTATATAGTATAAGGACAGGAGAGAACACAGGAGAGGTCAGAACTGATTATCTATCATCACTAGAACACCCTGCTTATCACTGTGTATAGTATAAGGACAGGAGAGAACACAGGAGAGGTGAGAACTGATTATCTATCATCACTAGAACACCCTGCTTATCACTGTGTATAGTATAAGGACAAGAGAGAACACAGGAGAGGTGAGAACTGATTATCTATCATCACTAGAACATCCTGCTTATCACTGTATATAGTATAAGGACAAGAGAGAACACAGGAGAGGTCAGAACTGATTATATATCATCACTAGAACACCCTGCTTATCACTGTGTATAGTATAAGGACAGGAGAGAACACAGGAGAGGTGAGAACTGATTATCTATCATCACTAGAGCATCCTGCTTATCACTGTATATAGTATAAGGACAAGAGAGAACACAGGAGAGGTGAGAACTGATTATCATCACTAGAACACCCTGCTTATCACTGTGTATAGTATAAGGACAGGAGAGAACACAGGAGAGGTGAGAACTGATTATCTATCATCACTAGAACACCCTGCTTATCACTGTGTATAGTATAAGGACAGGAGAGAACACAGGAGAGGTGAGGACTGATTATCTATCATCACTAGAACATCCTGCTTATCACTGTATATAGTATAAGGACAGGAGACAACACAGGAGAGGTCAGAACTGATTATCTATCATCACTAGAACACCCTGCTTATCACTGTATATAGTATAAGGACAGAGAGAACACAGGAGAGGTCAGAACTGATTATCTATCATCACTAGAACACCCTGCTTATCACTGTATATAGTATAAGGACAGGAGAGAACACAGGAGAGGTGAGAACTGATTATCTATCATCACTAGAACACCCTGCTTATCACTGTATATAGTATAAGGACAGGAGAGAACACAGGAGAGGTGAGAACTGATTATCTATCATCACTAGAACACCCTGCTTATCACTGTATATAGTATAAGGACAGGAGAGGTGAGAACTGATTATCTATCATCACTAGAACACCCTGCTTATCACTGTATATAGTATAAGGACAGGAGAAAACACAGGAGAGGTGAGAACTGATTATCTATCATCACTAGAACACCCTGCTTATCACTGTGTATAGTATAAGGACAGGAGAGAACACAGGAGAGGTGAGAACTGATTATCTATCATCACTAGAACACCCTGCTTATCACTGTATATAGTATAAGGACAGGAGAGAACACAGGAGAGGTGAGAACTGATTATCTATCATCACTAGAACATCCTGCTTATCACTGTATATAGTATAAGGAGAGGTGAGAACACAGGAGAGGTGAGAACTGATTATCTATCATCACTAGAACACCCTGCTTATCACTGTATATAGTATAAGGAGAGGTGAGAACACAGGAGAGGTGAGAACTGATTATCTATCATCACTAGAACATCCTGCTTATCACTGTATATAGTATAAGGAGAGGTGAGAACACAGGAGAGGTGAGAACTGATTATCTATCATCACTAGAACACCCTGCTTATCACTGTGTATAGTATAAGGACAGGAGAGAACACAGGAGAGGTGAGAACTGATTATCTATCATCACTAGAACACCCTGCTTATCACTGTATATAGTATAAGGACAGGAGAGAACACAGGAGAGGTGAGAACTGATTATCTATCATCACTAGAACATCCTGCTTATCACTGTATATAGTATAAGGACAGGAGAGAACACAGGAGAGGTGAGAACTGATTATCTCTCATCACTAGAACACCCTGCTTATCACTGTATATAGTATAAGGACAGGAGAGAACACAGGAGAGGTGAGAACTGATTATCTATCATCACTAGAACACCCTGCTTATCACTGTATATAGTATAAGGACAGGAGAGAACACAGGAGAGGTGAGAACTGATTATCTATCATCACTAGAACACCCTGCTTATCACTGTATATAGTATAAGGACAGGAGAGAACACAGGAGAGGTGAGAACTGATTATCTTATCATCACTAGAACACCCTGCTTATTACTGTATATAGTATAAGGACAAGAGAGAACACAGGAGAGGTGAGAACTGATTATCATCACTAGAACACCCTGCTTATCACTGTATATAGTATAAGGACAAGAGAGAACACAGGAGAGGTGAGAACTGATTATCTATCATCACTAGAACACCCTGCTTATCACTGTGTATAGTATAAGGACAGGAGAGAACACAGGAGAGGTGAGAACTGATTATCTATCATCACTAGAACACCCTGCTTATCACTGTGTATAGTATAAGGACAGGAGAGAACACAGGAGAGGTGAGAACTGATTATCTATCATCACTAGAACACCCTGCTTATCATTGTATATAGTATAAGGACAGGAGAGAACACAGGAGAGGTGAGAACTGATTATCTATCATCACTAGAACATCCTGCTTATCACTGTATATAGTATAAGGACAGGAGAGAACACAGGAGAGGTGAGAACTGATTATCTATCATCACTAGAACACCCTGCTTATCACTGTGTATAGTATAAGGACAGGAGAGAACACAGGAGAGGTGAGAACTGATTATCTATCATCACTAGAACATCCTGCTTATCACTGTGTATAGTATAAGGACAGGAGAGAACACAGGAGAGGTGAGAACTGATTATCTATCATCACTAGAACACCCTGCTTATCACTGTATATAGTATAAGGACAGGAGAGAACACAGGAGAGGTGAGAACTGATTATCATCACTAGAACATCCTGCTTATCACTGTGTATAGTATAAGGACAGGAGAGAACACAGGAGAGGTGAGAACTGATTATCTATCATCACTAGAACACCCTGCTTATTACTGTATATAGTATAAGGACAGGAGAGAACACAGGAGAGGTGAGAACTGATTATCATCACTAGAACACCCTGCTTATCACTGTATATAGTATAAGGACAAGAGAGAACACAGGAGAGGTGAGAACTGATTATCTATCATCACTAGAACACCCTGCTTATCACTGTATATAGTATAAGGACAGGAGAGAACACAGGAGAGGTGAGAACTGATTATCTATCATCACTAGAACACCCTGCTTATCATTGTATATAGTATAAGGACAGGAGAGAACACAGGAGAGGTGAGAACTGATTATCTATCATCACTAGAACATCCTGCTTATCACTGTATATAGTATAAGGACAGGAGAGAACACAGGAGAGGTGAGAACTGATTATCTATCATCACTAGAACATCCTGCTTATCACTGTGTATAGTATAAGGACAGGGGAGAACACAGGAGAGGTGAGAACTGATTATCATCACTAGAACACCCTGCTTATCACTGTGTATAGTATAAGGACAGGAGAGAACACAGGAGAGGTGAGAACTGATTATCTATCATCACTAGAACACCCTGCTTATCACTGTATATAGTATAAGGACAGGAGAGAACACAGGAGAGGTGAGAACTGATTATCTATCATCACTAGAACACCCTGCTTATCACTGTGTATAGTATAAGGACAGGAGAGAACACAGGAGAGGTGAGAACTGATTATCTATCATCACTAGAACACCCTGCTTATCACTGTGTATAGTATAAGGACAGGAGAGGTGAGAACTGATTATCTATCATCACTAGAACATCCTGCTTATCACTGTGTATAGTATAAGGACAGGAGAGAACACAGGAGAGGTGAGAACTGATTATATATCATCACTAGAACACCCTGCTTATCACTGTGTATAGTATAAGGACAGGAGAGAACACAGGAGAGGTGAGAACTGATTATCTATCACTAGAACATCCTGCTTATCACTGTATATAGTATAAATATGGAAGGGGCTGTGGACCCTTAAATTCATGAGGGGGTAAGGAATGATCACCGTTATCTCCCGGCCTATAATAACTGTCTTCTTTTCTCTCCCTGCACAGAAGATGCCTGTCTTTAAGTTGACGACACAAGCGTATTGCAAGATGATGCTGCACGGCGCCAAGCACCCAGCCTGCTCCGTGAACGGCATCCTGGTGGCCGAGAAGCAGAAGCGTAAAGAGGCTCCGCAGCAGCAGGTCCTATTTGTGGACTGCATCCCGCTGTTCCATGGCACAATCGCCCTGTCACCGGTGTTAGAGGTGGCGCTGACGCTGGTAAGAGGGGATGTGACCTACGGCTGGCGCTCTGCTGTGGTCAGACACATGGCAGTTATTAATAATGGCGCCGTCACCAGGCGCTGCCTTCACACGAGTGGAGTATTCTGATAAAATTTGTGTGTACACTAAGAATGTATTGGGAACGCCTATTGAGGTTTATGTGACTGAGGCGTCTGCATGTGATCCGTGCCCTGGTGCGGCTGTCACCCATGTGATCACGGCTGAGAGAGCTGGGATCCTGGCTGTTTAACCCCTTATATGACTTTCCGCTGTCCTGGGCAGTCCTGCTTCCCCATTGCAGGGTACAGGTCAAGCAGCAGTGAGTGCAACTTCCTGCTTCGGCCCAAGTGATCAGGTTATGGTTTTTAAAGCTGCATGAACTGAAAAGAATGAAAACGTGTCTGTTCAGGAAGGGTTAAAGTGATCAGGACCCCGCTGGGGGATGGGCGTCAGATGCAGCAGTGCTTACTGAGTACATCCAGCGCCACCTCCGCTTCTCTCCGCTGGGCGTTGTGTGCCCCGCTGCTGCGGTCTCGTGTGTCCATGTGATGTCACCACTGCAGCCGGGTGAGTGGAGGGAACAGGATCGGTGTCGCTGGATGCATTGTGAACGCTGTTGAAAATAAATCAAACCGCCCCAGAATATGTTTTTCGACCCCTAAAACGGTGTGATGGCAGCGAATCCTCGGTAAGTCCTGCGGCTGTGATCCGGTGAGTGCCGCTGGGCTCCGGGTGTCCCTGTGATTAGCGGGGGGGCGGTGCCGCAGCCGCGCAGGATTCTCCCTGACACCTGCTGTTCTGTCTTCTCAGATTGATACGTGGTGTAAAGAGAACGGTTACGTGATCGCCGGCTACTACCAGGGGAACGAGCGGCTCAAAGACAACAGGTCAGTGCTGCGCCATATTCTTCACACCGCAGATACACGAAGGCTGAGGTCATGTGACCGCCACACAACAACCACGTCCGATTACGTGGCGGAGCAATCCATTCCTGTGACCGCCACACAGCTGTAAACCGTGGCCAGTATAGACTGGGTTTGTGTATCGTATGTAACCTGGACAATCAGAATGAAAACCTCCATTCTTTACACTGCAGGCCGCATTGAAAGAACTGGAGAATGGTGGGTAAGAAGCCGAGTTCATATTACACCGCAGCCTCCCTTAGCCTGAGCCCCTATAAAAAGTACTACAACCCTCACTCTCTAGGACATGGCACATGTACTGTTTGTAGTGACACTTTGTGGCTTTTTTCATGCTTTTGTACGTGGATTGTATTTTTATTTCTTTTTCAGTCTTAACCCGGTCGCTGAGAGAATCGCCTCCCGGATCGCCGAGGGCTACAGCGACGCAGCTTTAATAATGGTACGGAAATTCGTGATATCCTCCTGCCTCCAGGAGTGTCCTACCGGGGGCTACTGTCAGTGTGGGGGGATGGAGTATTATATGGAGGGGGATCATCCTGTCAGTGTGGGGGGGTGGAGTATTATATGGAGAGGGATCATCCTGTCACTGTAGGGGGGGTGGAGAGGTGCAGTATTATATGGAGGGAGTCATCCTGTCACTGTATAGAGGTGCAGTATTATATGGAGGGGGTCATCCTGTCACTGTAGAGAGGTGCAGTATTATATATGGAGGGGGATCATCCTGTCACTGTAGAGAGGTGCAGTATTATATGGAGAGGGATCATCCTGTCAGTGTAGAGAGGTGCAGTATTATATGGAGGGGGGTCATCCTGTCACTGTAGAGAGGTGCAGTATTATATGGAGGGGGGTCATCCTGTCAGTGTAGAGAGGTGCAGTATTATATGGAGGGGGTCATCCTGTCAGTGTGGGGGGTGCAGTATTATATGGAGGGGGGTCATCCTGTCACTGTAGAGAGGTGCAGTATTATATGGAGGGGGGTCATCCTGTCACTGTAGAGAGGTGCAGTATTATATGGAGGGGGTCATCCTGTCAGTGTGGGGGGTGCAGTATTATATGGAGGGGGGTCATCCTGTCAGTGTAGAGAGGTGCAGTATTATATGGAGGGGGATCATCCTGTCCACTGTAGAGAGGTGCAGTATTATATGGGAGGGGGTCATCCTGTCACTGTAGAGAGGTGCAGTATTATAATGGAGGGGGTCATCCTGTCAGTGTAGAGAGGTGCGTATTATATGGAGGGGTCATCTGTCAGTGTAGAGAGGTGCAGTATTATATGGAGGGGGGTCATCCTGTCAGTGTAGAGAGGTGCAGTATTATATGGAGGGGGGTCATCCTGTCAGTGTAGAGAGGTGCAGTATTATATGGAGGGGGTCATCCTGTCAGTGCCGGGGGGTGTAGTAATTATATGGAGGGGGGTCATCCTGTCACTGTAGAGAATGCAGTATTATATGGAGGGGGGCATCCTGTCATTGTAGGGGGTGCAGTATTATATGGAGGGGATCATCCTGTTCACTGTAGGGGGGTGCAGTATTATATGGAGGGGGGATCATCCTGTCAGTGTAGAGAGGTGCAGTATTATATGGAGGGGGGTCATCCTGTCAGTGTAGAGAGGTGCAGTATTATATGGAGGGGGTCATTCCTGTCACTGTAGAGAGGTGCAGTATTATATGGAGGGGGGTCATCCTGTCACTGTAGAGAGGTGCAGTATTATATGGAGAGGGATCATCCTGTCACTGTAGGGGGGTGCAGTATTATATGGAGGGGGATCATCCTGTCACTGTAGAGAGGTTCAGTATTATATGGAGGGGGATCATCCTGTCACTGTAGAGAGGTGCAGTATTATATGGAGAGGGATCATCCTGTCACTGTAGAGAGGTGCAGTATTATATGGAGGGGGGTCATCCTGTCAGTGTAGAGAGGTGCAGTATTATATGGAGGGGGGTCATCCTGTCACTGTAGGGGGGTGCAGTATTATATGGAGGGGGATCATCCTGTCACTGTAGAGAGGTGCAGTATTATATGGAGGGGGGTCATCCTGTCACTGTAGAGAGGTGCAGTATTATATGGAGGGGGGTCATCCTGTCAGTGTGGGGGGTGCAGTATTATATGGAGGGGGGTCATCCTGTCAGTGTGGGGGGTGCAGTATTATATGGAGGGGGGTCATCCTGTCAGTGTAGAGAGGTGCAGTATTATATGGAGGGGGATCATCCTGTCAGTGTAGAGAGGTGCAGTATTATATGGAGGGGGGGTCATCCTGTCAGTGTAGAGAGGTGCAGTATTATATGGAGGGGGGTCATCCTGTCAGTGTAGAGAGGTGCAGTATTATATGGAGGGGGGTCATCCTGTCAGTGTGGGGGGTGCAGTATTATATGGAGGGGGTCATCCTGTCAGTGTGGGGGGTGCAGTATTATATGGAGTGGGTCATCCTGTCAGTGTGGGGGGGGTGCAGTATTATATGGAGGGGGGTCATCCTGTCAGTGTAGAGAGGTGCAGTATTATATGGAGGGGGATCATCCTGTCAGTGTGGGGGGTGCAGTATTATATGGAGGGGGTCATCCTGTCAGTGCCGGGGGTGTAGTATTATATGGAGGGGGGTCATCCTGTCACTGTAGAGAGATGCAGTATTATATGGAGGGGGGGCATCCTGTCATTGTAGGGGGGGTGCAGTATTATATGGAGGGGGTCATCCTGTCAGTGTAGAGAGGTGCAGTATTAATGGAGGGGGTCATCCTGTCAGTGTAGAGAGGTGCAGTATTATATGGAGGGGGTCATCCTGTCACTGTAGAGAGGTGCAGTATTATATGGAGGGGGGTCATCCTGTCACTGTAGAGAGGTGCAGTATTATATGGAGAGGGATCATCCTGTCACTGTAGGGGGGTGCAGTATTATATGGAGGGGGATCATCCTGTCACTGTTAGAGAGGTTCAGTATTATATGGAGGGGGATCATCCTGTCACTGTAGAGAGGTGCAGTATATATGGAGAGGGATCATCCTGTCACTGTAGAGAGGTGCAGTATTATATGGAGGGGGGGTCATCCTGTCAGTGTAGAGAGGTGCAGTATTATATGGAGGGGGTCATCCTGTCACTGTAGGGGGTGCAGTTATATATGAGGGGGATCATCCTGTCACTGTGAGAGGTGCAGTATTATATGGAGGGGGGTCATCCTGTCAGTGTGAGAGGTGCAGTATTATATGGAGGGGGAGTCATCCTGTCAGTGTGGGGGGTGCAGTATTATATGGAGGGGGGTCATCCTGTCAGTGTAGAGAGGTGCAGTATTATATGGAGGGGGGTCATCCTGTCAGTGTAGAGAGGTGCAGTATTATATGGAGGGGGTCATCCTGTCAGTGTGGGGGGTGCAGAGAGGGGGTCATCCTGTCAGTATGCAGTATATGGAGGGGGGTCATCCTGTCAGTGTAGAGAGGTGCAGTATTATATGGAGGGGGTCATCCTGTCACTGTAGAGAGGTGCAGTATTATATGGAGGGGGGTCATCCTGTCAGTGTGGGGGGTGCAGTATTATATGGAGGGGGGTCATCCTGTTAATATGAGGGGGGTGGAATATTATATGAAGGGGGTGTCGTTCTGTCACCGCAGCAGGGGGTGGAGTCCTTCCATTGAGCAGCGCCCCCTGTGGCAGCGGTTATCAGCGATGTGTGCCCGTCATGTTCTGGCCGTGACGCTGCGTCTTCTGCTCTGTGTCCTCAGGTGGACAACTCCAAATTCTCCATGGACTGTATAATCCCTTCCATCCATGTGTATGAGTGCCATGATAATAGATGGAAAGCCAGAGACCCTCACGAGTGAGTATCCGTACAGACATGTCTGCATCCTGGAAAGCTGGGTGAAAGCCCACATAGCTGCTATTACAGCTCCCACAGTGCCTGTCACCCAGCTTTCCTGGGATCCTGAATGTATGACCTAAGCAATGTCTCCTCTCCGTAGTCTGAGAAAGCTGGGTGACGAGCCTCCTGGGAGCCATAGTGCCCACCACCCAGCTTTCCCAGAAATGGATATAAGTAAGGGAGATGGGTGTGCAGTGGGGATGGGTGCTGGTGGGGGATGGGTGTGCAGTGGGATGGGTGCTGGCGGGGGATGGTGTGGCAGTGGGGATGGGTGCTGGCGGGGGATGGGTGTGCAGTGGGGATGGGTGCTGGCGGGGGATGGGTGTGCAGTGGGGATGGGTGCTGGTGGGGGATGGGTGTGCAGTGGGGGTGGGTGCTGGGTGGGGATGGGTGTGCAGTGGGGATGGGTGCTGGCGGGGGATGGGTGTGCAGTGGGGATGGGTGCTGGTGGGGGATGGGTGTGCAGTGGGGATGGGTGCTGGTGGGGGATGGGTGTGCAGTCGGATGTTGGGGTTTTGGGGTCCAGGCACTGAGGGCTTCTCATGTTCCCCTCCAGAGACGTCTTTGAAGACTGGCCAGAGGCTCAGCGGATCACGGCGTCTCTCATGGACGGCCGCTCCTACGAAACCCTCGTGGATTTTGACAGCCACCTGGACGACTTACGTAACGACTGGGCCAACCCCGAAATCAACAAGTCCATCATTCATCTATGTTAAGGTCAGGGGGGCGCCGCCAGCCCGCGCTATGCAAGATGACCGCCGAATGTAGAAGGAGTCAATGACAGCCATTTCTACTGCCGGGCGGATTTCTATCTGTGAACAGACCACGTTTTTATGGGGGCCCCTCGTACATCCAGACGGGACCTGTTAGGGGGCGTCCACCCGGGTGACGCCCGTCCACGCCCCAGAACTGCCGCTCACCGGTTCTACAGAGCGCTCTGTGTTTTCTAGATCGGCGTGGAGATGATTTTTATTGAGAATCTCCCGCTTTGTGTTGTTTTTCAGATGATTTAATAGAGAATTAATAACGAGACATTTTATCGACCGAAAATCGACAGAAATTTACCCAAAATTTAACCTCAGAGAGTCAGAGAGGAATGCCGACCCCTGCCGTCTCCAACGCGGTCGCACAATTACTTATAGTCCTTTTATTTTTGGTGCTGGGACAGAGACTAGAGATTCCTTTTTATAATGTGATTACGGTTCCATCCCTGCTGCCTGTCAGTGAATAGAAGAGCCGTTCCCTCCTCTTCACCACTACTAGATTTTTTCCTCATTTGTCCTTTTATATCTTGTTCGCCGTCTGCCGTCTCCGGTGCCGTCAGGCCGGGTTCCCGCGCACACGTCGCTGTGAGTCGCCACGGCTTTGTCATGTGGTTTTAGGCCACGCAGTTTTCACACGCGACGCATGCTCATGTGTGTTTGAACCCGGCTTCGTGGTCCAGAGCCCCCCCCCCCCTTGCAACGTCTTATGCTCACCTCCCCGTTTCTCGCCTTCTCCTTGGGGTCCAGGACTTTGCACGGTATTTCAAAGAGACACAGAATATATTTTAATTTTTTTTGTTCGGGTGTTTGTTTCATGAAAATAATAAAAATTGAATCCTGAGGTTTCTGCGGTTTTCTATCGGCCTCGTCATCACTATTCGGGGTCTAGAGGGGTCGCCCACAAAAAGGGAGTAAGTGTAAATGTGTCACCAGAGCAGAGGCCGCCTAGTGTGCATGTGTGACCACCGCTCCATTCACTTCTATGGTCGTGCTCTGGAGTCTCATTGAAGCCAGTGGAGCGGTGGTCCTGTATGCTCAGTACCGCTCCATTCCATAGCCTTCCCCAGGACCCCCCTTCTCATCTCACATTTATCACTTATTCCATGGACAGGTCATAAAGATTGTTCATCGGACGACCCCTTTAATATTCTGATGTACTCCGGTCACAGCTAAAGCTAAAGCCTGGATCTGCAGGTTTCCTGTTCCGGAGAGCAGTGCATTGTGGGAACTCAGATAAGTGAACCTACTGTAGGTCACATGACTGATACAAGGGTTAGCCTTTACCCCTGACCCCGTACAGACATCTGATGTAGAGGATGACCCCTGCACCGCAGGAGATCTGGGAAACTGCTGCCCACAGGCTTGCTGACTGTTTCCAATAGCAGCCAGCAGGATGCAACTGCCACATTGGTGTATCATACAGGCTACCCTTGGCAGAAATGGGAATGCAGCTCTGGGTGTGACTGAAGTATATTAGTAGAAAATGGTTGAAGTAAAGTATTTAGAGATTCTGAACTCCGCGCTTGAGCCGTATCCAGAGCAGAGGAGAACTCGGGTCAAGGAAATCCGCCGGTCACCTTCTGTCCATGGACCGTGCAGGTGAGTGTCGGCTATTACTCCCTGTTATCAGACCGTCTGTAGTGTCCTATAAACAGCAGGAAGTATAAGACAAAGGCATGGATGCAGCCTGCAGTGTAAAGAATGGAGAATTGCACTGAATACTGTATCTGGTAGACATATAGACATAACCCTGGGCATAGTTACAAAGTGAAAACCTCCATTCTTTACACTGCAGGCTGCATCCAGAGTAATGGACAATGCTACAAAACAGAATTGCCTTTGTTAGAAGGGCTCCCTGGCCACGTGTTGTCGGCCCCTCTGCGAGCTGCTGTGAAGTGTTTGGATCCTCAGCAGCGCCTCCACAGGGGGAACGAAGCATTAACAGGTCTCATGTACTGACGGGCTGGGTCCTCCAGAGAGGCGGGGGTGGGGGTTCCCTAACATTGCAGGCGGACCCCTCCCTGGCAGTGCACCTCAGGACATTGCTGGAGTCCGGTGTCAGCGCTGCAGTCACATGAATCTTATCTCCTGTTTAATTTTCCACTAAGTGATCTCCTGGCAGACGCTGCCGCCTCCGACGCCGCTGCAGAGATTAGCTGCACAATTAATATGTCCGCCGAGGAAGGACTGCATAGTGGGTGCGCTGCTCTACAGGCTCCTCCCACTTATTGGGGGCCATCGCCTCAATGGTGGTTTAGCTACCTGTAGGTTATAGCCTTCGATCGTCTCTCCATGTCCTGCTGAGATTGCATTTATACAGAGCATCTAATCTTTACAAGCAGGGCTGCAGTGTAAAGCATGGAAGAAAGGCAGAGCCACAGCTTGGGCCTCTGATGATACAGGAGGTGGATAACCTCATACCCCAGACGCCATGCAGCTGAACTCTGGTCACGTATCAGAATTGTGTCCTAATGGAGCAGAACTGCAGTGTAAAGCCTGGGAAGGGACAGAAAAACAGCCTGAGCCTCTGTCAGTGTATCTGCCTTGGCACAAATAGACAATGCAGCGAAGTGGAATCATGGATCTGGTGCAGGAGCATATACTGAAAAGAATGTATAGCAGGTAAGTACCCCTCAGAAGGTGAGTGCCAGTAATGACCATCTGCAGAGTGTTTGCCGTTTTATACTGTAGGACATGTGGGAAAATGGAGATGATCTGCAGGACCATTGTATGTGGGGCCGAGACGTCTTTGGAGGACCCGTCCTCGATGCCTCCTTGTACAGCAGCACAGCCTCCACTGGCAGGTACTGATCACATAGCCATATAAAAGGTAACAGCAGCAGAAACCTGGATGGGGCGCAACTCTCTAATATGCACCCGGTTCTGCCGCTCTACTCCATTACCCAGACAGAGTTCCAAATCCGCTGCCTCCTATCATACAGCCGCTGAAGCGCATGAGAAAATTCTTACTACCACTACCTACCACTAGGAGGAGCTCTAGGTGGCTGCAGGAATTCAGTCTCGTGAGATTCCACAGGCTCATGTGCAGCTCTGCAGGGTACATTGCCCGTCACACCTTTGGCTCTAAAGAGGCAGAGAGGGCAGAGTCTTATAACACTGTACTTGTTCTGCACTGAGATTAATCCATGAGCTGCAAGTGATAGATCAGTGACATAGAACTGCTGTCCCCTGCCTCATAGGATACACCGGAGATTCTGCATACACCACTCAAAGTATAGACAGGCGGTGTGATGTGAGCCAGCGGAGAACAGCGAGAATCTTTGTCTCATGTAATGCACTGGAGACCCCACACAGCACAAACAGGTAACGAGGAGCAGAGTGAAGCTTTCATCTTATAGGATACACTGGAGATCCTGTCCTATACATAGCATACACAGTATAGACCCGGGGTGCACAACCTGCGGCCCTTGATATCATTCTGTGCCCCTCCCCCAACCATCTGGTGACAGACATTTATGTCTATGTTTTGTGGCTGCTCACATGCAGTTTTCATGTATTCTCCCATTAGATGGGAATCCTGGAGGTGTAACCAGACATTTATAGTATATATTTTAGGTACAATACGCCATAAATGCAGTATTTCAGTTGGTAATACCCCTTTAACTTTTATTTTCAGCCCTTGGGATTCCTTCAGTCTGACAATGTGGCCCCCAACCAGAAAAGGTTGTGCACCCCTGGTATAGACAGTGTGAGCCAGGGAAGAGCAATGTTAAGCTGATTCTTAAAGGACACACTGGAAATTCTGCACACAGCATACACAAACAATATACAGAGGGAGAGGAAAGCAGTGTGGAGCTGCATCTCAGGAAATACTGGAGATTCTGCACACAGCATACATGGTATAGACAGTGTGAGTCGGTAATGAGCAGTGTGAGCCTGCATCCTATAGTATACACTGGAGATTCTGCACACAGTACATACAGTCACTATACACAGGCAGAAGAGTGCAGTGTGAAGCTACATCTCAAAGGAAGTAATGGAGATTCTGCACACAGCAGACATAGTATAGACAGTGTGAGTCGGGAATGAGCAGTGTCAGCCTGCATCCTATAGTATACACTGGAGATTCTGCACACAGTACATACAGTCACTATACACAGGCAGAAGAGTGCAGTGTGAAGCTACATCTCAAAGGAAGTAATGGAGATTCTGCACACAGCAGACATAGTATAGACAGTGTGAGTCGGGAATGAGCAGTGTCAGCCTGCATCCTATAGTATACACTGGAGATTCTGCACAGAGTACATACAGTCACTATACACAGGCAGAAGAGTGCAGTGTGAAGCTACATCTCAAAGGAAGTAATGGAGATTCTGCACACAGCAGACATAGTATAGACAGTGTGAGTCGGGAATGAGCAGTGTGAGCCTGCATCCTATAGTATACACTGGAGATTCTGCACACAGTACATACAGTCACTATACACAGGCAGAAGAGTGCAGTGTGAAGCTACATCTCAAAGGAAGTAATGGAGATTCTGCACACAGCAGACATAGTATAGACAGTGTGAGTCGGGGAGAGCAGTGTGAGCCTGCATCTTATAGGATACACTGGAGATTCTGCATGCAGTATATACCTACAGTATACTCATGCATTGTCAGGCAGAGGACAGAAGTGTGAAGTTACATCTCATAGAAAACACTGGAGATTCTGAACACAGCAGACACAGATGATGTGAGTCAGGGGAGAGTAGTATGAAGCTGCATCTTATAGGATACACTGGATATTTACACTGGATATTTAGCATGTCATAGGAAATACTGGATATTCTGCACACAGCTGACACAGGGTATAGATAGTGTGAGTCAGGAATGAGCAGTGTGAAGCTGCATCTTATAGTCTACACTGGAGATTCTGCATACAGTATATACAGACAATATACACAGGCAGAGGAGAGCAGTCTGAAGCTACATCTCATAGGAGATAATGGAGATTCTGCACATAGCAGACACAGTTAGTGTAGACCTAGTGAGTCAGGGGAGAGCAGTGTGAAGCTGCATCTTATAGTCTACACTGGAGATTCTGCATACAGTATATACAGACAATATACACAGGCAGAGGAGAGCAGTCTGAAGCTACATCTCATAGGAGATAATGGAGATTCTGCACATAGCAGACACAGTTAGTGTAGACCTAGTGAGTCAGGGGAGAGCAGTGTGAAGCTGCATCTTATAGGATACACTGGAGATTCTGCACACAGTATATACAGACAATATACACAGGCAGAGGAGAGCAGTGTTAACCTACATCTCATAGGAAATAATGGAGATTCTGCACATAGCAGACACAGTTAGTGTAGACCGAGTGAGTCAGGGGGGAGCAGTGTGAAGCTGCATCTTATAGGATACACTGGAGATTCTGCACACTGCACTGATAGATACATACAGGCAGTGTGTGTTATGGCAGTTTTATAACTTCTATGAATTGTATGGACCCCCCGTAGTATATCTTGGCCTTTCTGGTCCTGTAGACATGATGTCTTTAGCAATACTCTGTGCAGTGGGAACAAGCAGGACTGCGCTGCGAGGGGAGGGGTGTGATTGCTGCCAGGAGAGATTTGATGATGATGTCATCCTGTATTTTACAGGAGAGGCTGACAACCTGCTTACACAGAAGAGCAAGCTCTGGACTGGTGGTCAGACTCAGCTGTCCATATTGGAAGGGTCTGCAATGTACGGATTTGATTACGCTGCTGGGATATTCCTGGTGAGTCATCATTATACGTATAAAATCCTTCCGGAACACAACCTGATGATACACGGCGGACACTGACGTCAGGCAGTATAACCCCCAATAATGTAAATGATGAGGATGGTGGTGATGCCGTTTGCACTGTGCTGATATTTGGAGCGTGACTGGATGCTGTTATCAGTCACCCTCCGGAGACCTTCAGGTTGTTAAAATTTAACTACGTATTTTTCTCCCTGTTCGTCGTGGGTTATGTGTGAAGCTCGCACCGGGGGAGGGGCACTACTGTAAAACAGCAAGGGACACTCAGACAACGGGTTCCCAAAAATAAGCCGAAACCTGCGGAGTGTCATCCTCACTGTGGATTGTTACTGCCATCACCTAAGATTAAGCTGATCCTTAGGTATCTGCAGCCTCTGTGAAATGGAGAGTACTACAACCCCCAGCATGGCAGCATGACACAATACAGAATCCAGTAAAACGCAGAAACCTCCATGTAACCAGAGGAATCGCCAAGACTGGGTGCCACTGTAACAAAACCTCAGCGGTGAGCAGCATTAGGGAGTGACATGATATTTCAGGGTGATATCCTGCCCTTCCCCCGTGCTGACAGATGTAGTGGTGTTTAGTGCCACACACATTCCCAGCACTCCCATCATCCTGGCTCTCTTCGTACACATCCCATTAATGTAAGGTATATATGTCTGCCAAGTTTCCTGTAATGCGCTGTGTGAGTGATGAGCGGACGCTCCAGGAGCGGAGGGTAATGGGATTACTGCAGCTGAATGGAAGAAAAAACTTTCCCGTGTTCCCTGCAGTCGTGGGGAGGAGGCAGCTGATTGGTCGGAGGTGGTCGCCCCGCGCTGCGCTCCGAGGACTAAAGCTCTGCTGCCAGGTGAAGTCAGCAGACCAGGAGCAGGACATGCGGGATCCACACTGCCCAGGTGAGACGCCCCCCACATTATATATACCACCCGGGTGAGACGCCCCCCACATTATATATACCATCCGGGTGAGACGCCCCCCACATTATATATACCACCCGGGTGAGACGCCCCCCACATTATATATACCACCCGAGTGAGACGCCCCCCACATTATATATACCACCCGGGTGAGACGCCCCCCACATTATATATACCACCCGGGTGAGACGCCCCCCACATTATATATACCACCCGGGTGAGACCCAGCACACACATACTATATACACTGGACAATTTATTATGTGTGTCTATAGGTGACAGCTGCATTCTATCCTGCTGAGCTGTGTATCTAATCCTATCCTGTGTGATACTGTCTGCTGAGCTGTGTATCTAATCCTCTCCTGTGTGATACTGTCTGCTGAGCTGTGTATCTAATCCTCTCCTGTGTGATACTGTCTGCTGAGCTGTGTATCTAATCCTCTCCTGTGTGATACTGTCTGCTGAGCTGTGTATCTAATCCTCTCCTGTGTGATACTGTCTGCTGAGCTGTGTATCTAATCCTCTCCTGTGTGATACTGTCTGCTGAGCTGTGTATCTAATCCTCTCCTGTGTGATACTGTCTGCTGAGCTGTGTATCTAATCCTCTCCTGTGTGATACTGTCTGCTGAGCTGTGTATCTAATCCTCTCCTGTGTGATACTGTCTGCTGAGCTGTGTATCTAATCCTCTCCTGTGTGATACTGTGCTGAGCTGTGTATCTAATCCTAATCTGTGTGATACTGTCTGCTGAGCCGTGTATCTAATCTTATCCTGTGTGATACTGTCTGCTGAGCTGTGTATCTAATCCTATCCTGTGTGATACTGTCTGCTGAGCCGTGTATCTAATCCTATCCTGTGTGATACTGTCTGCTGAGCTGTGTATCTAATCCTCTCCTGTGATACTGTCTGCTGAGCTGTGTATCTAATCCTATCCTGTGTGATACTGTCTGCTGAGCTGTGTATCTAATCCTATCCTGTGTGATACTGTCTGCTGAGCTGTGTATCTAATCCTATCCTGTGTGATACTGTCTGCTGAGCTGTGTATCTAATCCTATCCTGTGTGATACTGTCTGCAGAGCTGTGTATCTAATCCTATCCTGTGTGATACTGTCTGCTGAGCTGTGTATCTAATCCTATCATGTGTGATACTGTCTGCTGAGCTGTGTATCTAATCCTATCCTGTGTGATACTGTCTGCTGAGCTGTGTATCTAATCCTATCCTGTGTGATACTGTCTGCAGAGCTGTGTATCTAATCCTATCCTGTGTGATACTGTCTGCTGAGCTGTGTATCTAATCCTATCCTGTGTGATACAGTCTGCTGAGCTGTGTATCTAATCCTATCCTGTGTGATACTGTCTGCTGAGCTGTGTATCTAATCCTATCCTGTGTGATACTGTCTGCTGAGCAGTGTATCTAATCCTATCCTGTGTGATACTGTCTGCTGAGCTGTGTATCTAATCCTATCCTGTGTGATACTGTCTGCTGAGCTGTGTATCTAATCCTATCCTGTGTGATACTGTCTGCTGAGCTGTGTATCTAATCCTATCCTGTGTGATACTGTCTGCTGAGCCGTGTATCTAATCCTATCCTGTGTGATACTGTCTGCTGAGCTGTGTATCTAATCCTATCCTGTGTGATACTGTCTGCTGAGCTGTGTACTGCATTTTCGTATCATAGATTATTAGGAACTACAACCCTCATCACTAGCACTGGATCGGGATGTGTATTTTGATGCAGATTCCATTCTCTTTATTACACAGTGTGAAGCTGCGAGGCTCCTGGGAAAACCTGCGCTTCTCAGATCAGTCCTGACTGTGTCCATATGACCCGTGGCGTGTTTGTTACAGTGTATCAGAGCTCTCGTGTCACGAGCCGTGGACACGACCAGGCATCAGGGTATGAGCCGGTGTTCCCCAACCTGTGGCTCACAGCGTGCAGCACATGGGGGGAGTTGTAGTCTTGCAGTACTGACCTCTATGGGAAAGCCTATGATCTGTTATATTAGATGGTCCCTCATCATCTGGGGTCAGAAACACTAAAGCAAATACCATAGAGAATACCCCACAGCTGTAAGTGTTCCAGGAGCTCATGGACCCGTGTCCCCCCGCTCGTTGTCGCCCCTGTATCCCTCCATTACTGTCGCCCCTGTGCCCCCCTTCCTGCTCGTTGTCGCCCCTGTGCCCCCCCAACCCCCCCCCCCCCCGTGCTGTCGCCCCGTGTTGCCCTTTGCTCGATGGGTAAACATTTGGCAAATGATGAAAGTCGAATATCTGTCTGCAGGAAGCTGAGCTACATGGTGTACACTGCCGACAGAGAGCGCGGTGGCGGTGGAACAGTACGAAGGTGGAGAGACGAGCGAGCGCTCTGGTTTCCTGGATGTAACTTTATTTTTGTCAGAATTTGTGGTTTTCTGTTACTTTCTGTGTCACAAGATTCTGCTGTCAGATCAGTGTCTGATGTCACCAGAGCTGCTCCTGACCCGCTGCTCTCTCTTCCAGGATCTGAGGAGGTGAGGGCAGAATGACAGCATGGGCCTCCACGTCTCCTGTCTGAAAGGTAAGGAATGCCGGGTCCACAGCAGCACAGAATATTTCAGGAGAGGAGTGTGCTTATCTTGTGGAGGTCACAGGATGAGAGTTACATAGTAGAGGGAGCAGGGTCCCAGCAGCACAGAGGGTTTCAGGAGAGGAGTGTGCTGATCTTGTGGAGGTCACAGGGTGAGAGTTACATAGTGGAAGGAGCAGGGTCCCAGCAGCACAGAGGATTTCAGGAGAGCAGTGTGCTGATCCTGTGGGGTTCACAGGATTAGAGTTACATAGTGGAAGGAGCAGGGTTCTCCCAGCAGCACAGAGGATTTCAGGAGAGCAGTGTGCTGATCCTGTGGGGTTCACAGGATTAGAGTTACATAGTGGAAGGAGCAGGGTCCTCCCAGCAGCACAGAGGATTTCAGAAGAGGAGTGTGCTGATCCTGTGGAGGTCACAGGATGAGAGTTACATAGTGGAAGGAGCAGGGTCCCAGCAGCACAGAGGATTTCAGGAGAGGAGTGTGCTGATCTTGTGGAGGTCACAGGGTGAGAGTTACATAGTGGAGAAAGCAGGGTCCCAGCAGCACAGAGGATTTCAGGAGAGGAGTGTGCTGATCTTGTGGAGGTCACAGGGTGAGAGTTACATAGTGGAAGGAGCAGGGTCCCAGCAGCACAGAGGATTTCAGGAGAGCAGTGTGCTGATGTTGTGGAGGTCACAGGATGAGAGTTACATAGTGGAGGGAGCAGGGTCCCAGCAGCACAGAGGATTTCAGGAGAGGAGTGTGCTGATCTTGTGGAGGTCACAGGGTGAGAGTTACATAGTGGAGAAAGCAGGGTCCCAGCAGCACAGAGGATTTCAGGAGAGGAGTGTGCTGATCTTGTGGAGGTCACAGGGTGAGAGTTACATAGTGGAAGGAGCAGGGTCCCAGCAGCACAGAGGATTTCAGGAGAGCAGTGTGCTGATCCTGTGGGGTTCACAGGATGAGAGTTACATAGTGGAAGGAGCAGGGTCCTCCCAGCAGCACAGAGGATTTCAGGAGAGGAGTGTGCTGGTCTTGTGGAGGTCACAGGGTGAGAGTTACATAGTGGAAGGAGCAGGGGTCCCAGCAGCACAGAGGATTTCAGGAGAGCAGTGTGCTGATCCTGTGGGGTTCACAGGATGAGAGTTACATAGTGGAAGGAGCAGGGTTCTCCCAGCAGCACAGAGGATTTCAGGAGAGCAGTGTGCTGATCCTGTGGAGGTCACAGGATGAGAGTTACATAGTGGAAGGAGCAGGGTCCTCCCAGCAGCACAGAGGATTTCAGGAGAGGAGTGTGCTGATCCTGTGGAGGTCACAGGATGAGAGTTACATAGTGGAAGGAGCAGGGTCCTCCCAGCAGCACAGAGGATTTCAGAAGAGGAGTGTGCTGATCCTGTGGAGGTCACAGGATGAGAGTTACATAGTGGAAGGAGCAGGGTCCCAGCAGCACAGAGGATTTCAGGAGAGAAGTGTGCTGATGTTGTGGAGGTCACAGGATGAGAGTTACATAGTGGAGGGAGCAGGGTCCCAGCAGCACAGAGGATTTCAGGAGAGGAGTGTGCTGATCTTGTGGAGGTCACAGGGTGAGAGTTACATAGTGGAGAAAGCAGGGTCCCAGCAGCACAGAGGATTTCAGGAGAGGAGTGTGCTGATCTTGTGGAGGTCACAGGGTGAGAGTTACATAGTGGAAGGAGCAGGGTCCCAGCAGCACAGAGGATTTCAGGAGAGCAGTGTGCTGATCCTGTGGGTTCACAGGATGAGAGTTACATAGTGGAAGGAGCAGGGTCCCAGCAGCACAGAGGATTTCAGGAGAGGAGTGTGCTGATGTTGTGGAGGTCACAGGATGAGAGTTACATAGTGGAGGGAGCAGGGTCCCAGCAGCACATAGGATTTCAGGAGAGGAGTGTGCTGGTCTTGTGGAGGTCACAGAGTGAGAGTTACATAGTGGAAGGAGCAGGGTCCCAGCAGCACAGAGGATTTCAGGAGAGCAGTGTGCTGATCCTGTGGGGTTCACAGGATGAGAGTTACATAGTGGAAGGAGCAGGGTCCTCCCAGCAGCACAGAGGATTTCAGGAGAGGAGTGTGCTGGTCTTGTGGAGGTCACAGGGTGAGAGTTACATAGTGGAAGGAGCAGGGTCCCAGCAGCACAGAGGATTTCAGGAGAGCAGTGTGCTGATCCTGTGGGGTTCACAGGATGAGAGTTACATAGTGGAAGGAGCAGGGTTCTCCCAGCAGCACAGAGGATTTCAGGAGAGCAGTGTGCTGATCCTGTGGAGGTCACAGGATGAGAGTTACATAGTGGAAGGAGCAGGGTCCTCCCAGCAGCACAGAGGATTTCAGAAGAGGAGTGTGCTGATCCTGTGGAGGTCACAGGATGAGAGTTACATAGTGGAAGGAGCAGGGTCCCAGCAGCACAGAGGATTTCAGAAGAGGAGTGTGCTGATCCTGTGGAGGTCACAGGATGAGAATTACATAGTGGAAGGAGCAGGGTCCTCCCAGCAGCACAGAGGATTTCAGGAGAGGAGTGTGCTGATGTTGTGGAGGTCACAGGATGAGAGTTACATAGTGGAGGGAGCAGGGTCCCAGCAGCACAGAGGATTTCAGGAGAGCAGTGTGCTGATCTTGTGGAGGTCACAGGGTGAGAGTTACATAGTGGAGAAAGCAGGGTCCCAGCAGCACAGAGGATTTCAGGAGAGGAGTGTGCTGATCTTGTGGAGGTCACAGGGTGAGAGTTACATAGTGGAAGGAGCAGGGTCCCAGCAGCACAGAGGATTTCAGGAGAGCAGTGTGCTGATCCTGTGGGGTTCACAGGATGAGAGTTACATAGTGGAAGGAGCAGGGTCCCAGCAGCACAGAGGATTTCAGGAGAGGAGTGTGCTGATGTTGTGGAGGTCACAGGATGAGAGTTACATAGTGGAGGGAGCAGGGTCCCAGCAGCACATAGGATTTCAGGAGAGCAGTGTGCTTATTGATAGGCTCCTGCTCTTTATACATTGGGGCAGATTTCTAATCCTGTGTAATATTTGGACATTGTAGATGTAAGAAGAAGATATCATTTAATCTTTTAATTAGGTTTGGCGCCTCTTCGGACACTTTTGCCTATTTTTTTGGCACATCTTAAAGGGGTTAAGTCCCCTCAATGCCCAGGCACCTCATATAGGTTATACTTACCCCGCCCCTGATCCCTGCATGGCCGCCGCTGCATCTCCCTGTCGCACGGTTCGAAACATCTGGCGGGGAGTAGGGGGACAGCCAATAGCAGGCCGCGATGGGGACGAGCCTCCCTAGCAGTGACGGCCGTGCGGGGATCAGGAGCGACGCAGGGGTATGTATAGCCTATATGAGGTGCCTGGGCATTGGGGGGTCATTATAGAGGCTGGAAATTCCCTTAAAGCCACGCCCACTCCTGCACAGCCACGCCCCTTGGTTCGGGGAGGCACAAAAAGTATATAAAGCCTATAATACATATGATGTGCGGCCAGAATTCTGCCGTTTTTTCAGTAAATCCCCGCCGTCTGTTTTCCTTTTCACGGCAGGTTTATCGGAGATCTGGGGTCATGTGATCATACGTATCGCACAGGCCCCGCCTCCCAGAAGCCTCTGTGTCCCTCTGTGATTCGGGGCTGAGGAGCTTGTGACTAATGGAGAGGGGACTTCCAGTCAGTGCTTTCCTGTGTGTCCCACGTGACATCCTGTGGGTGGCGGATGTCACCTGCAGTCACAAGGCCTCAGTATACGTACAGTGTATATATATATTACAGCAGCATCCACCATAAACTGTTAGAGTGTGTTTTATTCACTTTTTGTATAGATCTCTGCTTGCTGTCAGTGAATAATAACATTTTAAATGGTTTAAGTCCACACGTAGAATTCTCACAGCTGAGGGTTTGTTACAATTGTATCCAGTCTGGACAATCCTCCTCCTGGACTCCAGACGGATACAATGTGACTGAGAGCACGAGGTCTGTTCTGCATCATAGAGGATTGACTGGATACAACTGTAACAAACCCTCATGTTTCTATTCAGTGACAGCAAGCAGAAAATCTGAAACAGTCTATGTACCCATTAATGACAATGATATCCATCACTATGATGTATACCAGGGGTCAGCAAACCCTGTGAAACTACAACTCTCAGCATGCACCATTCACTTCTAAGTGTGCATGCTGGGAGTTGTAGTTTTACAGCGGCTGACGTTCTCTATAATGTCTCCGCAGCGTTGCAGATGTGTAACACCAGCGACGAAGCTTCCAGAAGATTCCCTGACGGACACCTTAACGTCCCAGACATCATCATCACCCCTCCCACCCCGACTGGGACCTTGAATTCCAAAACCACAGTCCAACATGGCCGCCCGGCCTCCCCCGCGAAGAGACGCAGCTGATGGGGGAGGGGCGTTATCCCGCAGTGAAGGCGATGAGAACACTAAGGTCCTGTGCAGACAGCGCAGAGTGAATGCTGCCTAATACAAACTGATAAAACTTTATTGTCCAAGTGCTGAGACAAACACATTTTATATATTTTTATGAACATTATAACATTACCCCCCCAGGACATTTTATGTGATGGAGCACCCCCATCATCCCGTCCATCCTCCTTGTTACTGGGATCTCGAGAACGACCGGAAGAACCTGCATCAATGAACAATAAAAATGTGAAAACATTATGTTAATCTCTTCCTTCTGAGATCTGATCCCTCTATGTACCAGGCCCGAAGCCTGAGGCTGCACTACTGAGGGCATCTGATACGACAGTGTGGTCATAGAGACCTGTGTGGATCCAGGTCACCGTGCGCATGCCTCTGTCCAGGTGATGCTGAACCTGACATAACCCGCCATGGAGTCGCTCCAGCGCGCCTGATAAATAAAGCGCACAGCTTCTGCAGGGGAGGTATATTGCTCTGCACTGTGGTAACTGGGTCTGCTGGGGCAGTATATAGCTCTGCACTGTGGAATCTGGTTCTGCAGGGGCGGTATATTGCTCAGTACTATGGTATTGCTGGCCCCACATACTTCTATTGTCCCGCCTTCTATTAATTTGGACCCACCTACAACATGAGGCCACTTTTAGATTTTTCCGGTGTCAGATGGGGGGGTGAGCCCCAAGCGGCCATGATGCAACCACATCTCAGCTACTGTATGACGTCTCTCACGGACAGCCCTGTAGGGATCTATCCGTAATATAACGCTAACCTGGGGCCACATTAGCACATTAGGGACCCTTAGCGGCCTGAGTCCTACATTTTGAGGGGTAACACCCCAACAGTTCACAGGGAAAAACCAACAAGAATTATGAGGGGTGAGGACAAAATGCTGGGCTCTGCCCTGAAGGTCACAATTAAGAGGTTAACAAGGTAGGTGGCTACTACGGGAGGGTAAAGGAGTCATAACTGAGAGGTTTAGGGCGGGCCTGATATTAATGTATATTATACTTCCGGGTTTTGCGTTCCAGGCCTCACTATCGTGAACGGCCATGTGATTTTCAGAGTGAGGTTTAGAACGCAAACAGCCCGTCAAACGCCGATGTCGGTTCTGATTGGCGAGGCCAACAGCGCGGGAAATCTGTGGGCGGAGTCTGCGGCGCAGGAGCGTGGTGACCGAGATGGACGCTTCTGAGGTGGAATTTTTAGCCGAAAAGGAACTGGTGACGATTATTCCCAACTTCAGCCTGGATAAGGTGTATCTGATCGGGGTGAGAGGCGTGTTTCTTCTGGGAACCGCAAGTACCAGCATTACGCTGGCGGTATTCTGAGGCTTGTAGTTCTAGGACGCCTCATGAGTATTGTAACTGTCATGACGAGGAGTGACGTCACCTGTATATTATGTCAGGTGTATGGACAGCGGTGATGTCACCTCCTGTATATTATGTCAGGTGTATGGACAGCGGTGATGTCACTTCCTATATATTATGTCAGCATTAATGTCACCTCCTGTATATTATGACAGGTCAGCAGTGATGTCACCTCGTGTATATTATGACAGGTGTATGGACAGCGGTGATGTCATCTCCTGTATATTATGACAGGTGTATGGACAGCGGTGATGTCATCTCCTGTATATTATGTCAGGTGTATGGACAGCGGTGATGTCACCTCCTGTATATTATGACAGGTGTATGGACAGCGGTGATGTCACCTCCTGTATATTATGTCAGGTGTATGGACAGTGGTGATGTCACCTCCTGTATATTATGTCAGGTGTATGGACAGTGGTGATGTCACCTCCTGTATATTATGTCAGGTGTATGGACAGTGGTGATGTCACCTCCTGTATATTATGTCAGGTGTATGGACAGTGGTGATGTCACCTCCTGTATATTATGACAGGTGTATGGACAGCGGTGATGTCACCTCCTGTATATTATGTCAGCAGTATGGGCAGCGGTGATGTCACCTCCTGTATATTATGTCAGCAGTATGGGCAGCGGTGATGTCACCTCCTGTATATTATGTCAGCAGTATGGGCAGCGGTGATGTCACCTCCTGTATATTATGTCAGCAGTATGGACAGCGGTGATGTCATCTCCTGTATATTATGTCAGGTGTATGGACAGCGGTGATGTCATCTCCTGTATATTATGTCAGGTGTATGGACAGCGGTGATGTCATCTCCTGTATATTATGTCAGGTGTATGGACAGCGGTGATGTCATCTCCTGTATATTATGTCAGATGTATGGACAGCGGTGATGTCACCTCCTGTATATTATGTCAGCAGTATGGACAGCGGTGATGTCACCTCCTGTATATTATGTCAGCAGTATGGGCAGCGGTGATGTCATCTCCTGTATATTATGTCAGCAGTATGGGCAGCGGTGATGTCACCTCCTGTATATTATGTCAGCAGTATGGACAGTGGTGATGTCACTTCCTGTATATTATGTCAGGTGTATGGACAGTGGTGATGTCACCTCCTGTATATTATGTCAGGTGTATGGACAGCGGTGATGTCATCTCCTGTATATTATGTCAGGTGTATGGACAGCGGTGATGTCATCTCCTGTATATTATGTCAGCAGTATGGGCAGCGGTGATGTCACCTCCTGTATATTATGTCAGCAGTATGGGCAGCGGTGATGTCACCTCCTGTATATTATGTCAGCAGTATGGGCAGCGGTGATGTCACCTCCTGTATATTATGTCAGCAGTATGGGCAGCGGTGATGTCCACCTCCTGTATATTATGTCAGCAGTATGGACAGCGGTGATGTCACCTCCTGTATATTATGTCAGCAGTATGGACAGCGGTGATGTCACCTCCTGTATATTATGACAGGTGTATGGACAGCGGTGATGTCACCTCCTGTATATTATGTCAGGTGTATGGACCGCGGTGATGTCACCTCCTGTATATTATGTCAGGTGTATGGACAGCGGTGATGTCACCTCCTGTATATTATGTCAGGTGTATGGACAGCGGTGATGTCACCTCCTGTATATTATGTCAGGTGTATGGACAGCGGTGATGTCACCTCCTGTATATTATGACAGGTCTATGGGCAGTGGTGATGTCACCTCCTGTATATTATGACAGGTCTATGGGCAGTGGTGATGTCACCTCCTGTATATTATGACAGGTGTATGGGCAGCAGTGATGTCATCTCCTGTATATTATGACAGGTGTATGGGCAGCAGTGATGTCATCTCCTGTATATTATGACAGGTCTATGGACAGCGGTGGTGTCATCTCCTGTATATTATGACAGGTGTATGGGCAGCAGTGATGTCATCTCCTGTATATTATGTCAGGTGTATGGACAGTGGTGATGTCACCTCCTGTATATTATGACAGGTGTATGGACAGTGGTGATGTCATCTCCTGTATATTATGACAGGTGTATGGGCAGCGGTGATGTCACCTCCTGTATATTATGACAGGTGTATGGGCAGCGGTGATGTCACCTCCTGTATATTATGTCAGCAGTATGGACAGTGGTGATGTCACCTCCTGTATATTATGTCAGCAGTATGGACAGTGGTGATGTCACCTCCTGTATATTATGACAGGTCTATGGACAGCGGTGGTGTCATCTCCTGTATATTATGTCAGCAGTGATGTCACCTCCTGTATATTATGTCAGGTGTATGGACAGCGGTGATGTCACCTCCTGTATATTATGAAAGGTGTATGGACAGCGGTGATGTCACCTCCTGTATATTATGTCAGCAGTATGGACAGTGGTGATGTCACCTCCTGTATATTATGTCAGCAGTATGGGCAGCAGTGATGTCATCTCCTGTATATTATGACAGGTGTATGGACAGCGGTGATGTCACCTCCTGTATATTATGTCAGCAGTATGGGCAGCGGTGATGTCACCTCCTGTATATTATGACAGGTGTATGGACAGCGGTGATGTCACCTCCTGTATATTATGACAGGTGTATGGACAGCGGTGATGTCACCTCCTATATATTATGTCAGCAGTATGGGCAGCGGTGATGTCACCTCCTGTATATTATGTCAGCAGTATGGACAGTGGTGATGTCACCTCCTGTATATTATGACAGGTGTATGGACAGCGGTGATGTCACCTCCTGTATATTATGACAGGTGTATGGACAGCGGTGATGTCACCTCCTGTATATTATGACAGCAGTATGGGCAGCGGTGATGTCACCTCCTGTATATTATGTCAGCAGTATGGACAGTGGTGATGTCACCTCCTGTATATTATGTCAGCAGTATGGACAGCAGTGATGTCACCTCCTGTATATTATGTCAGCAGTATGGGCAGCGGTGATGTCACCTCCTGTATATTATGTCAGCAGTATGGACAGCGGTGATGTCATCTCCTGTATATTATGTCAGGTGTATGGACAGCGGTGATGTCATCTCCTGTATATTATGTCAGGTGTATGGACAGCGGTGATGTCATCTCCTGTATATTATGTCAGATGTATGGACAGCGGTGATGTCACCTCCTGTATATTATGTCAGCAGTATGGACAGCGGTGATGTCACCTCCTGTATATTATGTCAGCAGTATGGGCAGCGGTGATGTCACCTCCTGTATATTATGTCAGCAGTATGGACAGTGGTGATGTCACCTCCTGTATATTATGTCAGGTGTATGGACAGCGGTGATGTCATCTCCTGTATATTATGTCAGCAGTATGGACAGCGGTGATGTCATCTCCTGTATATTATGTCAGGTGTATGGACAGCGGTGATGTCATCTCCTGTATATTATGTCAGCAGTATGGACAGCAGTGATGTCACCTCCTGTATATTATGTCAGCAGTATGGGCAGCGGTGATGTCACCTCCTGTATATTATGTCAGCAGTATGGGCAGCGGTGATGTCACCTCCTGTATATTATGTCAGGTGTATGGACAGCGGTGATGTCACCTCCTGTATATTATGTCAGGTGTATGGACAGCGTGATGTCACCTCCTGTATATTATGTCAGCAGTATGGCAGCGGTGATGTCACCTCCTGTATATTATGTCAGCAGTATGGCCTCCTGTATTATTTATGTCAGCAGTATGGGCAGCGGTGATGTCACCTCCTGTATATTATGTCAGCAGTATGGACAGCGGTGATGTCACCTCCTGTATATTATGACAGGTGTATGGACAGCGGTGATGTCACCTCCTGTATATTATGTCAGCAGTATGGACAGCGGTGATGTCACCTCCTGTATATTATGTCAGGTATATGGGCAGCGGTGATGTCACCTCCTGTATATTATGTCAGCAGTGATGTCACCTCCTGTATATTATGTCAGCAGTGATGTCACCTCCCTGTATATTATGTCAGCGGTGATGTCACCTCCTGTATATTATGTCAGCAGTGATGTCACCTCCTGTATATTATGTCAGGTATATGGGCAGCAGTGATGTCACCTCCTGTATATTATGTCAGGTGTATGGGCAGCGGTGATGTCACCTCCTGTATATTATGACAGGTCTATGGGCAGCAGTGATGTCACCTCCTGTATATTATGACAGGTCTATGGGCAGCAGTGATGTCACCTCCTGTATATTATGTCAGGTGTATGGGCAGCAGTGATGTCATCTCCTGTATATTATGTCAGGTGTATGGGCAGCAGTGATGTCATCTCCTGTATATTATGTCAGGTGTATGGGCAGCGGTGATGTCACCTCCTGTATATTATGACAGGTCTATGGGCAGCAGTGATGTCACCTCCTGTATATTATGTCAGGTGTATGGACAGCGGTGATGTCACCTCCTGTATATTATGTCAGGTGTATGGACAGTGGTGATGTCATCTCCTGTATATTATGTCAGGTGTATGGGCAGCAGTGATGTCATCTCCTGTATATTATGTCAGGTGTATGGGCAGCGGTGATGTCACCTCCTGTATATTATGACAGGTCTATGGGCAGCAGTGATGTCACCTCCTGTATATTATGTCAGCGGTGATGTCACCTCCTGTATATTATGTCAGGTCTATGGGCAGCGGTGATGTCATCTCCTGTATATTATGACAGGTGTATGGGCAGCGGTGATGTCATCTCCTGTATATTATGTCAGGTGTATGGACAGCGGTGATGTCACCTCCTGTATATTATGTCAGGTGTATGGGCAGCAGTGATGTCACCTCCTGTATATTATGACAGGTCTATGGGCAGCGGTGATGTCACCTCCTGTATATTATGACAGGTATATGGACAGCAGTGATGTCACTTCCTGTATATTATGTCAGCAGTATGGGCAGCAGTGATGTCACTTCCTGTATATTATGACAGGTATATGGACAGCGGTGATGTCACCTCTTGTATATTATGTCAGCAGTGATGTCACCTCTTGTATATTATGTCAGCGGTGATGTCACCTCCTGTATATTATGTCAGCAGTGATGTCACCTCCTGTATATTATGACAGGTATATGGACAGCGGTGATGTCACTTCCTGTATATTATGACAGGTATATGGACAGCAGTGATGTCACTTCCTGTATATTATGACAGGTATATGGACAGCAGTGATGTCACCTCCTGTATATTACACCAGTGTTTTGTTATTATGGCCATTACTTTATGCTCTGACCCATATTCCTGCTCTTCTCCAGGGTGACATCGGTCCCTTTAACCCGGGTCTCCCTGTGCCGGTGCCTCTGTGGCTGGCCATCAACCTGAAGCAGCGCCAGAAATGCCGCATTGTTCCTCCGGAGTGGATGGACGTCGGTGAGATACAGTTCTGTCCTCCTCTTATTACACCTCCCCTTACCATCAGGATGCAGAGATGATTGGTGCTCGGACCTTGGGCTCCCACTGTGTCCTAGAATGACAGAGCAGGGGCCCGCTCCGCGGTGTCATCCCAGAGCATGTTGTGCATCACGGCTGTGTTCACATGATCGGGGGGGTCCCAGTTTCATCTTCTAATGTGCAGACGCCGTGTGATCAGAACCCTTCGTGTCATCATTACTGTGGTCGCTGCCGTCCTGAGTGTGCGGACGTTCCACCCAGGGCTGTGGAGTCGGAGTCGGTCACCATTTTGGTGGAGTCGGAGTCGGTATAAAATGGACCGACTCCGACTCCTAAAATATATAATGAATTAGTACATTTAGTTCAGTACTGAATATATTTTTATAAGAATTTGTGAAATGATGAAATGTCCTATAAATGTCTGTTCTATTCCTGATCTCAGGATTTCGGCTTTTAGTTGAGATGACTGTGCTGCCCTTTATGTCCGGTCCATGTTCTCTCTGCTTTATGTTTCCTCTGAGCTCATGTGTGGAGAGGTTAGCTGCTCTCATGGCTTCTATCTGCTGATGTAAAACACCTAGAGCCTTATGTATGAACACTGTCTAGGTGTAGAAGTTTCTTTGTTGCCCATAGCAACCAATCAGAGCTCCCCTTTCATCTGATATAGTGCTCTGGAGAAATGAAAGGGGAGCTCTGATTGGTTGCTATGGGCAACAAAACAAGTCTTAGACCTAGACAGTTTTCATACATCAGGCCCAGAGGCGTAGCTACTGGGGGGGGGGTCAGGGGAGGCGATGCTCCGGGCCCAATACCTCTGGGGGGGCCCAGCAGGGATGGCCTTAGTACAATCAGGCGAATACAAGTGAGCGCTTCCATTATGGAGTCTGATGGGGGCACATTCTGCTGATCTGAGGTCTGATGGGGGCACATTCTGCTGATCTGAGGTCTGATGGGGGCACATTCTGATGATCTGAGGTCTGATGGGGGCACATTCTGCTGATCTGAGGTCTGATGGGGGCACATTCTGCTGATCTGAGGTCTGATGGGGGCACAGTCTGCTGATCTGAGGTCTGATGGGGGAACATTCTGCTGATCTGAGGTCTGATGGGGGCACATTCTGCTGATCTGAGGTCTGATGGGGGAACATTCTGCTGATCTGAGGTCTGATGGGGGAACATTCTGCTGATCTGAGGTCTGATGGGGTACATTCTGCTGATCTGAGGTCTGATGGGGGAACATTCCTGCTGATCTGAGGTCTGATGGGGGTACATTCTGCTGATCTGCGGTCTGATGGGGAAATTCTGCTGATCTGAGGTCTGATGGGGGCACATTCTGCTGATCTGAGGTCTGATGGGGGAACATTCTGCTGATCTGAGGTCTGATGGGGGCACATTCTGCTGATCTGAGGTCTGATGGGGGCACATTCTGCTGATCTGAGGTCTGATGGGGGCACAGTCTGCTGATCTGAGGTCTGATGGGGGAACATTCTGCTGATCTGAGGTCTGATGGGGGCACATTCTGCTGATCTGAGGTCTGATGGGGGAACATTCTGCTGATCTGAGGTCTGATGGGGGTACATTCTGCTGATCTGAGGTCTGATGGGGGTACATTCTGCTGATCTGAGGTCTGATGGGGGAACATTCTGCTGATCTGAGGTCTGATGGGGGTACATTCTGCTGATCTGCGGTCTGATGGGGGAACATTCTGCTGATCTGAGGTCTGATGGGGGCACATTCTGCTGATCTGAGGTCTGATGGGGGACATTCTGCTGATCTGAGGTCTGATGGGGGAACATTCTGCTGATCTGAGGTCTGAGGGGGAATTCTGCGATTGAGGTCTGATGGGGAACATTCTGCTGATCTGAGGTCTGATGGGGGTACATTCTGCTGATCTGAGGTCTGATGGGGGCACATTCTGCTGATCTGAGGTCTGATGGGGGCACATTCTGCTGATCTGAGGTCTGATGGGGGAACATTCTGCTGATCTGAGGTCTGATGGGGGTACATTCTGCTGATCTGCGGTCTGATGGGGGAACATTCTGCTGATCTGAGGTCTGATGGGGGCACATTCTGCTGATCTGAGGTCTGATGGGGGAACATTCTGCTGATCTGAGGTCTGATGGGGGAACATTCTGCTGATCTGAGGTCTGATGGGGGAACATTCTGCTGATCTGAGGTCTGATGGGGGTACATTCTGCTGATCTGAGGTCTGATGGGGGCACATTCTGCTGATCTGAGGTCTGATGGGGCACATTCTGCTGATATGAGGTCTGATGGGGGCACATTCTGCTGATCTGAGGTCTGATGGGGGCACATTCTGCTGATCTGAGGTCTGATGGGGGTACATTCTGCTGATCTGAGGTCTGATGGGGGCACATTCTGCTGATCTGAGGTCTGATGGGGGCACATTCTGCTGATCTGAGGTCTGATGGGGGCACATTCTGCTGATCTGAGGTCTGATGGGGGCACATTCTGCTGATCTGAGGTCTGATGGGGGCACATTCTGCTGATCTGAGGTCTGATGGGGGCACATTCTGCTGATCTGAGGTCTGATGGGGGCACATTCTGCTGATCTGAGGTCTGATGGGGGCACATTCTGCTGATCTGAGGTCTGATGGGGGCACATTCTGCTGATCTGAGGTCTGATGGGGGCACATTCTGCTGATATGAGGTCTGATGGGGGCACATTCTGCTGATATGAGGTCTGATGGGGGCACATTCTGCTGATATGAGGTCTGATGGGGGCACATTCTGCTGATCTGAGGTCTGATGGGGGCACATTCTGCTGATCTGAGGTCTGATGGGGGCAAGGGACTGTTAGTTTAGTGATGTCAAAGCTGGGTACAGGTTTCCTTTAACATAGGCGTCCCCTTTTTTACTCCTATTAATCCTATATTTTCCTGCATTATGTGGTAGAGTATTTAGAGTAGGGTATGTAGAAAGTCTATTGTACTGTACTTAACAGCATAGATGATCTAGCAGTTTATAATACAGTATTATGACCACAACTAGTAGTATGGGCCTGTGAAGTTGGAAACGTGCGTTTGGGAAGCCACTAAGTGGGGGGCCACTCAAGTATGTTTCGCCCCCCCCCTGTGCTGAACCTCTAGCTCCGCCTCTGATCAGGCCCTTAGTGAGCTGTACCCAGAGAAGCCTGATAGATTACAGACTGTTTATGTCATGACTTATCTGTACTATTGATTTTATGCAAATTTGTTTAAAGTTATCACTTAAACCTGCTCCATGTATGGGGGAGTCGGGGGAAATTGGGGAGTCGGGGGAAATTGGGGAGTCGGGGGAAATTGGGGAGTCGGGGGAAATTGGGGAGTCGGGGGAAATTGGGGAGTCGGGGGAAATTGGGGAGTCGGGGGAAATTGGGGAGTCGGGGGAAATTTTCGGAGTCGGGGCTTTGGCTTACCGACTCCACAGCCCTGGTTCCACCCCCGGGAACACGTTTGGCGGGTGGTTTACATGATGGAGGGGGAGGGTGATCAGAACCCATTGTGGTCGCTGCCGTCCTGAGTGTGCGGACGTTCCACCCCCGGGGACATGTGTGGCGGGTGGTTTACATACAGACACAACGTGTTAATTACAGATATCGTTATTTTAGAAAAGCTGGAGGAAATCCGAGACAATGAGCGGCGGGAGGAGACCTTCACCCCGATGCCCAGTCCTCACTACATGGAACTTACCAAGTTATTGTTAAACCAGTAAGTAAAGCGTGGACCGGAGGGGTGGCATCAGACGTGGCCTCAGCAGTACAATTTCTTCAGTCCGTGGCATCAAGTTACGTCACGTGTTAATCAGACTGCTGCCAGTTTCCCCATTGAGTTACGGGTGATCGCTGGTCGTCCCCGGCAGTGGAACCGGAAAATAACGAGGGTTTGTTCCGAGCGGAGAACCTCTTTAACCCTTAGAGGACCAGGAGATTTTTCTGTCTTTGCATTTTATATATACTTTTATATTTTTCTGTTCACATTTCGGGACAGGTTGTACTTTCTAATGGCCCCATTTACAATTGTATACAATGTAGTGGGAAGCGGGAAAAAAATCCAAATGGGATAGAATTGGGAAAAAACACAATTCTGCCACTTTTTTTTTTTTAACCCCTGAACCCGGAAGTGACGGCGCGTGCGCAAATATATGGAAGCGCTTGCTATTGCGCATGCGACGGGCACGATTACAATGCACAGGCGCGTCAATCACTCATCGAAGGGGCGTGCACATAGGCAGGGGGGCGAGCCTCGGAGCCGGGAGGGCGGTGAAGAACCAGTGCTCGGAAGGCTCATTAGCATAATTTTTAAAGTAAGGATTTCTCCTCAACCGCTGCTTTATACTCTGCTATTCAGGTATGTGCCTTCATAGGAAAACTGCCCCTATTAACCTATGTATTAATATACATAGGTTAGCACAGGGTGACAGAGCCTCTTTAACATTTTTTCTTTTGTTAGATCGCCATCATTGAACACTTCGTTTTCAGTATAACAGTACAGTGCTGCCACCTAGTGGCCTGTATTGGTATATTCCAGTAATATCTGCCGAAGGCTCCAGACTATTAGTACCATGTCACACAGGGATCAGCAACCTTCGGCACTGTTCATCTAACTTCCATAGAAGTGAATGAAGCATTTTGGGAGTTGTAGTCTCTGAACAGCTGCAGTTCCGGAGGTTGCTGATCCCCAATCCACGCCGGGGCTATACTGTTACCGGAGCGTAGATCAGGCGAATCCTCCAGCTGAGGAAAAAAGATCAGCGTAAAGAGGCGCTCTTTGTAAATGACCCCCCTGTGAATCTGTACTTTGTGTTGTATGTTGAATCAGTGTCCTCCACATGTATGTTACTTGTATGTTATCCACGCCGTGTCATTGTCACATGTACATGTGATCGTTGTTTCCTCCTCTTAGTGCCTCTGACAACATCCCGAAGGCTGATGAGATCAGGACTCTCGTTAAGGACACGTGGGACACGCGGATCGCCAAGCTCCGATTGTCCGCTGACAGCTTTGTGCGGGAGCAGGAAGCCCACGCCAAGGTACAGACGGGGCTGAACTGTCATCTGGGGAGATTGTTCTCCGTTTACTCGTTACTGAGGTTTAATGTGCAGAAAATCAAAATGTGTAAATGTTTGGTTATTGCTGCGGAGCGGTCACATTACACGTCTGACGGCGTGAGGAGAGACACGTGGACGGGAATGTCCGCTCTGAGGGCACAGGCCGCTGCTCAGATTTACTACTGAAGCGATTGATAGACGACTGATTCTCTGAGCCTTTGTCCAGCTTGGCGGAGTAACTCCGCATCCGGCCCGGCCTCCTCTGATTAAGCGCCTCATTGTCCACCTGCCTGCGCACTCCCTGCTGTTACAAGTCTCTCTCTTCTCGTTTGCCAGCTGGATAACCTAACGCTGATGGAAATTAACACCATTGGAACTTTTTTAACGGAGTCCCTAAACCACATGTACAAATTACGAACCAGCCTGCAGTACTCGGAGGATGGACAGTCCCAGGATCACTGACCCGCCCACCGGGGGAACGGAATCAGCGGCTCGCTGAGGTCATTGAGACTTATGACCAGGTTCTCCCTGCCAGAGCCCGCTTCCCTGGAATCTACAGACTGTGCTGCTGGAGCGACTGGTGCACCTCAGGTGAGACCACAGTGCACCTGCGCTGCCGGTCGCTGTAGACACGGAGAACGTCCTGTCACCAGCTCTGTCCAGAAGATTGACCCTGCCGCATTGTCAGGATATCGAGCTCGTGGTATTAACCCTATTCAGCAGGTTCTCGGTGTCACTTACCTGTCCACAATCGTGAAATAAACAAATGCTTATTACACCTTCTGCTCCCTTCATTCCCCGCTCATCTCTCGCTGCTGGAGTCTTCCAATTATTACAGGTTTTTTATTAACAAAGAGGTAAGTATTAGGGCACAGCGGCATCTGAAAACGAGGTGGGCGCCCGCATCTAGTCACCAGCGTAGAACTTGAGGAACATTGGAGGATGGTTGTACCCTCATGTAGATGCCTCAGAATAGATAGCAGTTTCTGCAGGTCGGAGGCTACAATCAGGAGCCCCCATGGTAGACCGTCTTTAGGCCATTCATCTTACGGTGACGCTAGCGGAGTGACCATTGTTAGATCCCGATGGTTGTGGTGGTCTTCTGAGGGATCGTGGGGCAATGTTGTGGCTTTCCGTCATTAATGTAGATGACACAAGATCTGCTGCCGGTCTTAAGATAATTTCCACTGAATGAGCAATGTAATATGTATGGGGGTCTCCCGACTCTCCCAGGATGGCTTATATTTCAGTGGAAGGAAAGATCTGGCACATGCAATCCTTCGCTCCCATGGCAGCTGTCACAGCGGCAGCTTATTCCACTCTCAGCAGTTTGCAGCAGAGGTTCTGCTGACGTCCATAATGGCCTCTGTGCAATGTATATGCCACATACCTTCAGCAGAGACCCGGGCGTACACTGCCATACGATGTCCACTGCTGAAGATAAGTGTAAGGTACAGTATGAGGTTGTATGGAATAGAGCCGTCTGCTGTTTGTATTGCAGTATATTCCCCTGCACAGGTCAGGAGGACGTTATTTTGGCCTCTGAATACATTAAGGGCTCATGCACACGGCCGGTGCCGGCCCGTGGCCATATTGTGGCCTCCACGGAGCCGCGTCTCCTGTATAATAACAGCGGTGAGAAGGCTTTGTTGGCCTCGTGTTCCTCGCTGTCTGCAGATCTGCTCTCTGGTATTTATACTGATGTCGCCTGCTTGTCGCAGTATTAGGGCACATTCACACACACCAGATTACCGCGACTGAATATCACTTCCATTCACCTGAATGACGTTTGCAGAAATCCATGAAGACAACCGCATTCACATGAACTGATTCTCAGCCGCAGAAATTTCTGCAGCAGAATCAGCTGTGTGTGAAGGCGCCCTTATATTTCAGCTGCTGGTCTATACTGGAAGCGCACAGCGTCCTGTCGCGTGTACCAGGGGTTGTTTGCATTTTTACCTTTAAAAATGTGGGGAATTTTTCAACCGAGTTCCCGTATTCTGACTGTGACCGCAACAAAAACCCCTGAAACCTTCCAGAAGTGCAACCTCTGTACGAGCCCGAGCTAGAGCCCCCTCTAGTGGTGCATCTCTACTATAGCAGGGTTAAATATTACTTGTCACCATTGCAGAACACTGACATTACTTGTCCAGTCTGTTATAGGCTTTCTGTAGAAGCTGCTTTTTATTTTATTGTTTTCATGTCAGAAGCCAATAATGAAATGGACTGTCACGTCCATGTCTTGTAGCCTTAATGCCGTCCCTTCTGCTGTAATTAAGTCTTTTTATCTCCCCAGCAGTCAGAGTTTTGGAATGTAGACGCGTCCTGGACGATGAAGGGGTTTTAGCATCACCCTGTAAGAATTTCTGTTTGGTAATTTAGATAGCCACACATGAGGTAAGGAGAAAATCGTGTGTAGTGTAATAGTCTAACCATTGTGATCTGTGACGTCCATTACTGTTCATTACAGTCCGATCCCCTGCAGGCTGCTGATGGCGCAGTAGATGTGAATGGTCTGCAGCACGTCCTGCCTGAACCTATAGAAATGAAGACCAAACTATTGCAGAAACCCAGTGGACCCATTCTAGTCATTTCCCAGATTCTGAGAACATACAAAAACGTGTACTGGGGGCATCAGACGCGGCCAGAGAGGGTGACATGTAAAACCCAGTGTGTGACAGGGAAAAGATCAGATGTATTAGTAAAGTAACTTCACCAGGGAGGGGGTTAGGATAAGGCTCCATTCACACGTCCTGTTTTTCTTTCCTGATTCGATCCTGATCCATTCATTTCAATGGGTCCTGAAAAAATCAGGATTGAATCAGGAAAGAAAAACAGGACGTGTGAATGGAGCCTAACCTCAAGACACCTGTACCCGGGCCTTCCTTGCCAAGGTCACCTTTTACCACTTCCAGTCTTCGAATCTTGGCATTTTCTAATGATTGACTCTGATTGGCAACATATGGTATATGGATTGTATGGTTTTATGCTCCTTTCCCCAAAATGCATCAAATGCTTCTAACCCTACTGAAGTCCCTGTGTCCTTCACTGGGACATGGTGACTTTGGTGAGGAAGAAGCGGGTACAGGTGTCTTGAGGTTATCTTAAAGGGGTTCTCCCTTGACGAATGTAAAAAATGAAAATCAGACATCATATAGGACATGACACCCTCTTTCTAATAAAGCTAGAACCAGCCCTGTACCTCACATGGATCCAGAGATCTCCACATTCATTGCTCTCCTAAATTTATATCAAGCTGACAGCTCAGGGGCGTGTCTCAGCTCTCCCTATCACAGCTCAGGAGGTGTGTCTCAGCTCTCCCTATCACAGCTCAGGAGGTGTGTCTCAGCTCTCCCTATCACAGCTCAGGAGGCGTGTCTCAGCTCTCCCTATCACAGCTCAGGGGCGTGTCTCAGCTCTCCCTATCACAGCTCAGGGGCGTGTCTCAGCTCTCCCTATCACAGCTCAGGAGGTGTGTCTCAGCTCTCCCTATCACAGCTCAGGAGGCGTGTCTCAGCTCTCCCTATCACAGCTCAGGGGCGTGTCTCAGCTCTCCCTATCACAGCTCAGGAGGCGTGTCTCAGCTCTCCCTATCACAGCTCAGGAGGCAGTTGTAGGATAACACTGAGCATGTGCGGCCACCTCAGTGAGCAGGTCAAAGAAATATTAACCCTGATTTCCATGGTTAAACCTTGTCTGACCCATAGTGACCCGCCTGTACGGGATCTCTGCTACCCTCGTCCTCTATATCTACCACTGAGCATTCATACATGTGAAGGGGTTTGTATCTGCAGCAGTCGCACAGGTTCCTGTAAGCCATGTTCAGGTGACTTAGATGCACGGGAATTTGTGTTTGCTTTTGCTGCCGTACTTCCCAGTAGCAAAGTCATCTCCTAAATACTCTGTGCTGCTGGGAGCATTTTAGTCCATACGCGTCTGTATTCCTCCCCTGATCAGTCCCTCCACTTTGCTGTATGCTGGGAAAATGTATCCGTCTTTTCCCCCTTGTGTATCCGGATGACAGTAATGGATTCCTCGTTGTGATGTGGATGATGGAGCAGATGTACATTAATAGGAGCTGTAGTGTTATGGAATCATGGAGGCGTAATGTCCTAAAAGTCAGGTGGATTTTGGTTTTGTCCTTGTGCTTTACACTCTTCTTCCTTAAAGGGGTTTTCTCACCTCAGACTCTGGTGCCATAATGCTCGGATATGTCACCAATGTCAGACGTGGGTCCCATCCTGGAGATAGGGGCAGACAGCAAAGTGATTGTATTGTCGCCCTCTGCTACTTTCAGAAGTCCCACAGGAATTAATAAAGTGCAGCCCCCTCCATTCCCAGCCGTCCCACAGAGGTGAATGGAGCGGTGCCGTGCGCTCTACATTAATTTCTATGGGACGTCTGAAAATAGCTGAGCGCTCTACATATTTTCAAAGCTTCCACAGAAATGAATAGAGAGCGTGCCACACATGCATGGTGCACTCTCAGTTTTTGGGGCCCACCCGTCTGGTGGCAATATCATTAGGAAATATCAATGTCTTTAAAGGGTTATTCTCATTTTAGACAATGGGGACATATCGCTAGGATATGCCCCCATTGTCTTATAGGTGCGGGTCCCACCGCTGGGACCCGCACCTATTTCCAGAACGGAGCCCCCGAACTGAATGAGGGCGCACTGCGCATGCGCAGCCGCCCTCCATTCATTTCTATGGGGCTGCCGAAAATAGCCGAGCGCTGGCTCGGCTACTTCCATCGGCTCCATAGAAATGAATGGGAGCGCACCGCGCATGCACGGCCCGGCTCCCATTCATTTCTATGGAGCCGACGGAAGTCCGGCCACCACCAGGCGCAGCACTCCCCGCTCCGTTCTGGACCCGCACCTATAAGACAATGGGGGCATATCCTAGCGATATGCCCCCATTGTCTAAGATGAGAATACCCCTTTAATTGTGGGTTGACTTATTGGTGACTTGTGCCAATGTCCTAGAGGTATAGATGCCCTCAGGACAGCATCTGATCAGCCCTGGGCAGAGAAGTGTGATAATCTGATTTCTAGGGACACGTTTCCATATGGAAGACTGTAAATCCATAGCAGACAGACTCTGTTGAGAAAGCGGTCATAGTGCGGTGCTGCCACCAGAGGGAGCCTGTCAGTAGTCACAATGTGGGTGCAGTTTTCTGGTACAGTTAATGGGGAATCTGATTCAGTTGGAGGGACACCCAGTACCTGTGGCCATGTTATTACCTCGGGTCCCCAGAGCCTCCTATGACCACCATCAGCTTCATCCACATCTGCATTGGAGGTTCTGTTAGGAGCCTTCCTCATAGAGTCCATTAGAAATACCGGACATAATAAGCGCAGCACGTTCCACCGTTATGTCCAGTAAAACACCAGAGCCCGTGAGTTCATGTCTGTCATTTACAGGACCCTGCGCTGGCGTTATAATGGAGGGGAAAGATGGAAATAACGAACACGTGAACAAGGCCTAGGGCTGTATTCACATCAGGTGATGCTTAGTGTATAGTATATCCATAGGCCTCCAGTCACCTGACAATGTTCACTAGTCTGATCACTGGGAGACACAATTCTGGAGGTCAGATTGTGAATGTATATATATATATGTCCGGTTTTCTCGCGTCAGGGCGGTGAGTTGCTCCTGTCTCCCGCAGAAGACGAGCACTACCCGTGTAGATAGCAGAGCTGAGTGCGTGTCTGGCACCTCCTGATGCTCCTCATGACTTATTCATGAATTGTGATGTGCTGGAGTCTCTCTTAGGATATAGATCAGACACACGGCTGTAATTTTGGTTAATAGCTCATTATTGTGATGCAGAGTATCCAAGCGTTGCGCTGATTGCGGCCTCGCCGGCGGTACGTTCACTAGGACATGAAAGAAAGCAGCAGCTCAGAACCAGACCTACAAAGGAGGAAGCCGCCCGCCCCATCCATTTCCATAAAAAATAAGGCCCGGCCGCTTCATAAATATCACTTCCATCGCTGCGCCGGGGGTTAATTAGCATTGTTTGAATTGAGCCCAATTACCAATAACGGGAAGGAGAGACGACAGAGAAGGGGAGCAGCTTAACCCTTTCCTGACGATTTCTGGTGCTTTGTCGTCCAGCAGTGAGGACGATCTCTGTAATCTATGATAACGTCAGTCGAATGTTATCTGATGTGTAGGTTCAGCCTTACAGATCTCTGCTTGCTGTCAGTAAATGGAGACTTTCTTACAGTGTGAAGGATGACTTATACTCAGTGCCTCATGGGTGGTTACACTGGATTAACGCTCTCCTGTATGTGCCATGTATCTGTGCTGGACTAGGCCCACAAAAACATTGGATGTCTCTATTCACTGACAGCCATCCAAGGTGAGAACTGAAACACAATGTATACTGGAAAGTTGCTATACACGGATTTAGCCTTACCTATATGATGCTGGACGGTGGCGCCTGGGCACGAGGCCTTACCTGATGGCAGACACGTTGATTTCAGCCCCCCCCTCATGGTGCCTTCAGAGAAACCTGTCAGTCATCGGCTGGAGCAGACGCTTCTTATCAGACTCCTTGCAGCAGAATATAAGACGTATGTTCTCCATAAATCCACAGAAGTGACCGACCTCTGAAATCCGTGTCTGACGCTGCACAGATAGGGGGCGGCGGTGTCCGGCGCCTGACAGGTCCCCCTTTAATATGCAGACGATGATGGATCACAGCCTGGATAGAGGGGTATTCGGCCTCGTCACGGTGCCTGCTCGCCGCGCGGTCCAGATGGCAGTGGTTTTATGGGCTGCATCAGCCGGGTCAGGTTCTGATTCATAAGAGATTTCCTCACATTCCCAAATTGTGACGTGTGAGGAGGTCCCTGCGCTGGGACAACCACGGTTCTCACCCTAATGGCTCATGCACATGAACATATTTTCTTTCCACATCTGTTCCGTTTTTTTTTGCGGAACCATTCACTTCAATGGGTCTGCAAAAAAAACGGAAGGTACTCCGTGTGCATTCTATTTCTGTTCCGCAAAAAGCAGAACATGTCCTATTATTGTCCGCATTACGGACAAGGACAGGACCGTTCTATTAGGGGCCGGCTGTTCTGTTCCGCAAAATACATACGCTTGTGTGCATGAGGCCTGAGCCTAATTTTAAAGATGGCCACAGCGCTTTTTGTAGTCTTTACCATTGGGCTGGAGCTAAACACCACCATCAGGTAACGGGGGCCTAGAGATACAGGACACGGGCCCAGCGCATGCAAACCCAACGCAATTAGTTCTGGATAAGACGTCCATATTACAGATGTAAAACACGGACAGTTTTTATTATGCTAGTCAACTCTACTTTGTGTTTCAATCTCTCTGCTTGCAGTCAGTGATTAGGAACCTCTTTACTGATAGTTTGGCATCTTACCTGCACCAATACATTGTAGCAGACTGCTTGCCTCACACAGGACTGTCTACACCAAATAGTAACAAACCTTCAGCTGTGAGAAGTACTGCGGCTGCACATGTCAGAGTAACAACAAGACTATTCTCATTTACTGACAGCAAGCAAAGATCTCAAAAGGACAAAGTGTTGTGTAGAAGATCGGTTTTCTTGCAGCCTGTCTGTGATGTCACCCTGGGTTAGGCTGCACTACTGCCAGGAGAACAGACGGAGCAGTCTCTTACCTGCCTGAGATCATGTCACAAAAGACACTTAAAGAGGAGCTCTCACCCCTCCTGACACGTCTGTCGTAGTAACCACTTGCTTTATTCACATTCACTGTTCAGTTATAAGAAAAAAACTCATCAGGTCCTTCATCAGTGCCATGAGCTCTCCCATCAGTGCCATGAGCTCCCCCCACCGCCATGAGCTCCCCCATCAGTGCCATGACCTCCCCCCACCGCCATGAGCTCCCCCATCAGTGCCATGAGCTCCCCCATCAGTGCCATCAGCTTCCCCCCCCACCGCGATGAACTCTGCCATCAGTGCCATGAGCCCCCCCCCAGTGCCAACAGCTCCCCCCACCGCCATGAGCTCTCCCATCAGTGCCATCAGCTCCCCCCACTGCCATGAGCTCCCCCATCAGTGCCATCAGCTCCCCCCCCCCCCCCCACCGCCATGAACGCTGCCATCAGTGCCATGAGCCCCCCCCCGCCATGAGCTCTCCCATCAGTGCCATCAGCTCCCCCATCAGTGCCATCAGCTTCCCCCCCCACCGCGATGAACTCTGCCATCAGTGCCATGAGCCCCCCCCAGTGCCAACAGCTCCCCCCACCGCCATGAGCTCTCCCATCAGTGCCATCAGCTCCCCCATCAGTGCCATCAGCTCCCCCCCCCCACCGCCATGAACGCTGCCATCAGTGCCATGAGCCCCCCCCCCCCCCAGTGCCAACAGCTCCCCCACCGCCATGAGCTCTCCCATCAGTGCCATCAGCTCCCTCATCAGTGCCCAGCTGCAGCACCAGTGAAATCAAATACTTACCTTTCCTGTAGGGGGGTGCCGTTGACACTCCACAGCTCCATAATTATTATGTCAAGACATGGTGGGAGAGGTGAGAGCTCCTCCTTAAAGAGGCACTGACCTGCTAGAAAGCTACATGATGTAAACTGTACTGAAGGTAATCTTCTTACCAGTGAATGTATCGGAGTTATCTCCTCCCTTCTGATCCTCAGCTGTGTCATGTGACCAGCAATCAGACTTTCCACATAACACGGCATCTTACGTGTGGACAGGGAGTCGGTCTCTCTGTGTATTTCTACAGGAGCCTCAATGTTGGCCTCATAGGAATGAATAGAGAAGTAACCGACTTCCTGTCCTGTGTCAGTTGGAGGTCAGAGAGTTGGTCACATGACACAGCTCAGGATCAGAAGGGAGGAGATAACTTACAGATACAGTCACTGGTAAGAAGAAGATTCCATCATGGAGTCAGAGAATAAAAATGTTTGTGCACCAAGTGGCCCCCATCCTCCATGCTGACCTGCAGTGTTCTGTGGCGCGCAGGCAGCGATCTTATAGGTGATGTCAGTGTTACCCCGACCCATCCCCCCACAGCAGGAAATCACGCCATTCATTGACAGGCAGCACATTCTGTTTTGTTTGTTTTTGAACTTTTAATTTTCTCCAAAAAAAAAAGAAAAGAAAACACTTGATATATTCCTGACCAGCAGCGGATCACAGACACAAAATAGCAATTTAAAAGGGGGCAAAAGGGGTTTATTACCCCCTCCCCGGGCTGAAAAAAAATAGAGGAAGAAGCGATAAATGGCAGGCTCTTTATAACAATAATTAATATCATAAAAACATACAAAACCCTTGTTTTACTATGTACAGTGATGGGCGGTGAGAGCACCTGATTATTCCGTGTGTTCGTCTGGACCAGGAGGTTCTGTAGCAGCTTCGCAGTGATAACCTCAGCCATCCGCCAGATCATATAGAAAAGGTACCTTTAGTCGGACATCCAGGCGTAAGTGCATTCCCGCTGCAGAGCGCTGCAAGGATAAATCTTTTCCGTAGGTTAAAAGTCCTTCAAAATCTCCTTAAGTTTATAATTTTTTTTTAATTAAAAGAAGACACAACGTCCCAGATCCTGGCAGAAAAAAATAATATATATCACAGGAGACGATTGTGGTGGCGTGGATGCTCCGTAAAGAAGAAGTGATAAATAAACCCGCACGTGGCAGCTTGATACGACAGCACGATGGAGGAAGGAAGGCACCCACAGTCCGGGGGTAGACGGCGCGCGCAGGCAGCTCTGCTACAACTGAGGTCGGGGCTTTCCTGGCCGCGCGCCCTTGATCCTTTGAGTCATGCATGGCACATTCATATATATATGTATATTTTTGTCTTTTTTTCTCCCCCATGATGTGCAGGAAGTGACAGAAACGGGTGGCAAAATTTTTTTTTTTTTTCTCCTTTTGTTCCTCCCAGTGAAAAATATTAAATATCAAGATAATAAAATAGATATTTCTATACTGTACGTTCAGACCTAGTGCAAGAGGAGGAGGGGGGTCACCTGGGGTGGCCTTTGAAGTAACCCCTAGACCATGGCGAGGGGAGCAAAACAAGGCACTTCCTAAAGTGTTCAAGTTCAGCTTGTAACCTCTCCCTCTCGGAGGCCACTTTCTGCTTCTGGCTCATCAGATCCTGCGGGGAAAAGCACAAGTTACAGTGAGCGGAGACGTCCTAACACAGACCGCCACGAGCAGCTCCTCTATACGGTATATAACCCCACCCACAAGCAGCTCCTCTATACGGTATATAACCCCACCCACGAGCAGCTCCTCTATATGGTACATAACCCCACCCACGAGCAGCTCCTCTATACGGTATATAACCCCACCCACGAGCAGCTACAATATATATACTATATACACACATGAGCAGCTCCTCTATACGGTATATAACCCCACCCACGAGCAGCTCCTCTATACGGTATATAACCCCACCCACGAGCAGCTACAGTATATATAATATATACACACAAGCAGCTCCTCTATACGGTATATAACCCCACCCACGAGCAGCTCCTCTATACGGTATATAACCCCACCCACGAGCAGCTCCTCTATACGGTATATAACCCCACCCACGAGCAGCTCCTCTATACGGTATATAACCCCACCCACGAGCAGCTCCTCTATACGGTATATAACCCCCCACACCCCACGAACCCCGCAGCTCCTCTATACGGTATATAACCCCACCCACGAGCAGCTCCTCTATACGGTATAATAACCCCCACGAGCAGCTCCTCTATACGGTATATAACCCCACCCACGAGCAGCTCCCTATACGGTATATAAACCCACCCACGAGCAGCCTCCCTCTAATACGGTACATAACCCCACCCACGAGCAGCTCCTCTATAACGGTATATAACCCCACCCACGAGCAGCTTCCTCTATACAGTATATAACCCCACCCCACGAGCAGCTCTCTATACGGTATATAACCCACCCACGAGCAGCTCCTCTATACGGGTATATAACCCACCCCACGAGCAGCTCCTCTATACAGTAATATAACCCACCCACGAGCAGCTCCTCTATACGGTATATAACCCCACCCACGAGCAGCTACAATATATATAAATATTACACACCACGAGCCAGCTCCTCTATACGTATATAACCCCACCCACGAGCAGCTCCTCTATACGGTATATAACCCCACCCACGAGCAGCTCCTCTATACGGTATATAAACCCACCCACGAGCAGCTCCTCTATACGGTATATAAACCCACCCACGAGCAGCTCCTCTATACGGTACATAACCCCACCCACGAGCGCCCTCTATACGTATAACCCCACCCACGAGCAGCTACAATATATATAATATATACACACACGAGCAGCTCCTCTATACGGTATATAACCCCACCCACGAGCAGCTCCTCTATACGGTACATAACCCCACCCACGAGCAGCTCCTCTATACGGTACATAACCCCACCACGAGCAGCTCCTCTATACGGTACATAACCCCACCCACGAGCAGCTCCTCTATACGGTATATTAACCCCACCCACGAGCAGCTACAATATATATAATATATACACACATGAGCAGCTCCTCTATACGGTATATAACCCCACCCACGAGCAGCTCCTCTATATGGTATATAACCACCCACGAGCAGCTCCTCTATACGGTATATAACCCCACCCACGAGCAGCTCCTCTATACGGTATATAACCCCACCACGAGCAGCTACAGTATATATAATATATACACACAAGCAGCTCCTCTATACGGCATATAACCCCACCCACGAGCAGCTCCTCTATACGGTATATAACCCCACCCACGAGCAGCTCCTCTATACGGTATATAACCCCACCCACGAGCAGCTCCTCTATACGGTATATAACCCCACCACGAGCAGCTCCTCTATACGGTATATAACCCCACCCATGAGCAGCTACAGTATATATAATATATACACACAAGCAGCTCCTCTATACGGCATATAACCCCACCCACGAGCAGCTCCTCTATACGGTATATACCCCACCCACGAGCAGCTACAATATATATAATATATACACACATGAGCAGCTCCTCTATACGGTATATAACCCCACCCACGAGCAGCTCCTCTATACGGTATATAACCCCACCCACGAGCAGCTACAATATATATAATATATACACACACGAGCAGCTCCTCTATACGGTATATAACCCCACCCACGAGCCAGCTCCTCTATACGGTACATAACCCCACCCACGAGCAGCTCCTCTATACGGTACATAACCCCACCCACGAGCAGCTACAATATATATAATATATACACACATGAGCAGCTCCTCTATACGGTATATAACCCCACCCACGAGCAGCTCCTCTATACGGTATATAACCCCACCCACGAGCAGCTCCTCTATACGGTATATAACCCCACCCACGAGCAGCTCCTCTATACGGTATATAACCCCACCCACGAGCAGCTCCTCTATACGGTATATAACCCCACCCACGAGCAGCTCCTCTATACGGTATATAACCCCACCCACGAGCAGCTACAGTATATATAATATATACACACAAGCAGCTCCTCTATACGGCATATAACCCCACCCACGAGCAGCTCCTCTATACGGTATATAACCCCACCACGAGCAGCTCCTCTATACGGTATAACCCCACCACGAGCAGCTCCTCTATACGGTATATAACCCCACCCACGAGCAGCTCCTCTATACGGTATATAACCCCACCCATGAGCAGCTACAGTATATATAATATATACACACAAGCAGCTCCTCTATACGGCATATAACCCCACCCACGAGCAGCTCCTCTATACGGTATATACCCCACCCACGAGCAGCTACAGTATATATAATATATACACACACGAGCAGCTCCTCTATACGGTATATAACCCCACCCACGAGCAGCTCCTCTATACGGTATATAACCCCACCCACGAGCAGCTACAGTATATACACACACGAGCAGCGCCTCTATATGGTATATAACCCCAGCCACGAGCAGCAGCTCTATACAGTGTATATATAACCCCACCCACGAGCAGCTACAGTGATTATATATATATAGACACACGAGCAGCTCCTCTATACAGTATAAATACCCCTCCCCCAACAAGCTGCTCCTCTATACAGTATATAACCCCAGCCACGAGCAGCAGCTCTATACAGTGTATATATAACCCCACCCACGAGCAGCTACAGTGATTATATATATATATATAGACACACGAGCAGCTCCTCTATACAGTATAAATACCCCTCCCCAACAAGCTGCTCCTCTATACAGTATATAACCCCACCCACGAGCAGCTCCTCTATACAGTATATAACCCCACGAGCAGCTCCTCTATACAGTGTATATATACCCCTCCCCCAAAAAGCTGCTCCTCTACAGTATATAACCCCACCCACGAGCAGCTCCTCTATACAGTATATAACCCCACCCACGAGCAGCTCCTCTATACGGTATATAACCCCACCCACGAGCAGCTCCTCTATACAGTATATAACCCCACCCACGAGCAGCTCCTCTATACAGTATATATAACCCCACCCACGAGCAGATATATATATATACACACACGAGCTATACACACTAACACACACACGCAGCTATACACTCTCTCTCTCCCTCCCCCCCCCCCCCCCCCCAAGTAGCTTCTCTATATGGTGTGTGTGTATGTTGCGGGCTGCATGTGACGGTTTTCTTCCTGCAGTGGGATAGTTTTTCGGCTCATTAGTGGGTGATGTCATAGAATCAGCTTTGTACGTGCGGTGACAACGCCGTTACTTACCGCCATGCGGTGTGAGATCTGCTCGGCCGTCAGACTTAGGTTATAGTGCTGAGCTTCTAGTCGCTTGCACTGCGTCTCCAGAACTTGGCGTTCAAGGTTTTGTTCTGCAGAGTAAAGAAAATACATGAGGCGCGAGAAATATAAAGGGAATTATTGCAGGAGGAGCCGCCCGTACGCTGAGCCCCAGGTCTTATTGTCCGCACTGCTCACCTTCTAGGTGTTCCTGGTAAGCTTCAAATATTGCCTCAATTCCCTGCCATTTCGGTCTTGGTGGTTCGTCGGCCTCATCGTCCTCCTCGTCTTCATCAGACGTCTCTTCCTCGGAGGTTACATCAGGATGCACAGTCCCCCGCACCACCCCCGACTGCCCAGGGCCCTGCGGACCGTTCTGTTGTGGGGCTGGGGGCCGACTGGACTGCTGCAGCTCAGGAATGTTATAGTGGACGGAGGCATCGGGTTTGTGGTTTTTCTCTGCGCAGTTCAAAGCAGACGCCCCTAGAAAAACACAAAAAAGTGCTTGAAGCTGGCGTCCCTGCACCCGTACATTACTCTGCATTGTTAGGAAATTATGGCAAAAAGAAAGACGTTTGACGTGTGAATAAGGACTGTGTCGTGATATGCTGGCCGGGAGCGAATACTGAAAGAGCTGCCCCACCCCCGCTGCATGACGACACTACCACCCCCATGATTAATCATCCTCCTTCCTAATAAACTGTGAGGAAATGCAAAAAAGAAACCATTGTATTGTATATACTGCGTGTAAATGCGTCATCCCATCGTTTATTGGCGGCAGACTGTACACAATGGGGGAGGGGAAGGGAGCCAAAATAAGCCAAATTCTTCAACCTAGAGGTGATGTAAGGAAGCGTCCACCATGTCTAGTAAATGCCCCAATTCTGTCACACTGCATGAGTCATGGAGATAAATTTGGCGCAGGTTCTCCCTGGTTTTAGGGCAGTGACACCCATTATGGCGTCCACATACGATGGTGAAATACTGCAAGAGTTTATGGGTAGAACTTAGGTGTAGTCTTCCGAATTATGGGCCTAATCACATGACCAATTGACATGACAGGGTGAAACCTGAGTGAGACAGCCGAGGTCATGGAGCAAAGGGGCCAGGACGCAGCGGCAGAGAGCAGGTAAGTAGGCTTCCCTTTACAGGTCTGGTGAGGACAGGGGACGGGGCCAAAAAAATCCCAAAGGGTGACTAACCCCTTTAAGAGGTTGTCCGACTGCTGGGACCCTACCGATCATGAGAACTCCTGTGCGAATTGAGTGTGGTGGGGGGTCGAGCATGCACGCTTGCGCCCAACTCCTGTCTATGCACTAAGGAGTTTGCAGACTACAGCACTCATCATATGAATGGAGTGGCCTCGTGCATGCTCAGGACCCCAGTTCTTTTGATGAGCGGGGGCCCCAGCGGTCAGACCCATGGGACGGGGACAGGTTTAAATCTTGGTAAAACCCTTTAAGCCGTGTAAATATAAGACACAATATACACCCCTTCTAACTACTGTGTGCACGGAGCAGACGTCCTGAGCATCACCCTGCAGATACCGTGTTTGTCCAGCTGGGGGCGCCTCTTACCTTTGTGCTTCTGTAGGGCCTTCTGGGTAGACTGTAAGACAGATTCATGGAACTGATGAGCAAACTCCTCGGCTATGAAGGGCTCCCAGGACTTGTTCCTGCCGTTCACGCTCTGAGACGTCTGGACGGGATTCTCTTTGGCTGGATGCCCTCGTACAATGTTCAGGATGCTCAAGCTCTTCTTCGCCGGAGCAGCGGCCTCGTTCTGCCTGACTTTTTCTGTGCTTACGACATTGGACGATGGAGCCGGCACCACGACCGGCAAAGGCGCTAACCTGTCCGGGAGTTTTGGTTGCTCTTGACGAATGAGTTCTGGAGGCTTCGCGGGTTCTGATGCTGTGACTGCGGAGGAGGTGGAGGGGACCGGAGCCAAGGCCTCCTGCTGCATCGGGAGCTGAACGACGGACTGATCCTCGGAGGGTGCGCCTGAAAGCGAGGTAAGTGAATGTGGGGGTCATTATCAGGAGAGAGGGTGAGATCAGGAGTATTGCTGGCCTTGTCACCTGACCGCCCGCCACCCTGGTGCCACATTGTCCTCACGTCTTACCTGTGGGCAGAGGAGAGCTGCCCCGACATGAAGCCAGCGGGGGATTCTTCACTGCCTCGGGCGCCGCGTTCTTCTGTTTAATTGCTTCCAGTATTTCAACCAGCTTCTCCTTGTCTGCCAAAATCAAGACAGGCGGTGTTAGTGAGCGCAGATTACAGCCGCTCTCCTCCACGGTCCCCCCTCTGTTTCCAGAGAGCATGTGGAGAGGCTCTGTCATCACTTCAGTCTGTTCTGCATCTAATATCTGCCAGGAAGATCATACAGCGACCGTTCCCGGCCGACGTTCACTTCTATTGTAAAGATCAGCAGTTTTACATCTGGTCTTCTACTCCGGTCGTCCTGCAGTGCAGACATGTAGGAGAGCCGTCGGTGGAGTGTCACCGCCTGTCAGCAACCTGCATCCGGCACCCTAGATAGCTGACCGCTATTCCTCCTGACTCCACATGCATGCTGGGCTTAGCTGAGCATGCATGTGGCCTCTACAGGGGGTGAGGAATGTGCCATATAAGACGTCCCTGGGAGCACTTTATCTCCCGTGAGAAGAAAAGGATCAGACATGCTGATTCTACCTGCCCTGACGCACAGCGGTCGTTGCCTTACACGTATTCTTACCTTTCCTCTTCTCCACGCTCACATGCGACAGATCAAAGAAGGTCAGGAACTTCTTCTTCTCTTCCAGATTGGGGCTGTTGTTGAGCTCGTCAGGACTGAACCGCGTGGACAGCGGGGAGTGCGGTGATGGCGTCTGCCGTTTGCTCTGGACGGGAGGCGACTGACTCCTTTCCCTCAACATTCGCCTTCTCTTCCGTCTTTTCTGCTGCAGGATCCGCTCCTTTTCCTGCTGGGTAGTGAGGCTGAAGATCTGCAGGAACTCCAGTTTCTGTTGACAGATAGAAGTGTCTTGAAGAATCGCCCGGACTCATCGCTGATATAAGACAATGGATATAACGGCAGTGAGGTCGGCAGCGCCTCCCGCGGTGTGCACCTACCTCAGATGACGTGTCCAGTTTGAGCGGCGGCTGCTCAGCGACTCGGCGGAGATGTGCCCTCACCTCCTCCTCATCACTTTCATCATAAGAGTCATCAAGATCGTAATAATATCCTGGGGGAAGGAAGAAGACATTGAGCATCGGCAGGACCTGGACAGAGGGGGCAGTACTGAGTAAGAAGTCATGGAGGAGTGACCACAAGGCTCATCATTTCACTCGAATTAAATGGCTGCCTTCTCCCAAAATACAGCACCAATCACGTCCACAGGTTGTGTGCAGCTCGTCCCCATTGACTCCAATACCACACACAACCCAGGGAAGAAAGCAGCCATGTTTTATCTAATCCTGGACATTCCCCCCCAGCTTTAAGATCATCAGCAAGTCTACAGCTGTTAGCTATTCACATCCTCTCCACACACATGCATTCTGCACTTGGGCGAGCATGCATGTGTTCTCAATAAGAAAAGGGGAGATTCCTGCTGCCAGACATCTCACATGTTGATTGTATTTCCTTCCCCCTGGGATCTGCTGCTGGGACACTGACGGTCCTCTGAGGTGTATGACCACCGTATCATATTCTGTAATGTGTGCATTTAGTCCTTAAGCTTGGACATGAGTGGTTGTATCACATCCTAGCACGCGGTGGACAGCAGCCTGTATTCTGCACTAGTGGATTAGGCCTCACCTTTCTCTCGGGCCTCTTTCCGCCTCCTCTCCTCCAGATCCAGCTTACTGACCAGCCGGCGATGCTGCTGCAGGAACTCGTCGTATATATACATGGGGTCACGAGTCCTTGTAGGGGGCGTTCTGTGCGACAAGCTGGGCTTGTGTAGGAGTGTGGCCTCCGCCATCTGGAGCGAGCTCCTCTGCTGGTTTAGGAAGGACTGCGTAGACTTTTCAAGTTCAGCCAGAAACGGGGCATGAGAATAAGCGGCGTGCTCCAGGCCGGACTCCCGGAGGGGTTGGTACTTCTCCGGCTGCTCTTTCCTCCGCGGCAGATCTTCCTCCTCGAGCTGCTGCTTCTCAAAGCTGTATGGACGCTCCAATTTGACGGGGGCTAAGATTGGCCGGCTGTGTTCATAAATAGTAGCGGTGTGGTTATGGATGGAGGCCGGTTCCTGGCTACGACGCGACTCTGAGGGGGTGTCCATGAGCGACACTGGGTTCCAAAGTGAAGTGGGGACCGAATGCTGCGGGGGTTTGGGTGAAATGAGGGGGGGCGGGCCTCCGAAATGCTGCATCGGCTCCCGAATGTTCCCTTCATTACGTGTCGGCAGAACCCTACATAAAGGGAAGGGAATATATAATAACACGATGCATCTAGGCGCAGTGTACGAGACTTTACACAGTGGAGCACCCACAGCACCCATCACCTACCGGAGGTTCTCTGGCCTCGGCTCAGCCTCTTGCTGATTGATTGGGCGCCCGGTGATGTCCAGCTGCTGTTCTAGAACTTGCTGCCGGAACTCCGATACCTGGTACTGCCGATCCTCCTTCTCTTGCCGTAGACGTCTTTGCCGTGCTAACCACTTCTCCTCTTCCTGCGTCCTCTGAGCCAAGAGACTGGCCGCCGCCGCGCTGCTTGTTGGAGGGAAAACCGTATGGCTGGAGATCAGACTGGGCACCGAATGGTGCGTGCTGGGAGGCTGGTGCATTTGGTGTTGGACCGGCTTTGGAGTCTGTACAGACGGTTCCTTCAGCTTTTCTGTAAAAGGCAAAGAAACCAGGAAGTTATAAAGACGACGACAGGAGAAGGTCTGGTATATGACCGGACAGGGAGAAGAGGATACGTACCCGGTCTGGTTGGCGCGGGCTGTTCGGTTGGCTTCACCCGCTCTTCTTGGTGCATTCGGAGGGGGTGAACCTCCGCCTCTGCCAGGTACTGGCTCTCCATGCTTTTGATGAGACTGGCCTCCTTCTCTCTTGTGCGCTCTCTCTGCCGTTCTAGCTCTCGCTCTCTTTCTCTCTCCTTCTCCCTTTCCATCTCTTTCTTCTCCCGCTCTCTCTCTCGTTCTTTCTCCCGTTCAGCTTCTCTTTCTTTCTCGCGCTCCCGCTCTCTTTCCCGTTCTCGCTGCCTCAACTCCTCATCCATTTGAAGTCTATGAATGTAAAGAAAATACAGAAAACTTACAGAACAGTCATTAAACAGCAGCGGCAGCTATCGGAGCAGGAACGTGGCCGCTCTCCCTTTACATCTATACGTGTAGCCTAAGCCTAGACTGCGATCCAGCCATAGTGAGGACACACGGATCCACATTACCTCTCTGCCGTAAGGCGCTCGGACTGCAGCGCAGACAGTGACGAATGGGCGAGATCTGCAGGGTATCTGACTCCTGACAAGTGCAGGTGCATGGCTGAAGGGTGAAGAGGTTGGAGCGATCCGGGGCTGTGGAGGGGGTAGAAGGGGGACCTCAGTGCAGACAAACAGTACGAATCCTCCATCCTGGAAGGACACAACAAGGAGGTCAATAGCGGCCATTAACAGCAAGCTGACCCCCAGTCTCCAACCGCGTCTCCTTACCTGAACGCCGGGTGAGTGAAGGTGTGGTGCGCCAGGTAGCTGTTGTGATAATACGCCGCTGCCGCAGTGGGGTCCAGTCCGAGGTGGGGCAGCGATGGCATGCGGAGGTCCTCAGCCGTGTGGTATGGACGGAAACTGCGTAAGTATTCCTCGGTAACTGTGCTCGGAGGAACCATGTGATGGACCGGACGCTGCAGGCTGGAGAAAGGTGGAAACCATTTATTACTGAACCTGTCAGACTGCGCTCGTCAACCCGCCGCTGATCTGTGCATCAATATGGCGTCCAGAGCGAGCTGTACCGCCGACCGGACACTGCGCATCAACTACCAGATTTAATGGCATTTTCTGACATTTTAAAGGGGCACCCCTCTTCTGATATTTATGGCGAATCCCCCAAGTGCACCTTCTTGGCTATTTCTGTGACTGCCATACGTAGACGGGCGCAGTCGCTTATACGTGGGTGGGGGGGCTCCTTATCTTGAGAGCTTTGCCGCCGCAGGACATTATCCCTTAGAGAACATTAATAATCCAATCTGCTTTCCATAACTCACTTTAAGGGTTGGAAGCGGGAATCCTGAACGACAGAGCTTGGCGGGATGGCAAAGGCATATGTGCTTCCCAGCAGGTGTGCGGGTACGGCCGTGGTGCCAGTCTTCTCAGAGGACAGCTGGGATTCTGCAATCAACCGCTCTCTGCTGATGCTGTTTGCCCGAGACGAGTTGTCAGACTGCTGGAAAGAGAACACATCGGTCACAGGGGCCACAATACCGCAAACTCCAGAGCTACTGTCACAGTCCTGCTGGGTGTCACTGGAGACAGTCAGCAAGCCTACTGATATACTTGCCTCCATCAGTCTCAGATTCTACATTGAGACCCAGGCTGTGTGCAGACACTGAACAATCAGGGAATGCTTGCAGAATAGTGAGTGCAGCTCTGGCTGCAGCACATGATCAGTACCGTTAAGTAATATACGGTATTTACAGTGACTTGGCGGTAATTATACATTCTATATATAAAATACATAGGACGTAACTGGAGCCGTAATAGAACTGGGAAAGAGGAGGAAGCGGGTGGTTTTAATTTGTGCCATAATTCAGCAGGTTCCATTGTTGCAGAACCAAAGGCTAACCCCGGGCCAGACGGCTCTCTCGGGCCCCTTTAGAAGGATGGATGGTTTGTAATGGGCCGGGGAACGAGGCCGCAGCGCAGCAGAGATCTGCGTGTTTGCTGATCTGGTAAAAATGCAAGAAAATGTCAGAAAGGATGAGGAGGCGAGAGCCGGATGAGCGCGACTCCATGACGGTGCGGAGCCGACTGCATCAGCCTGGGCTGCACAAATGCATCTGCTGCCGGAGGAAATGGGAGATGTAATTGTGTTTTTACAGGTCAAGTGTCTGCATCTGGAAGGAAAATATTGCTGTCAAAGGTATCGCTGCCGCCATACGGCTACCGCGCCGGCCGCCACACGTGTGCACTCACAGCAGGTCGGATTTACAGCAACCAACAAACCGGGCCTCCGACAAAAATGTATTTACTAAGCTGGAAGAAGCCGCAGAGAGCGAGAGACTCCCTGGGAATTCATCCTCTCCTCCACCAGACACATCAGCCATAATTAATTGAAAGAGATGGGGCCCCGTTGATTGGAATTCTTAATGAGCAGCAACATCTGTTCACTTTTCAGGCTCTTGTGTGCGGCGAGCGCCCCTGCCCCCTCCCATCCACCCTGCCGGCTGAACATTCGGCCTCCTCTGAACTGTGCCCTGCCCCCGGCCGTCCGGCATTGGAGGGAGGTCAGGGGGACATGATAACAACAGTGGGGGCACAGCCCGCCCGCTCGCTGTGCGCATAGATTAACGGATGCCAGCCAAGGCTATATGGCATCAAAGACTGCACCGGATCCGTGCAAGAGCAAAATTAGCATCAAAAAGCGTAAAGCCGCTCACTTTTAGTAAATCTCTTTCTCTAATCTGCCGAGGAGTGGTAAAGCCATATACCTGGTAGATGGCACCGCAATCAGTGGCCCCAGGGGGATTATACAGCTACAGGGGCCCCACATCTGATTACCTGACGCGCTTCACTCCTCCACACGCCGTTCACTGTTTTAGTTGGTGCAATGGTCACCACCGGTGGGGTGTTCGGCACGGTGTGGCCTCCTGGGGGCACTATGATGGGCCCCATTGGACCCCTTTTGGGTGTGCTGGCAGGAGAACTGTGATTTGTAGCCGGTGATGAAACTGGGGAAGACTCGCTGCTTATCGATGATCCTGCGAGAGAGAAGAGAACATTTATTATCTGGTGGAGACATTAATCTGCTCCTGCACGTCCGCTGATCGACCCTTCTTCTAGATTTCTACATAAGTTTGTTTCATTTGGTTCTTTATCTACTTTTGTGAAAATTTATGCAGAAATATAGAAAATTGTTAAGGGTTCACAAACTTTCAAGCCCCACTTTACATCATCCAAATACATCCAGTGTCTCCCCGCTCTCCCCTGAGGGTAGGTTGAGATCGGGCAGATGGGATTTCATCTGCCCGACTGTTGCGTTCTCAGGTGATGAGACTTTTAGAGGAGTCTGGCAGTAGCTGTGCATGCTCCCCCGGGCTGAGCATGCACATTAATGGGAGGATCGGGAGACATCATCAATCACCGGGGGGGGTGCAGGATCTGCGGACAGCCAGGATGGGATGGGTGCAACTCTATATAGTTCCCCTATTCTGTGTTGTAATCTATGTATCATCTCTATAGACAAGTAGAGGAAATGATGGCCTTGAACTCGTGGGCGGCCGGATGATTACAAGGAGATTGTGGGAGCCTTTTATATAGAAGATGTAATGTACTGGAGTCACGGGTCCTAAAATAGCACCTCTCTCTTCTGAGTAATGGAGTCCTCTGTTTACACCCTGCGGCCATTAACACGCTCATTCAGCTGCACTCTCTCTCTCTGCTGACCCCCTCCCCCATACTCCGCTTGGCCGAGCATGCATGTGTGCAGAATGGGGAGAAGGGAGAAAAATCACTGCTACACACCTCCCCTTATCTCCCCAAGAACATAATGATCAGGCCGCTAAAATCTAACGTCCGGATCTTGGGGAGGGCCAGGTTCATCCGGTACACATGGCCGATGTTCAGACTGCTGTATGACGCGCACACTCGGCCCGCAATCAATGAAGTGCTGACCTGCCGGCCACATCTGCACCATTAGCAGAGACATTCCCAGGACGCTATCGCAGCCGCATCTAGAGACAAACCTCTTCCCATTATCCTGCGGACGTGAAGAGGGAGGAAGGGGCTTATTACAGGCCAGCAGAGCCGAGAAGGTTCAGAGCGGCTACTGAAGCGTATCTTGTTAACGGAAGGCCAGGAACAATTAGGGATGTAATCCGTTCTGAGCTGGGGAGCCGTCCCCGACCCTTCACAATCAATAGCTTCCCAACAAGTCAGGCAATTAACGGCACGGCAGCTCGGAGCAGCGCAGCCTCCAGCTCTGCTGGCAGCGGTACACGGGGCGGCAGTGTGATCATTGTAATTAACTGCTGGCATTCTACGAGGACTGGCTCAATACAATTAATTGGGATTAGAGTTGAAAAGTCCTGGCGATGTCACCTTCATTGTCTGCCCCCTGCTTTCCACTTCATGATGCCATTTTATCTGTCCACCCCGGTGAAGGTGTGCAATTAACAACTCTGCTACCGGTCCACCCGACGGCAAATAACCTGCGGTGACAACAGACACGGGAAGAGAGGAGGCGGCCTGAAATCTCGGATTTGGCCATAAAGCAGTTTCCATTAGGATGCAATTGTTTCCAGACATCAGGCAGAGCGTGCCCCCGACTCCTCACTGGAGACATTAATGGCAGCGGTCACCCTGATGGTTTCAATATTTCAGTAGTTTGGATTCTGTCATCGCGGTGCCATAGGCCACGACCGCACACCGCTGAACAGTGTGGCCCTCCGTTTGAGTAGGGCCCTGTACGGCTGCGCCATAACGCGACCGCGCTGTGTGGTCATACGCCAATGTCACAGAATCAATCACTCATCCAATACGATCCCGGCTAAAGGGTTCTCAAAAGTCGCCACCAATATAGGAAGAACAGGACACGAAGAGGCGGCCGGAATACACAAAGGACGATGTCTCTGCGGGAAAGGGTCCAGAAGGAGCACAAAGGCCTGTTCTGCGGGGGCGTCCTCCTCTGTGACACCACTCCCAGATCCTCTGCTCAGTAACCAGAAGGAAATACTGAGCCAAATGGTGTTCCCTGAAGTCACCGACCCCATCGTGTACGGACTGGTGGATTACACAACGTTACGACATGACCGACATTCACTAGTCTGGATCACTACGAGGCCGTGCTCAAAGATCTCTGAGGATTCACCTCGGTCTTAAGAACACCCTGCCGGATCTCTCTGCACGCCAACCACATGGCCGTCTGGCCTCATTCACTATAATGGGGACCGGCGAAGATCTGATCGCAACCCGGCAAATATATCAAGAAGGGCCGGACAAATACGGACGCGTTTCTTGCCATGTTTGCCCATTATAGTGAATGAGGCCGGCGGGTGTCAGGTTGTGCCCGGCTGGATCCAGACATCTCCGGCGGGCTGAGGGTTATGTTCACATCTGATAAAAACCCCATTCACACTGCACTGTTAGAAACTGGGTAGTCGGAGGGGGGAGGGGGACATCTTAAATTGTGTCATGGAGAAATCGGGAGGATTGATTTCCCAACATGCCCCATCTCATCTGCCTCCTTTTTGCATCTGAAGCCCATTCTGTGTCCGGTGGTCGTGGACATTCCCTGCTCTTCCCTGCAGTGTCCTAGACTGTATGAGAGCGCAGGGACAGGAGGAGAGTCCACAGCAGTCACTTCTAGAGAGACGCTGAGGATGGACACCCCCTGCTTATCTGAGGCTGCTCACCCTCCCCCACCCGCTCTACATCCTCCATATGTAAAGGTTAAAGCACTGAATCATCCCGTGCACCCCCTGAGCATTACTACAACAGCGGGTCCTCCTCTATACACCCAAGGGGTCCTCGGCTGTCGTGCAGCCTGTCCAGGTACCGGTGACGTGCATCATTCTAGAACAATTACAGATCTCTGAAATGGACGTGAGGAAAGCGGATAACGCGGAGCCTCCCGATCTGCTCCAGCGCCGCCGCCAGCTGCAGAATTACAAAGGATTTTGCTGCGCCCCCTCCGCCCGCCCTCCCTGTGCAGCATCCAGCCTACCGCCGCTCACATCACATAAATGGGCCACTTATGAGATTAATGTACTCTGCAAACGACCGGTAATTTCTACCTTAATTATGAAATTAATTTGCTGCTGTTAAAATCTCCTTCACTGGAAAATAGGCTGTCATTTCAGAGAGTGGTGCCACCCACCCTGGAGAGCGCCGGCCATCTCCGCCGGCCACGGGGTGGTCTTTGCTTCCATATCGACAACCAAAATTATTTGTGGTGACGAGCTTTACGTCCAAAACAAGTGGATCCAACAGAACAGAATCCTAAAACCCTTCAGACAATATAAGAGGAGACCTCAACCTTCTCAGAACGCTCTGCTCGCCTCTTCCAGCATGTGGTATACAAACCTATAGAAGGTATACGGGATCCGCGCACCACACCCTGGAATAACGGAGGCGATGAAACTCCTTCTGAGGAGCCATGCTGCACCCTCATGATTCCAGGAAAGGTTTAACGTTCCCTTTAAGAAATCTCATGACTTCCACTGTGTAATGGTGACAAACAGCGATCCAAGTCCTTGAGGTCGGCTGAGGCCGGATTACACCGACCCTTATGTTATTAGTCATGGGCTTAACAAGTCATAATATCACCAGGAAATAACGGAGGGCCTAAGACGTACTAACCCCACAGTCTATACCTTATAATAGCACTGATATCAGTCACATATGATGTAATGTCTGGAGGTTATATCAGTACTGGAGCGTTATAAGAGGAGCGGCTGATATCAGTCACATATGATGTAATGTCTCTGGATGTTATATCAGTACTGGAGCGTTATAAGAGGAGCGGCTGATATCAGTCACATATGATGTAATGTCTGGAGGTTATATCAGTACTGGAGCGTTTATAAGAGGAGCGGCTGATATCAGTCACATATGATGTAATGTCTGGAAGGTTATATCAGTACTGGAGCGTTATAAGAGGAGCGGCTGATATCAAGTCACATGTGATGTAATGTCTCTGGAGGTTATATCAGTACTGGAGCGTTATAAGAGGAGCGGCCGATATCAGTCACATATGATGTAATGTCTGGAGGTTATATCAGTACTGGAGCGTTATAAGAGGAGCGGCTGATATCAGTCACATATGATGTAATGTCTGGAGGTTATATCAGCACTGGAGCGTTTAAAGAGGAGCGGCTGATATCAGTCACATATGATGTAATGTCTCTGGAGGTTATATCAGTACTTGGAGCGTTATAAGAGGAGCGGCTGATATCAGTCACATATGATGTAATGTCTCTGGAGGTTATATCAGTACTGGAGCGTTATAAGAGGAGCGGCTGATATCAGTCACATATGATGTAATGTCTGGAGGTTTATATCAGCACTGGAGCGTTATAAGAGGAGCGGCTGATATCAGTCACATATGATGTAATGTCTGGAGGTTATATCAGCACTGGAGCGTTATAAGAGGAGCGGCTGATATCAGTCACATATGATGTAATGTCTGGAGGTTATATCAGTACTGGAGTGTTATAAGAGGAGCGGCCGATATCAGTCCACATATGATGTAATGTCTGGAGGTTATATCAGCACTGGAGGTTATAAGAGGAGCGGCTGATATCAGTCACATATGATGTAATGTCTGGAGGTTATATCAGTACTGGAGTGTTATAAGAGGAGCGGCTGATATCAGTCACATATGATGTAATGTCTCTGGAGGTTATATCAGTACTGGAGCGTTATAAGAGAAGCAGCTGATATCAGTCATATATGATGTAATGTCTCTGGAGGTTATATCAGTACTGGAGCATTATAAGAGGAGCGGCTGATATCAGTCACATATGATGTAATGTCTCTGGAGGTTATATCAGTACTGGAGCGTTATAAGAGAAGCAGCTGATATCAGTCATATATGATGTAATGTCTCTGGAGGTTATATCAGTACTGGAGCGTTATAAGAGGAGCGGCTGATATCAGTCACATATGATGTAATGTCTCTGGAGGTTATATCAGTACTGGAGCGTTATATAGAGGAGCGGCTGATATCAGTCACATATGATGTAATGTCTGGAGGTTATATCAGTACTGGAGCGTTATAAGAGGAGCGGCTGATATCAGTCACATATGATGTAATGTCTCTGGAGGTTATATCAGTACTGGAACGTTATAAGAGGAGCGGCTGATATCAGTCACAATATGATTGTAATATCTCTGGAGGTTATATCAGTACTGGAGCGTTATAAGAGGAGCGGCTGAATATCAGTCACATATGATGTAATGTCTCTGGAGGTTATATCAGTACTGGAGCGTTATAAGAGGAGCGGCTGATATCAGTCACATATGATGTAATGTCTGGAGGTTATATCAGTACTGGAGCGTTATAAGAGGAGCGGCTGATATCAGTCACATATGATGTAATGTCTCTGGAGTTATATCAGTACTTAGAGCGTTATAAGAGGAGCGGCTGATATCAGTCACATATGATGTAATGTCTGGAGGTTATATCAGTACTGGAGCGTTATAAGAGGAGCGGCTGATATCAGTCACATATGATGTAATGTCTGGAGGTATATCAGTACTGGAGCGTTATAAGAGGAGCGGCTTGATATCAGTCACATATGATGTAATGTCTCTGGAGGTTATATCAGTACTGGAGCGTTATAAGGAGAGCGGCTGATATCAGTCAAACAATGATGTAAGTCTGGAGGTTATATCCATACTGGAGCGTTATAAGAGGAGCGGCTGATATCAGTCACATATTGTAATGTCTGTGAGTTATATCAGTCCTGGAGCGTTATAAGAGAGCGGCTGATATCAGTCACATATGATGTAATGTCTCTGGAGGTTATATCAGTACTGGAGCGTTATAAGAGGAGCGGCTGATATCAGTCACATATGATGTAATGTCTGGAGGTTATATCAGTACTGGAGCGTTATAAGAGGAGCGGCTGATATCAGTCACATATGATGTAATGTCTCGGGAGGTTATATCAGTACTGGAGCGTTATAAGAGGAGCGGCTGTATAGATGTGTCTCAGCAGTGGAGATATGTCATATACAGTAGTGATCATGGGGGGCCGGGAGATTCCTATTGAACAGCCTCTCTCCGGCCTGAAGTAACTGATGACAATAAACTGCACAGAAAATGGAGAGGAGACGGACTTCGGGTCACTCCGCCGACAGACACATTTTGTAATGGATTACACCAGATTCTCCCCAAACCCTTATCTGCAGATAATATCGCTTACAGTTTGACATCTGAGTGGCAGATTCTCAATTTTTGTAGCATAAAAAACCCGTCAGATTATGGCACTTGTCAGATTATGGCACTTGTCAGATTATGGCACTTGTCAGATTATGGCACTTGTCAGATTATGGCACTTGTCAGATTTGTACCTCATTTACAAGTTTTTCTTCTCACTACTTTTCAGGGGCAGAACCTTCCACGGCCGGATCTACTAGCATTACACAGAGGGTAGCATGAAGTCAGTGTACGTTTCCAGGGCATGGAGCGCCAGGAGGCACAGACTGGTGCAGACTCCCACAGGTCAGTGTGGCGGTCACCTGCATATATCACAATGAACACGCTGAATAGAAGGACGCGGGGATGACCTCCAGTGATGCATCATCCGCCCCCAGCCTAGGACTGCAGAGTCCACTGTACCTGCCCTGGGGCAATCTGGGCCGAACTTTCCAGTGGGTAATCTACATGAAATAAGGAGGCCGATTCTATTACTTGATCGTAATGTCTACCAGCCGGACCATCGCTGGCCACGTACCTGGACAGGAGAGCCACGTCTCTTTTTTTGCTGTATTACAGAAGACCACTCTTATAGGCTGTCTATCTGGCCCACAAGTGGATGTCTTAATTTCAACAATTTTACCAAGTGTTCTAAACACACCAAAATGGACCCTTATGAAGGGGACACTGCCATGTCGGAGCCCTATGAGGGGGACACTGCCATGTCGGAGCCCTATGAAGGGGACCTGCCATGCGAGCCCTATGAAGGGGACACTGCCATGTCGGAGCCCTATGAAGGGGGGGACACTGCCATGTCGGAGCCCTATGAGGGGGACACTGCCATGTCGGAGCCCTATGAGGGGACACTGCCATGTCGGAGCCCTATGAAGGGGACACTGCCATGTCGGAGCCCTATGAAGGGGACACTGGTCGGAGCCCTATGAGGGACACTGCCATGTCGGAGCCCTATGAAGGGGACACTGCCATGTCGGAAGCCCTATGAGGGGACACTGCCATGTCGGAGCCCTAATGAGGGGGACACTGCCATGTCGGAGCCTATGAGGGGGACACTGCCATGTCGGAGCCCTATGAAGGGGACACTGCCATGTCGGAGCCCTATGAAGGGACACTGCCATGTCGGAGCCCTATGAAGGGGACACTGCCATGTCGGAGCCCTATGAGGGGACACTGCCATGTCGGAGCCCTATGAAGGGGACACTGCCATGTCGGAGCCCTATGAGGGGGACACTGCCATGTTCGGAGCCCTATGAAGGGGACACTGCCATGTCGGAAGCCCTATGAGGGGACACTGCATGTCGGAGCCCTATGAAGGGGACACTGCCATGTCGGAGCCCCTATGAAAGGGGGACACTGCCATGTCGAGCCCTATGAAGGGGACACTGCCATGTGGAGCCCTATGAGGGGACTGCCTGTCGAGCCCTATGAAGGGACACTGCCATGTCGGAGCCCTATGAGGGGACACTGCCATGTCGGAGCCCTATGAGGGGACACTGCCATGTCGGAGCCCTATGAGGGGGACACTGCCATGTCGAGCCCCTATGAAGGGGACACTGCCATGTCGGAGCCCTATGAAGGGGGACACTGCCATGTCGAGCCCTATGAAGGGGGACACTGCCATGTCGGAGCCCTATGAAGGGGACACTGCCATGTCGGAGCCCTATGAGGGGGACACTGCCATGTCGGAGCCCTATGAAGGGGACACTGCCATGTCCGAGCCCTATGAAGGGGACACTGCCATGTCGGAGCCCTATGAAGGGGACACTGCCATGTCCGGAGCCCTATGAGGGGACACTGCCATGTCGGAGCCGTATGAGGGGGACACTGCCATGTCGGAGCCCTATGAGGGGGACACTGCCATGTTCGAGCCCTATGAAGGGGACACTGCCATGTTTGAGCCCTATGAAGGGGACACTGCCATGTCGGAGCCCTATGAGGGGGACACTGCCATGTCGGAGCCCTATGACGGGGACACTGCCATGTTCGAGCCCTATGAAGGGGACACTGCCATGTTCGAGCCCTATGAAGGGGACACTGCCATGTTCGAGCCCTATGAAGGGGACACTGCCATGTCGGAGCCCTATGACGGGGACACTGCCATGTTCGAGCCCTATGAAGGGGACACTGCCATGTTCGAGCCCTTATGGAAGGGGACACTGCCATGTCGGGAGCCCTATGACGGGGACACTGCCATGTTCGAGCCCTATGAAGGGGACACTGCCATGTTCGAGCCCTATGAAGGGGACACTGCCATGTTGGAGAGGACACTGCCATATTGAACTAGCAGTTGGTGGTGAGGTGTCCTCCTCCAAGATGGCATGCTGTGGTGATCAGGGGAGTAGACATGCACAAGACACAGGTTCCAAGCATCAAATCTTACCTCTTGGTTCCTCTGCCTGTTTTGCAAGTTTACGCAGCGCTGCAGCAAAGCTGGAGGAGGGTGCGGACTGGACTGATAGCGCGCTGCTGGCCGCCGGGCTGCCATTGGGTACCAGGGAGCCATTGAGAGGGGAGGGAGTGAGGGGGCTGACAGTGGCCGTGGTCCGGGTGGCTGTAGAAAGCATTCCTATGGAAGGTGACTTTGGCTCATGGTTCATGCCTGGAATAAGGAAAATAAAAATGGGACATAAAGCTAAACAGAATAAATGATCGAGAAGGAAAAATTAAACGAAAATACACATTACAGTGGTTGGCTACACAATGATAGAGGAAGGGTCATCACTAGTAGTTCTCCAAGATGCCTCGAAGATCAGGCCCTGGTTTATGGGCGACACAGATTTATTCCTGAGGAATTGGCCCTCGTCTCTTGTTCCAGGAGCTGGACTTCTAGGCCCATGTGGTCTCACCCACCAAGGCCTTCGTAGTCACTTATGGTGGCCATACACATTAGATAACAGCCGCCTCTCCCAACCACATCATACACACGAGCACTCGGAGGAGCATGCAAAAGGAGAAAGATACTCCCAAAAATAAAGGGTCTGGGGGAGTCATGAGACCCCCTTACACATGTACCTTCTGTGTATGGCCCACTTTACAGGGACTGTACCCGTTAACGTAATTACACAGCAGCAAGACACGGGGAGATGTATGGAGATAAATCCACACAAACCCTTGGGGCCACAGCCATGATCACCCATGTAAACGTGGTAGAGGCGACTTGTAGGGCACAAGTGATTCCCTCTCTCCACCCCCCACATTCTCACTGGGGAAAGATGCCAACTGCCTGTGCCCCTCTCCATGTATTTCCTTTTTTGGAGGGGTGGGGTGACATTTTTGAGATGGTGAAACCACAAAACAAGAATTCAACACATGGACCAAAATTCAGTACAGACAAGACCTTATCTAACATACCTCGAGAAGAATCCAGGAATAGTAGGCGAGGGCCCCCCATGTGACAGCAGGAATAGGTAATATAGCCTATGAGGGGTGCAGCAATCGGTATCCAGAGATCATGGTCTGGGGCCGACCTCTGCACCTTAGTAACTGCATAAACCATTCACCAGACACTGAGGACAAATGTCCAGATCTGACCAGAGTAACAGAAGACGACACAGTACTGGATCTGCCAGACCGGACTCTACCAAACTGGAAGGCTGAAGCCAACCAACAATCTGCTCCAAGACCGACGGGAGCACAGCTGGGTCAACCACTGCCGTGTGGATCCAGAGCAAGAAGAAGACGTTTCTCTCAGTCTTCAACTTTGGAGGAAAAGAAGTTTCTTCCCATGTAATTCTGGAAACATTTTCCAGTGTACACATTGAAGTAATTCAAGACCCTTTATCTGCAGAAGGAAACTCACTGACCCAAACAGTGCGCGCCAATCAGACAAGGCCACTGAGTAAGTCAATAATCATTTCAAGGCCTGCGGTCAGGTGCGAGGCCTACACTAACTATAGCGCTGCACCCTGCAGTACTGTATGGGAACCCTGGCCTAACAACAAGCCCAACTAAGCCCAGGGCGGCCCATTACAGGGGACACCTGGGGCGAAGTGTACTGAACGAGAAGAAAAAACATTTCCTCATCACATTATAGATGCAAGATTAAAAAGCACAAGTACGTACAGCACAGAAGCCGACAGGGCATTCACATATCCAGTCTGATCCTCACAGCAGCAACAAGGGAAATGCCAGGCGGCCGGGGCTTCATCTAGTCACTGAAAGGCATGCAACAAAGAGGAAGGAGCAAGAATTTCCCAGAGGCTAAACCGCCTGCCAACTGCATGCTTGGCTGGAGCTGATGTGTGGAGATCAGAAGCCCTCGTGTCTGTATCAACAAGACTGAATCAAAAAGAAAGAGCGCTGCTCCGAGAATATCACCGGGGCTGGAGGATAATTGAGAGGAAGGAAAGCGACCGCGGAGGAAAAGGAAGCACCGGGGTGAAAGATGTGGGAAGGAACAATAAATCTGAGAAGAAAGAAGACTCCGAAAGTGAGATGATGTATGAATGAGATGAGGCTATGACACAGACAAAGGGACGGAAAGCAGAGGCACACAGACGGCCGCCGGCGTCACCTTCACCCCACCGTCCAGCATGGAGAACGCAGCTTACTATGGGGCACGGCAGAGGGTGTCCGTCATCAAGCTTCTGTCTTCCGCTCTTTTCTTTTTTTGGCCTAATTTCTGCTGAGTCGATGGACAGAATAGCGCAGTCTCCAAATAAAGGCTCCAGGACTCGGCATTCTCCTCCAGCAGCGTCCCAGGCTTATCTAACAAAGCAGCACCACACTTGCCTTGTGAAAACAAGCTGATACTCAGCCTCCAACAGCTGCCACCAGCGTCACAGGGGCCGGCCCCGGCTCCCCGGCTGCCTGCAGATAACACTGACCGTTTTGTCATGAGACTCACAGCAGAGGAGTCTATTCAAAGCAGTGATCAGGGGGCGTTTGACCCCGCTGCGTCCTCCGGGGGGGGGTCTGTGCCAGAAAACAGGAAGAGTCTTCCTCAAGGGGTTCCCTGGTTATCTGGAATACGTGCACGCCCAGCCTTATAATATCCATTAGTCCCCCCCAAACCTTCAGGCGGGCCAGAGACCCGTGGATCCGTCACCATTACCCATTTGGGCTCTGGTTTTTAAAGCTATTCCTTTGTGTATAAAACATCGCACCCAACCAGTACAGAAGGTGGATTTATAGGAAGGTCACGTCTTGACCCTCTTTGAATGTACTGACCATCCCATGTGCGTACGACCATCCTGAGAAGAACCCAACCTCTTATGGGCTCCTTCAGTGGTTCCTGGCTGGCGGCCATCGCTCCCCCATACACAGACATAATTGGCTGATGTATATAAAGTAGGGAGGAGAAAGCCGCAGACGCCTCTGATCTCTGGGGAGTAAAAGGGATCTGGTGATAAAATTCAGCGCGCCGATCCTTCCCTCCCCGACATCAGGGAAGACCTTCCCACACACATCAGGTTGTCAGCCGGTAATAGTGTAATGTGTATGGAGACAGATCAGTGAAAGCAGGCGCTGATCGTCCATGGAGCGAGCCACTAAAGGTCCTTTTACACGGGCCGATTATCGGCCGAAAAATCGTTCCTAGGAACGCTAGTGCCGATAATCGGCCCGTGTAAAAGTGGCCCTAATCAGCCGACGAACGAGCAAAACGCTCGTTCGTCGGCTGATTGGATCTTTTGTAGAAACCAAAAGATCCAATCTGTCGGGCGCACATCGGCCTGTGTAAACAGGCGATGTGCGCCTGACAGTATGGAGCTTCCCGGCCGCACGAGCGATACAGCGATCACTCGTGCGGCCCGGTGCTCGATTCGTCGGGCCGTGTAAAGGCTCCCTGCCCGAGCGCCGATATCGCTGACCGGCGCTCGGGCAGGGAGAATAATCGGCCCGTCTAAAAGGGCCTTAACACTCAGACCTTTATGCGATCTGCGGCTCTGTCGTCAGTTTGATTGCTCGTCTCATTTTTTGACAACCATCAGATGCCGGTGTCTATGAGGGGCCGTCACCACGACCAGCAGTAATTCTCAGGCCGTCATACAGGATTCAATCTCCCTGTGTAAATGGCACTTAACCCCAGCACTGATTGCACTTAATTGAGGCCTAATTGACCAGTACAAGATGTCTCCCTGCAGTTTTGGGGCAGACGGACCGTCTTCTCCGCCCTGAAGATTCAGTGTAAACAGCATCTCCTGTAGGTGGGATGATTTATACTCTGATTATAGATTGGCCTTCAAGGAGTCTGCTCCATGGGTTTATTTATGACACGGTGTCAGTCCCTCCAGAAGCTACAATCCCCGGCAGGACGGACGCAGTATACCAGAGAACATTTCCCGTCCATTAGAATTTCAAATCCAAAATCCTCTTCATCTTCGAAATGAAGGCAAATGGTTCATTCCGGGGAGAAATGCTCCGAAATGTTGCAGTTATCCGAGCACATTATTCTTTGTATTCCTCATGGACCCGGAGAAGTAGATAAACAAAGAAATAATGAGAGCAGGAGTCACTGCCGGAGCGGGCTGACGAGGCGGCGTTATAATTACCGCAACGCTCTGTCAGCCGTGGCATCCTGCGCAGGTCTTCTGCTCGATATTGAATTCTTTGCATCGACTGCAGAGCGCACTACAAGTCACGGTCTCCCGAGAACAGACGAGGTTCATCAGATCCCCCCAACTTGTTTCCAGATAAAGCCGAGCTGTGTAGAGACATTAATCTTCCAGTGACAGTGGCCCAGGTGCACTTGTCATGGCAAATCATCCATGCAAAATGGCTCTGCTATGTAATATATAGCAGAAAAAACGTAGTCCCCCAGGAGACGGCTGCAGCTGATGGATGTCGTCCTACAGACCCGGGCGCCGTTACCGGGACACAGTGCACAGTCCTGTAGAAAAAAAAATACCCAAAAAGTCATCTCTCGGCTCGTCTCATGTCCACACCACGCATGTAAAAAAGATAGACGTCCCTGTGAGATACAGTCCGGTGCCATGATAACCATAGACCTCAGGTAGCGGCTGGGACATCCACGTTGCTCGATGCGTTGTACTAAGATTAAGTGGCTGTTCTCCAGGATCCAGTCCACAGCCTGACAACTGCTTCAAGTCTACCAAGGGGGCGACCAGTTACAAACACCATCAGCCCTCCACAGGATAGGGGGATATGTGTCATGTGATCAGGGCCCCGATTCCTCCATTTGAATGCAGTAGTTGAGCGCTTGTACTCTGCTATATCCTGTAGGGTCGTATAGAGCGATAGTACAACTTGTGACCGCCACTTAGTGACCTGTTCTAGTGGCCAGACCCCGCTGATCAGACACTTATCACCTATCCTGTGGATTGGGACGTCTGTAACCTGTGCCCTGATGGATTCTTGCAGATCCGGCCGCTCCTCCCGATCTCCTTGCACATCTTCTATCTTTGTTCTCAGCGCAGGGATCCTTTACTCTAAATGGAGCGTCTCTCTACTGAATATAAAAACGAAGGAGGCAGAGAAGACGCCTCGTGGCGGCGGCAGGCCCGGTCTGGACAGTGGGGTAGGCCCATGACCTATGGGGCAGGTAAACTACCAATTTTAGGACCTATGTGAACAGAGCCTTTAATGACCTCAACAGACTTTTCGACCCAAAATATATGCAAGGATGTGACAGGTGCTTAAAGCCGCCAAATACATGTGTAATATCCCGCATCACCAGCAGGGGACACTGCGGACACACAGAGGATTATCAACGCCGGAGCTAACGAAGACGAGGAGATTAGTGAAAGGGAGTGAGGACTGGAAATCCTGAGCTGCCTCATTAGAGGAGAGGATGGAGATAAGAGGAAGCCATGAGTGAGCTGGAGTTTATTAAAGAGGCAGTCCCATCAATATCCCATGCATGCTAAATACCGAAAAACCCTCCCTCGCATTGTCACCGAGCAATAGCGCCGAGGCACAAGCGGCAGCTGCAGGGTTACAGGCCGTCTCCACCCCAAATGCAGAGAATGGTGATGGCGTAGCTGGATGAGGATAATAAGCACCCAGATACCAATCGCTTCCTCTGCTCCAATAGATTGACGGCGACAAAAACCACAGAAAGAGAAAGGCGTTACAGGAATCATCCACGTATAAGAAAGATCGGACCGCTCACACCGCAGTGTAGTCCATATTGGTCACGACTTCTGGGACCCAGGAACCTCCGTGTAAAGGAAGATCACTCGTGGCTGAAAAAATGTTAAACGTGGACAGAGACTTACAGATCCGCATCTTTTGTGAAATAAACGGGTCCGTATCTGATCTGAAACTACGGCCACGTGCATGAGGCTTTAGTCTGATGTTTATGGTGACCTTTAGAAATATTAGACCCTCTGTCAGACCAGCGCCATCGGACCACACACCCAGAAGCCGATCACAACCCAACTTTCCAATGGTAGCAAAAGAGAGAGGATGCAATAAAAGAAGAAGATGACAAGGTTTATCAGGAAGAGGATGTCCACGAGACACAAAGGGCAGATAAAAAAAAATAAAAACCAGCCATTCCCAGCGACTGTCCTGGAGCTAAGTCCTGATGCAGGAGCCTCCCGGGAGGGGATGGAGAGCTCGGAGCATCAGATAACGCACAGCACTGTGCAAACCCAAGTCGTCCCTCCACCTAATGACCCCCACGCCTGCATTCGTCAGGTTACATGGGCCTGTACGGATCCAACACGTCTGAGCTGAACGTCCTCTCCATCTACTACATCCTCATCAGTATCAAACCCAACACGCGGATTTGGGGGGAATCGCTCGGGCTCGTTAACGGCTGAGAAGGCCTTGAATGGCCCACTTCAGCGATGCATTGCTAATTAGCGGTGGCACACTAATGATAAAGTAGACCTAGGCCGCGGCGGCCTGTGCAGCCTGTACTCCGCTCCTTCCTCCAGAAGCAATCACTAATCAGCACTCTGCCTGCCTCCCGCAGATTTAGTAATTACTGTCTCCTTTCATCCGCGGCTCCTCTGACACCAGACCTCGGGCCCACTACCTCCCTTCTCTGTAATTACAAGCTAATAGTTTCAAGGGGGTTTTTCTGTCGGGTCCCAGTTCAAGCACCAATTCCCTCCTCTGCCTCCACCCACCTCCTGATTCGGCTCCACTCTCCTGACTAATGATACCCTGCAATGTTCAGCACAGCTTGAGCTCGGGTCAAGTCACTGGAGTGCCAGGACAGCATGTAATACTCCTCATCAATGCTGAACAAATTTCTCTACAGGCCAAAAATCTCACCCTTTCAGTGCCAGAAGGGCCCGCAACACATCGCTGAGAAGACAACCGTGATGTGCAAAGCCCAGCAGCGGCAGCACCGGGCCAAATCCCATCAAGCTGTGCCAAGATCACAGGGAGGGGGAGGGGCGGCAAATTGCAAAGCAATGCATTGGAGAGTGTGTCCGCTGGGAATACACAGGGAGTGAGGGGGCAGCTGTTAATGGAAGGGAATCCATTATTCTTTCATTGGACTGAAATAAGCAGATTGGCAGTGACAGCGGGGGAGCCGGGATGAATGGTCAGCACTGCCTCCACGCTGCCAAGAAATCCAGACGATGCGGGGACTGTGGTGCCACGCACAAGCCACTTACGGACATGATATTGATGAATGTGGTGCAGAAAAGTGCTGGAACGTGCAAGAACCTCTTTTTTCATGGTTCCTGCGCTTTTGTATCCATTATAGGAACAGAACAACAAAAATAACAGAAATGCTGACATGACCGTCTCCCATCAGGCTCCACTGATTATAATGGGGCCCGGCGTCTTACTGGACAAGCCACGGACGAGGTCTGCAACGCAGGTGTGAACAAAGACATAGAAGCTGAATGCAAAGCGGCGGTTTTATTGCTTGTGCTGCTCCACGTAAACGTGTCTGGAGCTGCCGATGTCAGGACTTATGCAAACTTCCGACCTAATCCTGCCATAAAACCTGAGACTGGGACAGACGTTACCATAGTAATGCCGTACGGTAGCCGGGGCCATCCTATCACAATACCAGACTTCCTGCTGGTCGGCCCCGCCCACTCATTTGCATAGTAAATGGCTGAAATGATAAATTGAGTCGTGGATGAGGGGCGATACTGCCGGCGGTCACAGGCCGAGATCCACAAATGCGTACACATAACGTACAAATTGTTAAAATGCGTACGCATTAGTGTACAGATTAAAATATGCATATGTATTAGCGTACCAATTTTAAAATGCATACGCAAATACGCAAAAATGGCACTCGAGCATGCTCGCTCATCTCTACTGGTGACCCCTTATCTCTCCAAGAACAAAAAGATCAGGCAGGTTGAAATCCCAGCTGCCCGATCCTTCTCTCCCTCCGGGAGGCCCCCCTCACATTGGATGGTCCGCCGATGATGCCGAGCAGCAGGCGGAGCCCCTACACATGATCCGGATTCTCGGAGCGCTACGCCTTCTCTATAAGTGACATCATCGCTCCCCGTATCTCACATGGTAATTTATGCCGCCTGACGGTAATTACCGGCTTACTGCGGTGACATCACGGCTCACCTGACATCAGGATGTATTGTAGAGGAGCGGCTGCCATTTAACGGCGCCTCGTCTGCGGCCTGGAGATACGGGAGACTAAATATCATAATGAATAATTCAGGCGTTTTAATCGCAGACGTGTTTGTTGCTCTGGATCCGGCCGGATTGGATTTTATCCTTCGGCACAAGCGGCGGTTATTAAAGCTTTGTGTCTGCCTCCACATTATCACCCGCCATATGACTCTCAGATGATGCCATGAAAATGGTGAGATCTATATAAGACGCTCATTGTGTAAAGCGCCTCCGGCATGTTCTCTTCTGCTGCTGACACCACGTCTCATGTCCTCTGTGTGAGGTGCGGATTGTCGAGCGTGAAAAATACCAACCCCCGACTCCCAGAGCCCAGCAGGTACATGAGAAGGCCACGGCGCAGGCGCCACCATTCCTGACACTTACTGGGGCCTGTTCACACCACATGACAGCCCTGGTCTGGGCTATGGTGTATCCACAGGGCTCCCCCCGTCAGGATGGTATACGGCAGCTGAAAACAAGATGTGTACCGCCACTCGGAGAGACCCAGACACCGTGGCCGGTCCAGACGTGGCCAAAAACCACACCACAGCTGCTTTCTATAGGAAGTCGGTCGCTTGCCTTTTGAAAAAACCTGCGCAGCAAACGAGCGGCTGATAATTACTAATGATCGATAGAGAACTGCGGATTACGGTGGCATCATGGCCGTGTCAGCGCGCTGCCGCTTCTGGTCCTACCACAAGGCTGTGTTCACACACAGCGCTGATTTCAAGAGAAGTCCACGTCAGACTCCCACGTGTATTCCAGAACACATCCATGTCTTCCCAATGACTGGGAAACACCAGTGCACACCATGTGTCTCCATGGTTACAGATAAATTAGCGCGTCAGACCCGTGTTAGTGCCTCTCATGGTTACTGGCGGTACAGTCGGTAGAGCATCATGGCGGTACGCGGCCTGTTACACGCTGATCGGGGTGCGGATCTTGGCATCGTCATGGACACGAACCCTTTATAAATGACAGGAATAGAATATTCTGTGAACCGGCGGACTGTCAGGTCACCTCCACTCCTGTCTAATCAGGACTGAGCACCGAGCGGCTGATGATCAGCGTCCATGTAATCATCCGCACAGCGGGAGCCCCCCCCCAGGTGAGACGGATTTTACATCTTCTGCGTCACCTGGATACATGATCCGAAAGGGATGAGAAGCTGAAGAGCACATGGACGACCGGGCTGACAATTCACATGAAGCCATTAGCGGGTCGTGTAACCATCCGGCCTTCACCATGGGCCGCCGGCGAGATCTCATGGAGCGCCACATGAGCCATGACCACCATCACTGGGTACAGCCTAGGCCGCCAAGCAGCGGTCTCCAGCCAATGCAAACCTGCAGCTGCATGCTGGGAGTTGTAGTTCTGCAGCCACTAGAGAGCCACAGGTTGCAGAGCGCTGCTGCAGGGGCAGATAAATGGCTTTGCTACCGATCGGCTGACCTTTGCACCCCCTCCCCTACCTCAGCGCCGCTGACATCTGCTGCTAATTATCAGAGGGGTTAACGACAAGTTCAGCAAAGGAACAGGGACATCTGTGAGGATCAATACCTGTCAGGGCGGCGAGGCGCATTAACCCCTGCACATCCGCTACATGACATTTATAGCGTCCTCACGTCTAATAGACACCTGCACAGAGCGGGAGTCACACAATTCATGGTCCTTCGTGGATGGAATATGTAATGGCGGGCGGCTGAGGAGACGCTGCAGGGTTAGGTGCCCCCAGGGCATCCACAGGGTGGGGGCTGTGCTGCTTATCTCCGGGCATGTCCTCCGCAGATCTCGGTCACACACATTCCAATTAACTTCTCCACAATAGGATCAGGAGAGCAGACACACAGCGGGTCTCTGGCATCTGTGATGTGCCCCGCAGGCAGAGCAGGGGGCGGGAGACGGGGGACTTCTTCATTTTAGGTCATCACTTGATATCTGCCACCCAGGCTCTCATTACAAGCTCCTCCATGCAGGTGAAGGTCTTACTCCGGGGGCCCCAGCGACTTATCAGAGCAGAAGGCGACTTCCTGAGACACCTTATCTCATGGCCGACACCACCCAAACCCATTGCATCATGGAGGACCCCCCCACCGGCTGTTATCACCGTGACCCGGCCATAAATCAGACACACTTCTGCTGACCCCATCAATCTGCTCATTGTTCCTGACGTGCCGCCCTCCACCTCCCCTTTCATGGACAGTCAATGAGGCATCTGGAGAATGAGGGGGTCACACGTGCACGGCCACCCAGAGGGGGGCCCAAAAAGAGTCACCCATTCTACATATAGAAAACTAAGTGAGGTGACCGTTCAAGGGGCCACAACCAAATCAATTACCGGACAGACAATGGGGAGGATGGGGTGGAAAACCGCGCAAGACTGAGACGTGCGGAGAACATCCAAGACGCCCCCCGGACAAATGAGCATCTTATAGTCCAGATATAATGGATGCTGGGCAGCCCCACGAACCAAGCATCGTACTTTACAGGTTAGGGGCCCCCCGGCACTGCCTTTACAGGTTAGGGGCCCCCCGGCACTGCCTTTACAGGTTAGGGGCCCCCCGGCACTGCCTTTACAGGTTAGGGGCCCCCCCGGCACTGCCTTTACAGGTTAGGGGCCCCCCCGGCACTGCCTTTACAGGTTAGGGGCCCCCCGGCACTGCCTTTACAGGTTAGGGGCCCCCCCCCTTACAGGGGCCCCCGGCTGCCTTTACAGGTTAGGGGCCCCCCCGGCCCTGCCTTTACAGGTTAGGAGCCCCCGGCACTGCCTTTACAGATGAGGGACTCCCTGGTACTATCATTACAGCTCAGGGGCCCCCAGCATGAGACCTCCACACAGGAGCAGCTGGGAGGTATGAGGCACTGATTCTCTGGTTTCTCAGATCCCAATCTGGCCAGACATTAATACTTAATTACGGCTTTGGCGCAGACACCAAACCGCTTGCTCCTCCCAGAGCCACGTGGGACGCGCTGCTCCCTCCAGACTATAACGGCCTCCAATGTAACAGCAGCAAAAACAAGACAGTAAAACCCTCATTCGAGGTGTCAGATCCCGGGAGGCCTCCCATCTGGACCTACTGAAGTCTAAAAAGCGGCTTCTGCTGGGAAACTGGATCCTAAAGGGTCAACAGTAAACCGGTCCTGGTAGAAGATGAGCGCGAGGATCTATGCAATGGACACAGCCTGTAAGGGGTTAACAGGCCACGGCTGATACAGGATATATTACACACAGCAGTAAACCACAGATACAGGTCGCCATGTTCACCCCCATTAGAAACCAAATACGTATGAAATCCCTGGAGCCGTCCGTGAAGATCCACAGGACACAGGCCTAGTCCCGCAGCAAACAACCAGCCTACCCATCATCACAAAATCTGCTGGGAGTTATAGTCCCACAGAGTCCTGGAAGCTGTGAGGCAAGCAACTCAGCTCTAAGCAAAGTAGTGGAGATTAAAGTATGTGACCCCCCGGCCCCCGAGATGGGAAATGAGAGGAGCTCACCTTTCATGACAAGCGAGGAGCCTTTGTGTCACATCCGCCAGCGCAGAGCCATCACAGCGCACGCCTAGCAGCACATGTCTCCTGAAGAGCAGCAGCTCCAGGGACCCGAGAGGTGGGGCCACAGACACCTGCTGCTCCGCACACACCCAGCGCCTCCTCCAGACAAACCTGCCGCCACAGACTGACAAAAGGCATCAGATTTCAGCTGCTAAAACACAAACTCCCTCAGCAGTGATCGGGCTTCAAAGGGCTCAGCTTAACCCCTCGTGTGCGGAGGAGATTGCACAATCCCTGGAGACCGAAACAAAGCCGTGACCCCCCCCGATCCCACCACATTCCCGTCTCACAATCCTTCAGTAAAAACTGGGATGAGCGTCATTGCCCCAGTGCGGCGCCAGAAGGCCGATCTCTGACCGGCAGGTTTTCCGTTCGGACGCATTCCGTTTTGTAAACCCTGACCGCTACGTGCACGCCAGCGTTTTCTGTCACTGACCATTTGTCCGTTCAGGAAAAGTCACTGTTAGGAATGAGCGAACTTGTGTTTTCAAGCTCAGCGTACAAGGTTGGGGTTATCTAAGAATTCCGGTATGGATTCTGCTTCCACGGACCATAAGTTATAACGGAATTCTTAGATAACCCGCTCGTCGCTGCATTTTCTATCTTCATCCGTTTTTTATGCAGGACTGGGCGATTCAATCCAATGGGTCAATGAAGAGGCTTACGGATGGCAAAAAACGGAGCACTGAGCACGTCGCAGACAGAAGTGATTCAGCACGGTAAACGGACCCCACAGTGCAGATCTGCTGCAGGAATCAAACTCCATGAAATCGTAACGGATGAGATCACACTGGCGGTGTCTATGATGTATGATGGCACACTGGCGGTGTCTATGATGTATGATGGCACACTGGCGGTGTCTATGTGTCTATGATGTATGATGATGATGATGTGATGGCACACTGGCGGTGTCTATGATGTATGATGATGGCACACTGGCGGTGTCTATGATGTATGATGATGTATGATGGCACACTGGCGGTGTCTATGATGTATGATGGCACACTGGCGGTGTCTATGATGTATGATGATGATGATGATGGCACACTGGTGTCGGTGTCTATGATGTATGATGGCACACTGGCGGTGTCTATGATGTGTATGATGATGTATGATGGCACACTGGCGGTGTCTATGATGTATGATGGCACACTGGCGGTGGTCTATGATGTATGATGGCACACTGGCGGTGTCTATGATGATGATGTATGATGGCACACTGGTGGTGTCTATGATGATGATGTATGATGGCACACTGGTGGTGTCTATGATGATGTGATGATGGCACACTGGTGGTGTCTATGATGTATGATGATGTATGATGGCACACTGGCGGTGTCTATGATGTATGATGATGTATGATGGCACACTGGTGGTGTGTCTATGATGATGATGTATGATGGCACACTGGTGGTGTCTGGTGGTGTCTATGATGTATGATGGCACACTGGTGGTGTCTATGATGATGATGTATGATGGCACACTGGCGGTGTCTGATGTGATGATGTATGATGGCACACTGGCGGTGTCTATGATGTATGATGGCACACTGGTGGTGTGTCTATGATGATGATGATATGATGGCACACTGGTGGTGGTGTCTATGATGTATGATGGCACACTGGTGGTGGTGTCTATGATGTGGTGTCTATGATGTCTATGATGTATGATGGCACACTGGTGGTGTCTATGATGATGATGTATGATGGCACACACTGGTGGTGTCTATGATGATGATGTATGATGGCACACTGGTGGTGTCTATGATGTATGATGATGATGATGATGGCACACTGGTGTGTCTATGATGTATGATGGCACACTGGTGGTCTATGTGTCATGATGATGATGTATGATGGCATGACACTGGTGGTGTCTATGATGTATGTATGATGGCACACTGGTGGTGTCTATGATGATGATGTATGATGCACACTGGTGGTGTCTATGATGATGATATGATGGCACACTGGTGGTGTCTATGATGATGATGTATGATGGCACACTGGTGTGTCTATGATGTATGATGGGCACACTGGTGGTGTCTATGATGTATGATGGCCACACTGGTGGTGTCTATGATGATGATGTATGATGGCACACTGGTGGTGTCTATGATGTATGATGGCACACTGGTGGTGTCTATGAATGTATGACATGATGATGATGGATGGCACACTGGTGGTGTCTATGCTATGATGATGTATGATGGCACACTGGTGGTGTCTATGATGATGTATGATGGCACACTGGTGGTGTATGATGATGATATGTATGATGGCACACTGGTGGTGTCTATGATGATGATATGATGGCACACTGGTGGTGTCATATGATGTATGATGATGATGATGCACACTGGTGGTGTCTATGATGATGTATGATGGCACACTGGTGGTGTCTATGATGATGATGGCACACTGGTGGTGTCTATGATGTATGATGGGATGATGTATGATGGCACACTGGTGGTGTCTATGATGATGATATGATGCACACTGGTGGTGGATGATGTATGATGATGATGTATGATTGGCACACTGGTGGTGTCTATGATGTATGATGGCACACTGGTGGTGTCTATGAGTATGATGATGTATGATGGCACACTGGTGGTGTCTATGATGTATGATGGCACACTGGTGGTGTCTATGATGATGTGATGTATGTGCATGGCACACTGGTGGTGTCTATGTATGATGGCACACTGGTGTCTATGATGTATGATGGCACACTGGTGGGGTCTATGATGTATGATGGCACACTGGGGGTGTCTATGATGATGATGTATGATGGCACACTGGTGGTGTCTATGATGATGATGTATGATGGCAGACTGGTGGTGTCTATGATGTATGATGGCACACTGGTGGTATCTATGATGATGATGTATGCTGGCACACAGTGAATGTATAAAGTGAATGTATAAGTCAGTGTGCACTGTACCTGACAGGAGGAGCTATCTTAGGGATATGCATTATAGACACCTTGGACACCAGTGAAAGGTATGGAAGAGTCTGTGTGCACATGGCGGTGGTCCGGCACCATCAAGGACCAGTCCTCCCACAGGATACACATCAGATTTCCCAACAAGACATTCATCTCACGTCACAGAGGTCAGAAGACTCAGTCAGTGAAGGAACAGAGTGTAATACATCTAAGACTCCACCGGAGGGCAGCAAAGAGTCACAGATCGTGTCCTCTGCTGCGGAGGAGACCTGTACAGACACCACTGCAACTCTTTATTAATCCTTTATGGCCAAAAGAGCGTCCAATAGAGAAGGAGACGACCGTCGCCTACAATCAGAAGCTTCAACCGAAAACTTCATGTAATGTCCTCAATGTTATTGAAGGTTTTACCTGCATTATCATTTCATCATGACTTGGAATCTCCTGATGTGGGTGTTATAATTTACTTAACACAGCAGTCCAGACAGACAGACACAAAGCTCAGGAATGGCTTTATAGGACGACGTTACTTTCGGTGTTTATCAAAAAATACATAGTAAGGAAGAGATCACACAGCGAGATTATAGAAATACATTGAATTATAATCCTGTATTATACCCCAGAGCTGCACTCTATTCTGCTGGAGGAGTCACTGTGTACATACATTATTTATCCTGTACTGATCCTGAGTTATATCCTGTATTATACTCCAGAGCTGCACTCACTATTCTGCTGGTGCAGTCACTGTGTACATACATTATTTATCCTGTACTGATCCTGAGTTACATCCTGTATTATACTCCAGAGCTGCACTCACTATTCTGCTGGTGCAGTCACTGTGTACATACATTACTTATCCTGTACTGATCCTGAGTTACATCCTGTATTATACTCCAGAGCTGCACTCACTATTCTGCTGGTACAGTCACTGTGTACATACATTACTTATCCTGTACTGATCCTGAGTTACATGCTGTATTATACTCCAGAGCTGTACTCACTATTCTGCTGGTGCAGTCACTGTGTACATACATTACTTATCCTGTACTGATCCTGAGTTACATCCTGTATTATACTCCAGAGCTGCACTCACTATTCTGCTGGTGCAGTCACTGTGTACATACATTACTTATCCTGTACTGATCCTGAGTTACATCCTGTATTATACTCCAGAGCTGCACTCACTATTCTGCTGGTGCAGTCACTCTGTACATACATTACTTATCCTGTACTGATCCTGAGTTACATCCTGTATTATACTCCAGAGCTGCACTCACTATTCTGCTGGTGCAGTCACTGTGTACATACATTACATTACTTATCCTGTACTGATCCTGAGTTACATCCTGTATTATACTCCAGAGCTGCACTCACTATTCTGCTGGTGCAGTCACTGTGTACATACATTACTTATCCTGTACTGATCCTGAGTTACATCCTGTATTATACCCCAGAGCTGCACTCACTATTCTGCTGGTGCAGTCACTGTGTACATACATTACTTATCCTGTACTGATCCTGAGTTACATCCTGTATTATACCCCAGAGCTGCACTCACTATTCTGCTGGTGCAGTCACTGTGTACATACATTACTTATCCTGTACTGATCCTGAGTTACATCCTGTATTATACTCCAGAGCTGCACTCACTATTCTGCTGGTGCAGTCACTGTGTACATACATTACTTATCCTGTACTGATCCTGAGTTACATCCTGTATTATACTCCAGAGCTGCACTCACTATTCTGCTGGTGCAGTCACTGTGTACATACATTACTTATCCTGTACTGATCCTGAGTTACATCCTGTATTATACTCCAGAGCTGCACTCACTCCATTCTTCCATTATAATTACATACATCAGACATTCACATGTAGTTAGTGACCCCCCTCTGATCTCAGGACTCAGGGGTCACATGCAGCATTTACTATATTATTCTATAAACCTAGCCTCCAGTCGGCAGTGAGATGATGGCTCTGCGGCCTCACGTTTCCATCTGGACACCTTGTTCGGATTTTTTTCTCCTGATTTTTCAGAATAATGGAGTTCCTGGCAATCTGTGCGCTCTTGTAAAATATGGCCGGGCAGGGAGAGGCCTGACATCAATTATCCGGAGTCTGCGCTCCGCTCCGTGCAGATGGCAGCACCAGGATTTATGGCCCATGGAAGATGGAGGGAAGAGACACCCAGATGAATCACGCTGATGGCTCCCTGCTCGCCCAGCGCTCTGCGTTTTATCGTCTTGGCCTAAAATGGCTTCAGCACAGATTAGGGGGGTGTCGAAGGGGGCCCCTCTGTGCAGGGGGGGCCCCTGGGGGGGTGGCGATCAGCTTCTCTCACAGGGAGGGGACACAGCTTTCCACAGTCAGGATACATTATGTCACTGCCCCCACAATAATTACATAAGAGGGCGAGCACCCATTAGTCCGCCATGTACCTGTGTGAATGCGCCCGTCACCCAGCTTTCCTGGAGTCCTGCATGTCAGATCTGCACTTCAATCCTCATGATCTAAAAAAGACTGGCCCTGCTTGCTGTCAGGGAATGAAAGCATTCATTGCTTACATCCAGTACTTCTCACAGCTTTGATACAGTTGTGTCCAGCGTAGACATTATCTGTGCATTAAAGAGCCTTGATACCTTGTGACAAACCTTCAGCTGTGAGAAGCACTGGGGTCTGTGCAGGATGTGTATGGGCTGTGCCACCTCTTGGCTCAGGGGAGGTCGTCGCCTCTGAGGTGTTTGGCTGACGGGGGCACTTACGGTCTCGGAGACGATGATAACGCCCGGAGAAGTATTTGGAGGTTTGACGGGGTTATCGCACAGAGGTGTGAATGGGACCGAACCCGCCTCACGCTGAAAAATGTGACAGCCCATCAAACCCGAAAATGTAAGGGCGCATCGCATCCCGAAAATGTGACAGTACATTGCATCCTGGACATTATAAGTCTCACATACGAAGTGGAGAACGTTAAAGGACCTGTGATTATGTCATCACAGGTCCTGTACTTCTAGAAAAGGAACTGCACAGTGCATCATCACAGGTTCTTCAACCCCCAACAGCATGGAGAAGACCTGAGGATGAGCTCTCCACCGAGACTAGAATGGAGCGGTATATATACACACTCTGCATCTATTATACAGTATAATATATGCAGTGTGTACAGATATATAGTATATACAGCAGTGTACTGATATGTGAGGTATGAGGTATAATAGATGTAGTGTGTACAGATATATAGTATATACAGCAGTGTACTGATATGTGAGGTATGAAGTATAATAGATGTAGTGTGTACAGATATATATTATATACAGCAGTGTACTGATATGTGAGGTATGAAGTATAATAGATGCAGTGTGTACAGATATATAGATTATACAGCAGTGTACTGATATGTGAGGTATGAGGTATAACAGATGTAGTGTGTACAGATATATAGTATATACAGCAGTGTACTGATATGTGAGGTATGAGGTATAACAGATGTAGTGTGTACAGATATATAGTATATACAGCAGTGTACTGATATGTGAGGTATGAGGTATAACAGATGTAGTGTGTACAGATATATAGTATATACAGTAGTGTACTGATATGTGAGGTATGAGGTATAACAGATGTAGTGTGTACAGATATATAGTATATACAGCTGTGTACTGATATGTGAGGTATGAGGTATAATAGATGTAGTGTGTACAGATATATAGTATATACAGCAGTGTACTGATATGTGAGGTATGAAGTATAATAGATGTAGTGTGTACAGATATATAGTATATACAGCTGTGTACTGATATGTGAGGTATGAGGTATAACAGATGTAGTGTGTACAGATATATAGTATATACAGTAGTGTACTGATATGTGAGGTATGAGGTATAATAGATGTAGTGTGTACAGATATATAGTATATACAGCAGTGTACTGATATGTGAGGTATGAGGTATAATAGATGCGGTGTGTACAGATATATAGTATATACAGCTGTGTACTGATATGTGAGGTATGAGGTATAATAGATGCAGTGTGTACAGATATATAGTATATACAGCAGTGTACTGATATGTGAGGTATGAGGTATAACAGATGTAGTGTGTACAGATATATAGTATATACAGCAGTGTACTGATATGTGAGGTATGAGGTATAACAGATGTAGTGTGTACAGATATATAGTATATACAGCAGTGTACTGATATGTGAGGTATGAGGTATAATAGATGCAGTGTGTACAGATATATAGTATATACAGCTGTGTACTGATATGTGAGGTATCAGGTATAATAGATGTAGTGTGTACAGATATATAGCATATACAGCAGTGTACTGATATATGAGGTATAATAGATGTAGTGTGTACAGATATATAGTATATACAGCAGTGTACTGATATGTGAGGTATGAGGTATAATAGATGCGGTGTGTACAGATATATAGTATATACAGCTGTGTACTGATATGTGAGGTATGAGGTATAATAGATGCAGTGTGTACAGATATATAGTATATACAGCAGTGTACTGATATGTGAGGTATGAGGTATAACAGATGTAGTGTGTACAGATATATAGTATATACAGCAGTGTACTGATATGTGAGGTATGAGGTATAACAGATGTAGTGTGTACAGATATATAGTATATACAGCAGTGTACTGATATGTGAGGTATGAGGTATAATAGATGCGGTGTGTACAGATATATAGCATATACAGCAGTGTACTGATATATGAGGTATGAGGTATAATAGATGTAGTGTGTACAGATATATAGTATATACAGCAGTGTACTGATATGTGAGGTATGAGGTATAATAGATGTAGTGTGTACAGATATATAGTATATACAGCTGTGTACTGATATGTGAGGTATGAAGTATAATAGATGTAGTGTGTACAGATATATAGTATATACAGCAGTGTACTGATATGTGAGGTATGAGGTATAATAGATGCGGTGTGTACAGATATATAGCATATACAGCAGTGTACTGATATATGAGGTATAATAGATGTAGTGTGTACAGATATATAGTATATACAGCTGTGTACTGATATGTGAGGTATGAAGTATAATAGATGTAGTGTGTACAGATATATAGTATATACAGCAGTGTACTGATATGTGAGGTATGAAGTATAATAGATGCAGTGTGTACAGATATATAGTATATACAGCAGTGTACTGATATGTGAGGTATAACAGATGTAGTGTGTACAGATATATAGTATATACAGCTGTGTACTGATATACGAGGTATAATGCATTAGATCAGCCATGATTCAGGGCTGGAGACATAAAAGCGCTTTATTCCTAGAACTTCCTGACAGGCTCGCCGCACTCTGCTACAATGTGTCAGTGCAGGATTCAGGATGCTTATAGTTCTATGGGGGATCGTCTAGGCTGGATGCAGTTGTAACAAACCCTCAGCTGTGAAGTAGTAAGCAGAAGGCTTATTAGAAGGTAACAGAGTGTGTCCTGGTACAGTGGCCCCAGGTAGATGGCGGTACCCTCCAGCAGAGGATGCGCTCCCCTGGAGATACTGCCCTGCGTCTGCCTGTATTTATATAGTGGGTGTGGGAGATACTCGGCAGTGTAAACACGGATCTGCCATTGTTTGTGGGTGACAGGAGCCGCAGCCGGGGATTAGGATGTGACAGGTGCAGGCAGGGTGTAAGATTTTAATGAGCGAGGATCTCACCCGGAACCAGCACCGCAGCAGCAATTAACCCCTGCGCGCCACCAAACCTGCCATTACCATCAGGTGTCTGCTACTGAGGGCCCCAAAAATGTACGGCCGGGGGGAGGGGCGCCTGCTGAGACTTCTAGTACCACAGCGGCTAAAGAGCCGAGGGTCAGCCTCAGAGGACGGTCTCCATGGGGAAAATCCAGCTCAAGTCTCTGCCGCAGACATTCATTAACCTCTGCAGCGCCACATACAGATTTACCCCACTCTTTGGGGCTAATTCACATGCGGCTTCTGTGCGGAATCCATGGCAGGCTAGCTGCGTGCGGAGCAGGAAATCTGCGTAGATTTTCCAGTGTGAACATCCCCTTAGGACCCAATCGCTGGAGGCAGATTTCCCATAGAAGAAATACTGCGACCGCTCCATGTGAGCTACATGCGGATTTCACCCCGTGTGCCGCCAAACAGTGAAATCCACAGCACAGGTGAATTTTCCGGTTGCAGATGGATCAGATTTTATAAAATCCTGCTGCTCTGCTGATGATGCAATACTGTACTACCTCTGCTCCAGGTCCAGTGACATCACATCTCATGGCTGAGCTATGTCCGATGACATCACATCTCATGGCTGAGCTATGTCCAATGACATCACATCTCATGGGTGAGCTATGTCCGATGACATCACATCTCATGGCTGAGCTATGTCCGATGACATCACATCTCATGGCTGAGCTATGTCCGATGACATCACATCTCATGGCTGCACTATGTCCGATCACATCTTATGACTGAGCTATGTCTGATGACATCACATCTCATGGCTGCACTCTGTCCAATGACATCACATCTCATGGCTGCACTCTGTCCAATGACATCACATCTCATGGCTGCACTAAGTCCGATGACATCACATCTCATGGCTGCACTATGTCCGATGACATCACATCTCATGGCTGCACTAAGTCCGATGACATCACATCTCATGGCTGCACTATGTCCGATGACATCACATCTCATGGCTGAGCTATGTCCGATGACATCACATCTCATGGCTGAGCTATGTCCAATGACATCACATCTCATGGGTGAGCTATGTCCGATGACATCACATCTCATGGCTGAGCTATGTCCGATGACATCACATCTCATGGCTGCACTATGTCCGATCACATCTTATGACTGAGCTATGTCTGATGACATCACATCTCATGGCTGCACTCTGTCCGATGACATCACATCTCATGGCTGCACTAAGTCCGATGACATCACATCTCATGGCTGCACTAAGTCCGATGACATCACATCTCATGGCTGCACTATGTCGATGACATCACATCTCATGGCTGCACTATGTCCGATGACATCACATCTCATGGCTGCACTAAGTCCGATGACATCACATCTCATGGCTGCACTAAGTCCGATGACATCACATCTCATGGCTGCACTATGTCCGATGACATCACATCTCATGGCTGCGCTATGTCCGATGACATCACATCTTATGGCTGAGCTATGTCTGATGACATCACATCTCATGGCTGAGCTATGTCCGATCACATCTCATGGCTGCACTAAGTCCGATGACATCACATCTCATGGCTGCACTAGGTCAGGTGACATCACATCTCATGGCTGCACTAGGTCAGGTGACATCACATCTCATGGCTGCACTAGGTCAGGTGACATCACTTCTCATGGCTGCACTAGGTCCGATGACATCACATCTCATGGCTGTACTAGGTCCGATGACCTCACATCTCATGGCTGCACTAGGTCTGATGACATCACATCTCATGGCTGTACTAGGTCCGATGACCTCACATCTCATGGCTGCACTAGGTCCGATGACATCACATCTTATGGCTGAGCTATGTTTGATGACATCACATCTCATGGCTGCACTATGTTCACTCCAGATGACATCACATGCAGCTGAAGACACATAATATGAGTGTACTGTGCCTTTAAATGGTCTCACCTCACAAACCACCCCTTCACAATATAAATAGTGATGCTACGCTGCTGTCGACCCCTCCCCCACCATATTTCCATTATAATTGCAGACTATTGTGGTTGGGGGGCAGCTGATGACATCATCGCACTTCATACACACGGCGCACTGTCCTCCCGTAGGCACACATGGCGTTTCAGCAGCGGCACGGTCACAATCTGGTTTGCATATAACATGAGCTCAGACTTTATAAGGTGTCAAACCTCTGCCGGCGGAAATGGGGGAAACCGGCTTCAGCCTGGAGTGCGGCTGTTAACACCTTCCAGTGCGAAGGCTTAACTCTTCCTTTTACCCGCTGCCGGATCGGTCATTTCCCGGAGGCTTCATAGAAAAAGGCGCTAAAATCCGGGATCCAGAGCACAAAAGACTCATAAATTCTGGGGCTCATTCCTTGTTCCACGTGAGCGATCGTGTGGAACCATCCTGGAGAATAACGGAAATGCATCATGTGCCCGGATTCATCTCCATTGGAGTATGGCCCCCATAGGGACTCCGACTGTTCTCTTCTCATGCTTTACACTGCAGCCCTACTCCATCAGAACACCACAATGATCCGTGACGCCAGCTCCTAGTCTTGTCTCATCAGATTATTAAAATGCTATGCTGCCCCTCCTTCATGCTTTACACTGCAGTTCTGCTTCTTCAGATGACCCTGGAAGCTGCTTTTTCTGAACCGACCACCTACACAATGCAAACGGCAGGTCAGACACTGAAGAAACGGAGATTATATCAGGCAATATCTGTATGACCGTCCGTTCAGGAGCTGAAATCAGACAGCTGCCAGTGAAAAGATCCCGTCCTGTGGCTGCCCCCTGCTCCTCACTATACGGGGCATCCATAGTGGATAGGATAATCATCATATAACACCTAGGTATAGTACTGCCATGTACTGCCACCATACCTTCCTGACAAACTGCCATACAGTGCTCAAATAATACTGCTACACACCATATAAATATCCTTATAGAGTTACCAAACACTGGCCCTTACATAATACTGACATATAGTGCCCAAATATGACTGTGTAGCCCCCAGATCATCCTGCCATAAAGTGTGCAATCACCACTGCATAGACCCCAGCCCCCCCCATATAATACCGTAATGCACTGTCCGCCGCCTGTACCGTAGAGCTGGCCTCACCCCGCTGCGGGGAGATGTAATAGAAATGAATAATCGCCTCTCGGGGAGGAGAGGAGCGTTCCTGATAACTGGAAGGGACAGACACAATGAGCAGAGGAGAATGGGGTGAGCGCCCCGCCCCCGCCTGGCACTGCGCCCCCCCGAGCGGGGCCCTGTACTCCATCACCGGCATTATGGAGACGGCGGCACCCCATTAGCTCATTCAGTTCCCATCATCCCTTTCATCGATCAGCGGACATGCACCATTGATCTGGGAAATGACAACAAGCAGAGTTACAAGAGCTCGTCTGAATCCTGTCAGTGTAGGAGGGAAGCGGCAGCCGGGCGCTCGCAGGGTTGTCAGGTGCCCTGTCTGACCCCAGGTGTGTCAGTGCCAGCTGCTGCCATCCTGATACACTGCGACGAGTCCTGCACCGGTGTGATCTCTGCTTGCTGACACTGATTGCATCCTGACCCGGTCCTGCTCTCACGGCTGAAGGCTTATTAGCTCAGTTCTCCCTGGCAGCCAGTCTCAGCCAGAAAACCAAATTCTGCCATTGTTTAACCCCGCGCAGGAATGATCCTTGTCACCCTCCAAAACACGAGTCTGCTGGGTCCTACAGGAATTCTGTAAATAAATTAAAAAAAACGGTCCGCTGCGGTAGGATGTTGCCCTCTGTACGCCGGAGGGCAGACAGGTGCGCGGTGCGGAGTTTACAGACCAGCGTCACAGGACCGAGGATCAGTGACAACATCTGCTGAACAGCAAACATGTCCGTCACCCCTCCCCCCAGCGTATCCTCGCCTGCTACATATACAGTGTTTATATATATATATATATAAGCGTGCGCAGGATCCATACTGGTTCCCACCTCTCCAGACTGGTCAGACTCCACACATTTTAAGTCCACATCTGTTCCACATTTTTTGCAGATCAGATGTGGACCGTTCATTTCTATGGGGCCACACAAAATGTTCTTCCTGTCCCCCTCTGTACCCGTCTCCAGACCCCTCTTTCCCCTCCTCCAGAACCCCTCCTCCAGTCCCCTCCAGAACCCCTCCTCCAGAACCCCTCCGCCCCTCTCCAGAACCCCATCCGTCCCTCCTCCAGAACCCCTCCGTCCCTCCTCCAAACCCCTCCGTCCCCTCCTTCCAGAACCCCTCCTCCAGAACCTCCGTCGCCTCCTCCGTCGGCCTCCTCCAGAACCCCTCCGTCCCCTCCTCCAGAACCCCTCCGTCCCCTCCTCCGAACCCCTCCTCCAGAGACCACATATTATGGGTATGGCCACCTTAAGATATCAGATTGCGCTCAGCAGACCCTGCAGCAGCAGGGGGTGAAGGAACATTGTTTATGTGCATATGTGTCTGTACAGTGTGAACAGGTTACCTATGGGGCCTCATATAGACTGCACATTGCCCATGTCTGGGGCAGAATATTTGCCCCCTCCTGTAGTTCCCCTGAGGACGTACGCAGGACACCCAGAGCTGTCATCTCCGCATTCTCATGAAACGCGCGCTATATCGGTGACATTGCCTCGAATTCCCGCATTCGCCCTTGTTTACTTAGGCTCCAGGAAATTGGATTTATGTCTGAATGACTTAATTGCTTTGCTCGGCGCGGGGACGGCTAATCGCTCGCTTTGACCACTTGATCTCTTAAAGGCAAAGGTTCCAAGACAAGGCGGACGCGGAAAAAAAAAAAACCTGCGAGCAGATGGAACGTGGAGCGCGGCAGCTTGCTGTGGCCAAACCAATTATTTATCTAATTATGATTTACCACTTAACCACATGATCTTTCCGCAGAGTAGCGGGCAATTAAAACCAGGGTGATTATGTGGATTATGCTAATGAGCTGGATGCAAGTGAGGAAAATTGGAGATTACATATTGGCACAAGCCGGGGGCTGGCACCGGGCGGCGGGGAGCAAAGGACGAGCGAGGTTATTAAAACAAAGGCAGGGCCCAGGTGAGGACGAGAGGAGACGGATAAACAGACTGCAGGGCGAGATCACAGCGCACCGCCACCGCGCGCCACAATTTACTGACCCCGCTCTGGGGTCACTGGGGGTTCAGCTGCTCCAGGGCAACGCGGCAATAATGGCCTCCATTATGACAAGAGGAAGGTCATGAACAGGACGGGCTGAGGTGGAAGAGGAGCCGGGCGGCTGCATTAACCCTGCGACCGCCGGCATGGCGTTATATCACAGCACGTGTCATCGTCGACCTCCGGCGCACTCCCCCTCTAATGGAAATCTTCTAATGCCTCAGGATCCCAGAAGACGAGGTACGAGGCAGTCTAATGTAACCAGCAGAGAGACCATTAAAGTGTTATTTCCGGAGGTCTGCGCACAAAGCGCGCGGGGGTCGGAGTCTGCGGGACGACAACAAAACAGCGGCCATTACGTGTTACTGAGCCCAGGTCACGTTTCTGCAGATATATCGACTTCTATCAGGAGGAGAAGTTAGCTACCTCCTCCATCAGTCGTGTCAGAGACATCTCCCAGCATTCCTTGTAAGAAAGAAACGAGGAGTCGATCACGTCTGCATCAGGACAGAGTCGTGGGGGAGGGGCGAAGATCGAGGTGGAGCACCCTAGTGGCAGGGTAATCAGCTGTATGTCTCAAGACAGCAAATATGGCCGACAGGAAGTCGTCAGGCAGCCACTTCCTGTCCTGGAAACTTAACTCTGCAACACAAGAGGCTCCGGTATTACACAGTCCGTACTCATCAGGCGTCTTCATATAAAAACTGTGCCAGTGACAAGCCACGAGGCCACCAGATTACAGCCGCCGCTCACGTTCTAGGCGCGGTTTTCATCTCCTACTAAGGGAATAGATACAAGGACATATAGAGATTACGGAACAAAACCACCGGTAACTGTACACGGCAAGGCCAGGGGAGTGGTGAGCGCAGCAGCGGGACACAAAGGGTTACTCCATGCAGGTGATCGCTTCCCTGACCCATGGCTCCTTTCAGCTGACGGTTCAGTTTTCAGACTTCCATTGCAGAGCACTAATTAACCAGCGCGGCGGCCCCCCCATAGTCAAGGTTGCGGCTGGGCCTGCGCGCGCCCCACAGATCTGATCCCCTCCAGCGCAGGGCTGCATGTGTTAGCAGAGCCGGGTGCCAGGATCAGCAGGGTAAACAGCAGCTGCTTATCAGCCGCCCTCCTGCCTGGCACACAAAAACCACGGATAAAAGATTTCCATGGCAAATGTAACCTGACAAACAGAGGCGGCTTTAATCTGCGGAGCGGGAGAAGTGCCCGGCGGGTCTCTGAAAAGACCATTAATCAGGGAGCATGTACCTGCCTGACCCAGACGCAGGAGATAAGCCGCAGCCGCCATGCACAATGCAAGACACCGGCGGACGGCGACAACCGCACCGCTGGGCGATAAAATGTTCTGCTGCTGAAACACTGTGACGAACCCTGCGCCTGTGTCAGCAACACATGATCCAGCTCTGGATGTAAACAACGAGGGTTTCCATTCACTGTCAGCAACCAAGGGTCTTGAAAACGCTTGATTTCACACATAAAATGTCGCTGCGGCTGTGTGGGACTACAAGTTGCAGCACATCTGATTACCAGTGGCGGAGTGTATCAGATGGCGGAGGAGTATAATAGCACTTATAATGGAGGCTCCACAACCAAGATAAATGCCCGCCATCCATCCTCCGGCGCAGGGGGAGTCGCGATTCACAGCCGGCTCATAAATCAGACGGGATTAAGGAGAAACCAGCAGAAGCCGCATCGCTCCCAACAGAATGTAATGCGCAGCAATCGTGTTATCCACTTAACCCCTTCACAGCCGCGCCCGTTAGCTCAATCACACACCCTATACACCCTGACATAGGCCAAAGAGGGCGACAGCCCGGTATATACCCATAGACAGGCATGCTGCAAAAAAACGTATCCCAGGCAGTACTATTCGAAATCAGAGACTATGGCAGATATTGGAAATTATAGGGGCCGGCCACAAAGTTTTCTTGCTAAATTGTTCTTTATTTGGTATGCAGGGGGGGGATTAGAAGCTGCTCCATTTCTAGGGCCGGGACCATACTGTGAGGCTACTGTAGACATGAGTCTGAGGGGGTGGAGCGTGACAGTGCAGGGCCTGAGAAGGCGGAGCAAGACCTGAGAAGGCGGAGAAAACCTGAGAAGGCGGAGCAAGACCTGAGAAGCGGAGCAAGACCTAAGAAGCAGAAGAGCAGGGACCTGAGAAAGGCAGAAGAGGCAGACCTGCAGGACCAGGACCTGAGAGGCAGAGAGCAGACCTGAGAAGGCCAGAAGAGGCAGAACCTGAGAAGGCAGAAGAGCAGACCTGAGAAGCAGAGAGCAGGACCTGAGAAGCGCGGAAGAGCAGGACCTGAGAAGGCGGAAAGAGCGGACCTGAGAAGGCGGAAGAGCAGGACCTGAGAAAGGCGGAAAAGGCGGAAGAGCAGGACCTGAGAAGGCGAAGGAGCAGGACCTGAGAAGGCGGAGAAGGCAGGACCTGAGAAGGCCGGAAGAGCAGACCTGAGGAAGCGGAAGAGCAAGCGACCTGAGAAGGCGGAAGAGCAGGACCTGAGAAGCGGGCCAAGGACGCAGGACCTGAGAGGTGTAGCATGAACTGAGAAGTGGAGCATGAACTGAGAAGGATGGAGCATGAACTGGGAAGGCGGAGCAAAACTGAAAGGCGGAGCAAGACCTGAGAAGGCGGAGCAAGGGACCTGAGAAGCGGAAGAGCAGGACCTGAGAAGGTGGAGATGACTGAGAGGTGGACATGAACTGAGAATGCGGAGCATGAACTGAGAAGCGGAAAGCATGGCCGGAGCATGAACTGAGAAGGTTGGAGCATGAACTGAGAAGCGCAGGAGGACGACAGAGCAGAACGAGAGCAGAGGAGCAGAGCATGACAGCGGCAGAGCCTGAGGAGGCAGAGCATGACAGCGCAAAGCCTGAGCAGCAGAGCGTGACAGCGCAGGAGCCTGGAGGAGGCAGAGCGTGACAGCGCCGAGCCTGAGAAGCAGAGCGTGACAGCGCAGAGCCTGAGGAGGCAGAGCGTGGAGAGCGCACAGCGGGCAAGCCTAGAGGCAGGCCAGAGTGTGACAGCGCAGAGCATGACAGCACAGGGCCTGAGGCAGGCGAACATGACAGTCACAGGGCTGCAGAGCATGAAGCAGGGCCGAGGCATGACAGTACAGGGCCTGAGGAGCCATGAACACTGAGGCTGACAGTACAGGGGAGGCCATGACAGTGATGAGCAGCAGCAGTGACAGTACAGGCCTGAGGAGGGCAGCAGAACAGGACTAGTACAGGGCACTGAGGAGCAGAGCATACAGTACAGGGCTGAGGAGCGCAGAGCATGACAGTACAGGGCCTGAGGAGGCAGAGCATGACAGTACAGGGCCTGAGGAGGCAGAACATGACAGTACAGGGCCTGAGGAGGCAGAGCATGACACATGAAATTTCCCTGGTGTGCTCAGAATGCCTGTGTCATGCTCCGCCCCTCAGATCTTGCACCGGACAGGACACATAGTATCAAGATTTCACTTAACGAAGATGATAAATGTTCGGTTCCAGCACGCATCATGTGTACATACTGCAGGACAAGCCTGGTACTGCCAAGTGAGGAGACAGTGGTGCAGAGGTCACTGCACCGCCAGACCTGTGCAACTGCTGCCTAATTATCAGGTAATCACCGTCATTAGCCGCCAGGCTCAGGGGCGGACAGAGTGTTTCCTGTCCGCATCCTAACACACCTCAAGACAGAGCTGCACCGAGAACATTCCTCATATCTGTCAGTCCAAGTGGAAGTCCAGCATCAGTGCGCAGCCTTAAAGGGACACTCCACCTCCTAGAGATAAAGCCACCAATCCTCTGCAGCCTTCTAATTAGCTTTTGTTTCAGTCCCTCATCTTGCAGTCAATGAATAGAAACCTTGTTTGCATCCAGAGACTGTACAAACCCCGCCGTGAGAAGTTTTTCAATCTATTCCTCGCTCCTGATAGTTCTTACAATCTCACAGGGTTTTGTCGTTACTTCAGGTGCCGTCACCTGGTGTTCGGAGTGTATGACAATGTGTTGTCCACCTCCGGAGAGGAGTGCTGGCGGACATGCATGCTCGGTCTCCCCACAGCCAGGTCTCTGCATAGTTTCCCCTGTTTACTGCAGGGCAGCCAGCAGAGATAGCTGAGAAGACTCCTTCAGTAAAGGAGATGTGGAGAAATATTATAAACTGCCAGAAGGGGAAGGAGACGGATTATAGTGAAAGATGCTCCCAGCAGCACAAGGAGACACATGGAAGCAAAAGAATGATGGTGGCTGTATGTTTCATGCCATTAACACTAAAAATGACATTATACCATTATATGGATTGTGGGTACGGCCTGCGGTGTGGTCCATATACTCCAATATTATAATATACTCCATATTACTCCTTATGACGGGTCTGATCACAGAGCAGCATGGATCCTCATGATGTACGTGCGTTCAGGATCTGTGGGAAGCCGGTCAGGATGAGCTTCCTACCAGAACTAAACTGCGCACTCGTATCTGCTGCTCCAGCTGGGGGTGACTGCAACACAGGAAACCCCGCTGTATGATGAACGCCTCCAGCCTTAGAAGTGGACCACAGAGATGATGGGGAAGTGGTGGATCATGTCACCGCCAAGAGGAAGCCCTGGCCGATAAAGAGCTCAGAGCCCTCCCCCACATATGACACACACGTCTCCACTGCTCCTGCACAGATGGCACCACCGGGGCTGGCACAAAAGGCTTCACTGCCAGATAAGAAATTAACATTGGCAAATAGCAAATTTCGTGCATGTATTTCCAGTCTCCTAATACGCCTGCCATCTGTTTACAGTCCTCACAGCAGCGCCCCTCACATGGGGTGAGGCAGGTCTGCACAGGGGCATGAGGATGATGAGGGTTATACACACTACATAATGCAAGGAATCATCATTCTACAAGACAACATATCGGGTTTGTGATGAGTATGGGCAAATGAGCAGGGGGTGCAGGGTAAAAAAGTGCAAGCTCCAGAGACAAGACAGGGGGTGCACGGTAAAAAGTGCTAGCTCCAGAGACAAGGCCGGGTGCAGGGGGTGCGGCCACGTGTACAGCACTGAGACATTTCCACACTTTACATGAGCTCTTAACAGACAACTGCAGAAAGCTGCCCCCAGGGATGAACCGTCCAGGATGCGGCAGGTGCGTCACTCTCTGCCCTCGGGGATGTGCGTCTGGGGGGCAGTGACAGGTGTCTCCAGCTTCTCAGCCTCCCCTCAGGCCACAACCAGGGCTGCAAGGGTTAACCAGCTACAGGAAAAGGTCAATTTGCCTGGATAGTTCAGCAACTGCTTATCTGCCCCGACTGAGCCTCTGCCAAGAGTCACCGCAGGGCACCGAACTGGCACAGGTCACAGGTAACCCTTTCAGGAGCGGCATCTACTTCATTATACTGTCCTGTATACTGGATGTAATCATCAGTATCTGCTCTTATTCTGTATATATATACACTGCACAGTACCACTTCTCCTGTCCTGTATACTGGGTGTAATCCTCAGTATCTGCTCTTATTCTGTATATATATATACACTGCACAGTACCACTTCTCCTGTCCTGTATACTGGGTGTAATCCTCAGTATCTGCTCTTATTCTGTATATATATATATACACTGCACAGTACCACTTCTCCTGTCCTGTATACTGGGTGTAATCCTCAGTATCTGCTCTTATTCTGTATATATATATACACTGCACAGTACCACTTCTCCTGTCCTGTATACTGGGTGTAATCCTCAGTATTGCTCTTATTCTGTATATATATATACACTGCACAGTACCACTTCTCCTGTCCTGTATACTGGATGTAATCCTCAGTATCTGCTCTTATTCTGTATATATATACACTGCACAGTACCACTTCTCCTGTCCTGTATACTGGATGTAATCCTCAGTATCTGCTCTTATTCTGTTATATATATATATATACACTGCACAGTACCACTTCTCCTGTCCTGTATACTGGGTGTAATCCTCAGTATCTGTTCTTATTCTGTATATATATACACTGCACAGTACCACTTCTCCTGTCCTGTTATACCGGGTGTAATCCTCAGTATCTGCTCTTATTATGTATATATATACACTGCACAGTACCACTTCTCCTGTCCTGTATACTGGGTGTAATCCTCGGTATCTGCTCTTATTCTGTATATATATATATACTGGCCACAGTACCACTTCTCCTGTCCTGTATACTGGGTGTAATCCTCGGTATCTGCTCTTATTCTGTATATATATATATAATATATACACTGCCACAGTACCACTTCTCCTGTCCTGTATACTGGGTGTAATCCTCAGTATCTGCTCTTATTCTGTATATATATATACACTGGCACAGTACCACATCTCCTGTCCTGTATACTGGTGTAATCCTCAGTATCTGCTCTTATTCTGTATATATATACACTGCACAGTACCACTTCTCCTGTCCTGTATACTGGGTGTAATCCTCAGTATCTGCTCTTATTACTGATATATATATACACTGCACAGTACCACTTCTCCTGTCCTGGTATACTGGGTGTAATCCTCAGTATCTGCTCTTATTCTGTATATATATACACTGCACAGTACCACTTCTCCTGTCCTGGTATACTGGTGTAATCCTCAGTATCTGCCCTTATTCTGTATATATATACACTGCACAGTACCACTTCTCCTGTCCTGTAGTACTGGGTGTAATCCTCAGTATCT
>ONZH01009449.1:147500-256850 GCA_900303285.1 Rhinella marina
CCGGGTCTCCCAGGAGCAGCAGATGAGACGGAAAATGATGGGTCTTAAGATATCAGGGTAATTAGGAGTGACTGAGCAGAGCGCGCTGCCTGCAAGGCTTCCCAGGGGAGCTTACTGGAGCTGGCACAGACCAGTCCCAACTACTCCCATCATCTCCAGATCTTACTAATAATAACCCTCAACAGTCTCCACCCATAGCGATCTACGCAGCTACCAACCAACGCATTACATATAGATGAGCCCCGGAGGAACGTCCTGACCTGGTGTGCAAGGAAAGGGGGCGTCTGGCGGGCATGTGCCAGGGGGCGCCAACGACTCACTCTACCCTGGCAGGGGTATTCAGATCCAGGGCTAAGGCAGTGAACTGAAGCTTAGCCCCGAGGGGCAGGAAGGTCTGCCTTACATCAGATCATCATCATGGCTCATCTGCAGAACCAGAACATCATGAAAACGGATCGTAAAGATAGAACCGGATCATCGCGGATACAACAGGCAGGGTTCCTTTTAAGAATTGGCTGAACCATCAAAAACCGGGCATCAAAACGCGTGGTTAACGGAGCCCAACATGGCCGTGTACCCAGAGGCTTACACTGCAGCCCACATGGGGCCCCTGATGATAGGGCCCACTCCAGTTTGGTCTCATCCACTTTACTGTAGGGGGGTTTGCTCCTATTCCTCCAGATTGGGGGTCATTTTAAAAGGCTGACATTTTACCGCAACTTAGTAGCTATTACTCCTTTTTTAGGCCCGATGTGATAAAATATGGTCGCACGGGCGATTAAAAAGTCACAAAATGACGTCTTGCAACTTTGTCAATTGCAGTGCACATTGTAAATGACCCCCATCGCCTTCCTCGTGCGCCTGCCGCTGTCATCCGCGTGTAATTTCACTCCCTTCGCCTCTAGTAATCTTCTGACTTTACTGCAAATTATTAAAATTCGTTCCCATTTAATCTGCCTCCTGGAATTAATTGAATTTTTACGCTCTGCAAATGTCAGCGTTAGCGCAGCCGGGGAGCGCGGACCCCTGACGGCTCCGTGATATTGCACCGGCGGAGGTTCATACGGATCCTGCCCCCGTGACGTGGTGTCCAAAGAGCTAATTAATCCAAGTCTGGGCCACAGGGAACGTGGCAGACTGACAGGACGGAGCCGACCGTGGCCCCCAATAAACGGGTCCACATCACCGCGCCAACCAGAAAGGCCTGGAAGAATCATGGATCTCAGCTCAGCAGTGGTCTGGTACAATGTATCAGTGCAGGAAGAATGTATCCACCTGGGGCCCAGGCTGCTCACCTCACATAACAGCTAGAATGGATACATTGTAACAAACCTTTCAGCCTCCACATGTAAATATGGATGTTCCCATTCACTGACAGCAAGCATTTTACAATGGAGGCTCCGAGTACAGCTTTAGGTGCTCCTGTTATAATTGTACAGCCTCTTCTATACTTTAATCATTTTGGCGGGGGGGGGGGGGGGGGGTGTGTCCGGGACCCCCTGTACTGCGGGGGGGGGGGGTGGTCTCTGAAGTGCTTCCCAGCTTCCCACAGGATCCAGGAGATGCAGCCTGTGCCTCCTGTGCCTGGCGCTCCCCTCAGTGCAGGAATCCAGCAGGCAGACTGTGCTAACATTATCTCCTGCTGTAAATCAAGCCGCAGGCGCCAGCAGCTTCACAGCTCGCTCCCTGACTTAACCCCTGCAGGGGCAGCAGCCTCCACATGTACAGCAGAAAGAGACTCTGCAAATATGCAAAATGTCATTCCAGCAGGATGGGCCAGAAGCCATGGACTCCAGCAGGACGAGAGGGCCCGGGCCAGGAGCCTGCAGGGTTAAAGCCTGCTCCTGACAAAGCACCATTGTCTGCCGAGGTCCTGATCAAGTTGTCACATCAAGAAGAGGAGGGTGAGAAGTCATTGTGTCAGAGTGATGGAGCACAGGCCAGGGGCGTTCTGGGCACAGAGGGCAGTGCCACCCCCTGCCAGGGCCATACAGCACAGGGTGATGACAACCTCACAGTAAGGAGACCTGCACCTGTGTCTGGTTCTAATCCATAAGCGTTTCCATTCACTGATCGCAAGCAGAGAGTTTGTGAGAAAACACCACAATGTCTATTCGAACGTTGCTGAAGCTTTATGTTCAAAAATACCAATATAAGTGATAACGGAAGAGGAAGGGGGGAAACGTAGGGGTGATACCAGGGTACTACAGCATCAGATACCACATTAGGTGGGCAGACAAAGTGGGGGTACTGCTCCTGTAGGATATAAGTGGGGGTACTGCTCCTGTAGGATATAAGTGGGGTACTGCTCCTGTATGTCCTGTAGGATATAAGTGGGGGTACTGCTCCTGTATATATGTGGGGTACTGCTCTGTAGGATATAAGTGGGGGTACTGCTCCTGTAGGATATAAGTGGGGGCTTACTGCTCCTGTAATATATAAGTGGGGGTACTGCTCCTGTAGGATATAAGTGGGGGTACTGCTCCTGTAGGATTATAAGTGGGGGTACTGCTCCTGTAGGATATAAGTGGGGAGTACTGCTCCTGTAGGATATAAGTGGGGAGTACTGCTCCTGTAGGATATAAGTGGGGGCAGTACTGCTCCTGTAGGATATAAGTGGGGGTACTGCTCCTGTAGGATATAAGTGGGGAGTACTGCTCCTGTAGGATATAAGTGGGGGTACTGCTCCTGTATATGGTACTGCTCTGTATATAAGTGGGGAGTACTGCTCCTGTAGGATATAAGTGGGGGTACTGCTCCTGTAGGATATAAGTGGGGGGTACTGCTCCTGTAGGATATAAGTGGGAGGTACTGCTCCTGTAGGATATAGTGGTGGGAGTACTGCTCCTGTAGGATATAAGTGGGGAGTACTGCTCCTGTAGGATATAAGTGGGGGTACTGCTCCTGTAGGATATAAGTGGGGGGAGTACTGCTCCTGTAGGATATAAGTGGGGAGTACTGCTCCTGTAGGATATAAGTGGGGTACTGCTCCTGTAGGATATAAGTGGGGGGTACTGCTCCTGTAGGATATAAGTGGGGGTACTGCTCCTGTAGGATATAAGTGGGGTACTGCTCCTGTAGGATATAAGTGGGGGTACTGCTCCTGTAGGATATAAGTGGGGGGTACTGCTCCTGTAGGATATAAGTGGGGGGTACTGCTCCTGTAGGATATAAGTGGGGAGTACTGCTCCTGTAGGATATAAGTGGGGGGTACTGCTCCTGTAGGATATAAGTGGGGAGGTACTGCTCCTGTAGGATATAAGGGGGTACTGCTCCTGGATATAAGTGGGGGGTACTGCTCCTGTAGGATATAAGTGGGGGTACTGCTCCTGTAGGATATAAGTGGGGGTACTGCTCCTGTAGGAATATAAAGTGGGGTACTGCTCCTGTAGGATATAAGTGGGGGGTACTGCTCCTGTAGGATATAAGTGGGGGTACTGCTCCTGTAGGATATAAGTGGGGGGTACTGCTCCTGTAGGATATAAGTGGGGGTACTGCTCCTGTAGGATATAAAGTGGGGGGTACTGCTCCTGTAGGATATAAGTGGGGGTATGCTCTGTAGGATATAAGTGGGGTACTGCTCCTGTAGGATATAAGTGGGGGGTACTGCTCCTGTAGGATATAAGTGGGGGTACTGCTCCTGTAGGGGGTACTGCTCCTGTAATATATAAGTGGGGGTACTGCTCCTGTAGGATATAAGTGGGGAGTACTGCTCCTGTAGGATATAAGTGGGGGTACTGCTCCTGTAGGATATAAGTGGGGGTACTGCTCCTGTAGGATATAAGTGGGGAGTACTGCTCCTGTAGGATATAAGTGGGGAGTACTGCTCCTGTAGGATATAAGTGGGGGGGAGGGGTACTGCTCTGGTTAGTGTCCTCCCCGGCTGGGTGTCTGAATGACATAAATGGGGGGTTACTGGGGTGCAGGAGGCCGCTGCATGTTTCCGGGCCCTCTGTCCCCCGGTCCCCTCCAGTTGGGGCCACGAGTGAGGTGTCAGATCCAGGTGGTCTTCCCACAGACTGAGGGGAAACAGCTGGCACGCTGCTCTGAAGATCTCATAATGCTGCAAACAAAACAAAATGATATTCGGAATTCAGGAGCAGCGCCCACCCCTCATGAGCCGGGCAGAGCCGGAGCGAGGAGCCATCTCCGCAATTAAGGCCTTTTCTGCAGCGCAGTGATAATTACCTAATTATACTATTAATGACAGAGCAACCTGCTCAGGAGCCGCCGCCGAAAGCCAAGATAAAGGCGCCACTTCCCTCCACATCTCGCTGCCAGCTGCCGCTCACAGATGTCAGCCTTCTTTTATGTGCGAGAGGCGAGAGATTTATTGTATGGCGCGAGATTTGGCGCAGAGCCATCCAGAGCAGTTTGCCGTCGGCGTGTGACACCATGTGACCTTTCACCTCCGCGGCTGCTGCCGCCAACTGCGCCAGGAGGCTGCCGGGACCGTAAAGCGACGCCCCGCCGTTAGCAAAATGGCTGAATTATTCGGAAAGGTTCTAAAGGTAAACGTGGCGACCGACAACGTCAGATATTCATTTCGAAACCGGACCTCGCACAATGTCGCCATCCGTCCGTCCTGTCAGCTCTTATTAAAGGGACGTCCTGCGAAAAATAGTCAACATTCTGCAGACCGTCCCCCGGATCTGAAGACTTGTAACTGCATGGAATTAAACATTTAGTACCGAAATCTGTCTGTACAGCGCCACCTGCTGTCTGCTCTTCTAATTTCTCTGTCCTGCTCACTGAGACGGTCGCACATGCTCAGTTCCATCCTTCATCTGCCACCAGCTGTAGTACAGAGGACCCTTTAATGGCTTCCTACTCGTCACTATAAACAGGATGAGGCAAGACGAAGACTTGTAGACCCATCCTGACCCAATACTTCTCACAGCTGAGGGGTTGTTACAGTGCATCCAGTCTAGACAATCCTCTGTGAGCTGAAGGCATCAGCAGCACAAATCTCTAATATACGGGCAGTTTGCTACAATTGTATCTGTGCCGCTCCCAGAGGATTGTCCGGGCGGAGTCCATGTATCAGGTCGGTGTCCTGCTCGCTCAGGGCCCACATTATACCTTGTGACATTGAGACTCAGCCGGCGACGCCAGGGACGTGGGGGACAGCTGCCCACACAATGCCATGAAAACAGATGACTAAACCTTCACCTGGGCAGTAATACTCCCATCATTCTGTCGAGGACCTTATGCTAAGAAGACAACTGCAAATTTATTTCCAGTCTCACTAAAGTTTTTGCTGTTTTCAAGACCTCCGCTTGCTGTCAGTGAATGTCAAGCAAGTTTCACAAGCTGCAGGATGTCACCTGGCTTTCACTGACGGCTCTGGCGGTGTAGCAGTTTGCGGCGGTCGTCTCCATGGAGCCCTGATGGCAGCCACAGAAAAAGACAATGCAGCGCTCTCCGTCGCCAGGTCAAGAAGAACCAGGTTTATAAATATTCGCCATGTACACCGACGGCACTCGCTTATATAATGGCCCCCAACAGTGCGAGCTGTAAGCGACAAGGTCGTCCGCCCCCCGCCTGCGCCGTCCCCTCCTCTCAGGGCTTCACAGATAATCCATAAATCAGATGAGAATATTACTTCCCCCGACTCCCGGGGACCGAGCGGCTGAAATACCAACTAATATCAGCATGGTAACAGCGACACGCCGCTCCGGTCAGACCGGTGACTGCGCTGATCGGGGGTGTACCTGCTCCCATCTCACGTTCCGTACTATATAGGTGTCTATACATGAAGGTGCGTACAGAACCGTAACCCAGCACCCCGACGGCCCTGGTGATCAGACAGATCAACCGTCTTGTGACAGGATGCAGCTGACAACTACTTCCTGTCGGCCATATTAGTTGTCATGGGGCCGACCTCCCCCTGGCAGGACACAGGCCCGTCATGTGATCCAGCATAGCCGAGAGGAGGAAGTAGCTAGCCTCTCCGCCTGCTTGGGTTTCAAAACAACATGAAGAAAAAGGATTTATAAGGAGGCGGCAGAAACCTGATCATGGCGTCGACGGCGGTGGCATCACAATAATCAGCGTCAAATAAACCCGAAAATTCATCATCTGGCTTTACCGCAGCATACTGACACCATTCAGCTCTCAGTCATCTCCTCATAGTGTATATTATACGTCCAGGTACTGCCCGGCTTTACCGCAGCATACTGACACCATTCAGCTCTCAGTCATCTCCTCATAGTGTATATTATACATCCAGGTACTGCCCGGCTTTACCGCAGCATACTGACACTATTCAGCTCTCAGTCATCTCCCCATAGTGTATATTATATGTCCAGGTACTGCCCGGCTTTACCGCACATACTGCACTATTCAGCTCTCAGTCATCTCCCATAGTGTATTATATGTCCATACTGCCGCTTTACCGCAGCATACTGACACTATTCAGCTCTCATCATCTCCCCATAGTGTATATTATACGTCCAGGTACTGCCCGGCTTTACCGCAGCATACTGACACCATTCAGCTCTCAGTCATCTCCCATAGTGTATATTATATGTCCAGGTACTGCCCGGCTTTACAGCAGCATACTGACACCATTCAGCATTCATTACTGCCCGCTTACCCAGCATACTGACACCATTCAGCTCTCAGTCATCTCCTCATAGTGTATATTATATGTCCAGGTACTGCCCGGCTTTACCGCAGCATACTGACACCATTCAGCTCTCAGTCATCTCCTCAAGTGTATATTATATGTCCAGGTACTGCCCGGCCTTACCGCAGCATACTGACACCATTCAGCTCTCAGTCATCTCCTCATAGTTATATTATATGTCCAGGTACTGCCCGTCCTTACCGCAGCATACTGACACCATTCAGCTCTCAGTCATCTCCCATAGTGTATATTATACGTCCAGGTACTGCCCGGCTTTACGGCAGCATACTGACACTATTCAGCTCTCAGTCCATCTCCCATAGTGTAATTATATGTCAGGTACTGCCCGGCTTTACCGCAGCATACTGACAACCATTCAGCTCTCAGTCATCTCCCCATAGTGTATATTATATGTCCAGCGTACTGCCCGGCTTTACCCGCAGCATACTGACACCATTCAGCTCTCAGTCATCTCCTCATAGTGTATATTATATGTCCAGGTACTGCCCGGCTTTACCGCAGCATACTGACACCATTCAGCTCTCAGTCATCTCCCCATAGTGTATATTATATGTCCAGGTACTGCCCGGCTTTTACCGCAGCATACTGACACCATTCAGCTCTCAGCCATCTCCCCATAGTGTATATTATATGTCCAGGTACTGCCCGGCTTTACCGCAGCATACTGACACCATTCAGCTCTCAGTCATCTCCTCATAGTGTATATTATATGTCCAGGTACTGCCCGGCTTTACCGCAGCATACTGACACCATTCAGCTCTCAGTCATCTCCTCATAGTGTATATATTATACGTCCAGGTACTGCCCGGCTTTACCGCAGCATACTGACACCATTCAGCTCTCAGCCATCTCCTCATAGTGTATATTATATGTCCAGTACTGCCCGGCTTTACCGCAGCATACTGACACCATTCAGCTCTCAGTCATCTCCTCATAGTGTATATTATATGTCCAGGTACTGCCCGGCTTTACCGCAGCATACTGACACCATTCAGCTCTCAGTCCATCTCCCCATAGTGTATATTATATGTCCAGGTACTGCCCGGCTTTACCGCAGCATACTGACACCATTCAGCTCTCAGTCATCTCCTCCATAGTGTATATTATATGTCCAGGTACTTGCCCGGCTTTACCGCAGCATACTGACACCATTCAGCTCTCAGTCATCTCCTCATAGTGTATATTATATGTCCAGATACTGCCCGGCCTTACCGCAGCATACTGACACCATTCAGCTCTCAGTCATCTCCTCATAGTGTATATTATATGTCCAGGTACTGCCCGGCTTTACCGCAGCATACTGACACCAGTTCAGCTCTCAGTCATCTCCTCATAGTGTATATTATATGTCCAGGTACTGCCCGGCCTTACCGCAGCATACTGACACCATTCAGCTCTCAGTCATCTCCTCATAGTGTATATTATATGTCCAGGTACTGCCCGGCTTACCGCAGCATACTGACACCATTCAGCTCTCAGTCATCTCCCCATAGTGTATATTATATGTCCAGGTACTGCCCGGCTTTACCGCAGCATACTGACACCATTCAGCTCTCAGCCATCTCCCCATAGTGTATATTATATGTCCAGGTTACTGCCCGGCTTTACCGCAGCATATTGACACCATTCAGCTCTCAGTCATCTCCTCATAGTGTATATTATTATGTCCAGATACTGCCCCGGCTTTACCGCAGCATACTGACACCATTCAGCTCTCAGTCATCTCCCCATAGTGTATATTATATGTCCAGGTACTGCCCGGCTTTACCGCAGCATACTGACACTATTTAGCTCTCAGTCATCTCCCCATAGTGTATATTATATGTCCAGGTACTGCCCGGCTTTACCGCAGCATACTGACACTATTTAGCTCTCAGTCATCTCCCCATAGTGTATATTATATGTCCAGGTACTGCCCAGCTTTACCGCAGCATACTGACACCATTCAATTCCCCTGCTGAAGTATGAAATACGATGCAGATTTTCTACAATTGCAGAATCTTCTGTATATGAATTCGAGCTGTGGATTTCTGCTTTGTGGCAGAATCAATGCAAAATCCATGATGCAAGTTGTGCAGAAAATGCCCCGTACCTAAGAGAGAGACCTGAATGCTACATATGGGGGCCTCCGGCAGGTGAGAGGTGCCGCTCGGACTCTGTAGCGATCAGACAATTGCTATAAATGTCGCTCGTTATCGCTACATTGTGATCTGAACAATCGCTGAATATTCGTCTGATCCGGGGAAGATCCCGCTCGTCCGGCGCGGTGACGGCTCAACAGGTCTCGGTTCATCTACTGATGTTCCTGTGTGGCCCCGGAGGCTCGTGGGCGCTAAAAGCCCTGGCACATCTGTCATATCGCCGGCACTGGATTAGCTTCAGACCTCAATAGTCCCAAATTCTGTTGTCTTGGAAACAGTGTCAACCGTGGCCTGTTTTTCCCAGAGAGCAGAAGAAAGGATTTGGAGGGCAGGGGGGATATAATGGATGGAGGATAGGACGTGGGGGGAACGTTCACCAGTCTAATTACTAGAGAGATCGCAGACGATACCCAGCGACAGACCGTTAACACGGTCCCTAAGCTGCCGAGATATCTCGGGTCACAGGGCGAGGCGGCTGAGAAGGCCTTACTGGGGGATTACTACTAAGATTTCGATCTATTCGACCTCACGTGTATTGTACCGATAACTGCAAGTATTGCGCATTTGACCTTTGCTCTTGTTTTGCGCAGTGTCACTTAAGTGTACGGTTATCTCATACAGAGGGTCTGACGCCCTCAAAAAGCAGATTCCAGGAACCACGTCCTAAACGAATGCGGCACAGAAATCGCTGTGATGTCAACAGGTGACGACGTATACAGGAACCTTTCCCTCCTTACAGCGAGACACAAAGCAAATATTTGTGTTGTTCCTTTATGTTCTCGTCTCGTGCCCGGGAAACGCAACGCCGCCCGTTCCACAACAACTAAGGAGTCATCTTCCGCTTTATCCATTATGTTCCCAAAATCGTGGTGATGGAGAGAAGCCGGAAAGGTCACCGATCAGTCACCTAGAAGACGCTAATATGGACCCTAATTCTGATCGTTACCATCAGGACTCGTCCGGCCCGACAGCGAGCGCAACAAACAGCGTTAACAAGGAGACAATGGGGAAAAGAAGTCGTCAATATAGCGCACACCTAATGATACCAGATAATGACCGCAAAGGCCCTGAGATGTGGAAGGACGAGAGCCTTATGTCGAGCGTGGGGCAGGGTAATATGGTAATACGGGGCAGGGTAATATTGGGGGGGTTATACGGGGCAGGGTTATATGAGGCAGGGCAATACGGGGCAGGGTTATATGAGGCAGGGCAATGCAGGGCAGGGTAATATGGTAATACGGGGCAGGGTAATATGGGGAGTTATACGGGGCAGGGTTATATGAGGCAGGGCAATACGGGGCAAGGTTATACGGGGCAGGGCATATGGGGCGGGCAGTAGGGTAATATTGGGGGGGGCTTCTACCCATCACATTATTTTCACAGCTCCCCAACTAGGCAGAGATCCCTTAAATAACACATCAGAAGAAGCACAAACACGACGCGCCTCTGCCGCCCTCCCCGGCAGCAATCCGGCTGTCTAAATGACACAAAATGATAGAGAATGAGATGCAATCTAAGCAGCGGGCTATCCATTCTGACTATTGAATGGGGGGAGATCAGACCTTGGGGAGTCGGGAAGGAAAAAAGACTTGAGGAAAAAAAAAACGCTGGCACTTTGATACGCAGCAGATCACAGCCTCTCATTACCGCCTCCCTTTGCTCTTTTCGAGCCTTTCAAGAAAGAGCCTCACTCCTTTGAAAACGGCCGCAGGTAGCTGTAAAAAGCTATCCCGAGAGGCCTGCCTGGGAGGTGGTGTTTCCAAAGGCTGCTGCGCAATTTTTTTTGTCCCTGGGTGGTTGAGAGCTTGTACGCCGCATGGTCTCACAGCTACTGATAACGCGTCGCTATTAAATAATAACGGTAATCACACAGCTGAAGTCAGGAGACGACGTCTGCATTAACTCCTTGAGGGCGACTCCAGAGCTGAACTCTGGTTTTTCTTCTTCCCTTGAAGGGGACGCATTTCAGGCCAAATATATAAACTTTTTCTTTTCCCCATAAGGGATCGGTGGGATGCGCTTCGGTTCTACGTCTGGTGGGTTTTTACCTCTCAGCTTCGAGTCCTCAACCCAATAAAAGACTGAAATAATTCAGCCGATGACGAGTGCTCATGATCAGCGAGATTTCAGCAAGAGAGGATCGCCTCCAAATGATTGCAATCTGATTCATCAGTCGGAAAATTTAGCAGCCGGAAGAATATTTTTCCCTGCAGATGGTCGTAGTCATCAGTCGCAGCTACTTACTATGCGGACAGTGCGTGCCCGGAGATCAGAGACGTCTTCTGATGGCACCAAGAATGGAAAATCTGCTTAGTGCACCAGAGAAAGGGAATCTGAAGACAATGCTATGCAGACTCCTCACGGCGATCACTGCTCCGTATGCAGGGACCTGTGGGGATGGAATAAACCCTTGAGGTCAAACAGAGGAGGATTCGGCGGCTGCTGTTAAAAAATCCCAAAATAAACCACCTAACCCTCCCCCCCCCCTCGTGTACTGGGAGCTGAGACATGGAGCGCTGGTGGCAGGGTCACGCCACTACCTATCTAGCTTCTTGGGTCAGGATCTGACTCGGGAGGGTGACTCTGTGACTCTGCAGGTCAGACCCCTGGAGAGGAGTGGGGGTAGTAGTAGTGGAGGATAGGAGTGACCCCGTTTTCCTGCCGGGCTGAGCACACACACACAGGGCTTCCCTGGCTGCTCTGTCGGAACATCACTCAGCAAACACCTACTCATGTGTGACAAGCGTCTCTGTGGGAAGAGGTGGGGCAGCGCGCAGAGTCCTAACCGCTGCCACAGTCTATAAACCGAGGGCGTCACACCTGCCCCATGAGAACAAACACACCTCATACACTGCACCCGCCCTGTGCGTTACAGGGGCCCCTGACCCCAATATTGACGGCATGTCCTCATCCATGGGCCCCCAGGTCATGTATGGGCTCAGTGGCTGATAGAGGGGGTCCTGAAGGGAGGACAACGCCCCCAGTCCACGGACCCCACCTGCCACTGTCTGAGCCACCGTTTACCCTGGCAGTGCCATCAGTCCCACGCTGGGAGTTGTAGTTTTGCAGCAGCCGGGATCTCCTGTTCCATCGAGTTGCCCATAATCTGCACCCCGACATGAACCTTGGAAGAACCAGCACACGGTGGGAGTTGTGCTCCACCAGAGGAGTCTCGTCTGGTGCTCCAGGAGGGAGAGGTTAAACCCCTGACACAAGGCGTGGGTGGAAAGAGACGCAAGGAAGAAATGATCACACCGCTGGGAAACCCTCCTCCTCCAAGACCTTGATGACTCCATTAACCCCTTCCCACAGCCTGGGACCTGTGCGCGCAGTGCCATCAATGTGCCGTGACACTCTATAGACACGCGGCCTCCGGCGCTCGCGTCGCTCCAGTTTTCCAATTGACATAATCTGAGCTGAATTAGCCGACTGCTGCTCCGAAGGCTCTGACATAAATTGCTTAATTCGGACCAGGCTGATTCAATCAGAGGAGAAAACAGAAGCAAATAAAAGTACAGTAAAAGAGCCCCTGGTGGATAACAGCGCGGCGCTGTCACTGTGCGGTGCGCAGGGGAAGGACGTCCCTAGAGTGGGAGGGGCTTATAGTCCTCGGTGATGTCCTGCACTAACCCTGTATGGTCCCATCGTTCCTTGCAGCCTCTGGATTACAGGACGGAGACTCTCACAGTCATTTCCATTTTAGGTAACGAAAAGCAACAAAAGCCACAATCTGAGGAGATAAGAGATAAACCAGGATGGAGGCGCGAGGCACCGACACCAGAAGAGGAAATCATCTACAACTGCTGGGAGGTCCTGAAATGTGACCCTGTATACTGTGCAATACGATCCATACTGTGCAATACTGATCCACGACCTGTTGCATACTGATCCACGACCCTGCATTGTATACTGTGCCAATACTGATCCACGACATTGATACTGATCCACGACCCTGCATTGTATACTGTATACTGTGCAATACTGATCACGAACTGACCTGCACATACTGCTATACTGCAATGCCATGCATTGTATACTGTGCAATACTGATCCACGACCCTGCATGCATTGTATACTGTGCAATACTGATCCACGACCCTGCATTGTACATCTGTATACTGATGCAATACTGATCCAATGCATGATACTGTGCAATACTGACCCACGACCCTGCATGTATACTGTGCAATTGTACAACTGTGCAATACTGATCCACGACCCTGCATTGTATACACTGTGCATAATCCGATCCGCGACCCTGCATTGTATACACTGCCATTGTATACTGATCCACGCCCTGCACCTGCATTGTATACTGTGCAATATACTGATACTGATCACGACCCTGCATTGTACTGTAATACGACCTGCATTGTACTGTGCAATACTGATCCCGACCCTGCATTGTATACTGTGCAATACTGATCCACGACCCTGCATTGTATACTGAATACTGATCATGCATTGTACCAATACTGACATTGCAATACTGATCCACGACCCTGCACTGTGCAATACTGAATCCACGACCCTGCATTGTATACTGTGCACTGATCCACGACCCTGCATTGTAATACTGATCCACGACCCTGCATTGTATACTGTGCAATACTGATCCACGACCCTGCATTGTATACTGTGCAATACTGATCCACGACCCTGCATTGTATACTGTGCAATACTGATCCACGACCCTGCATTGTATACTGTGCAATACTGATCCACGACCCTGCATTGTATGTGCAATACTCCTGATCCCGCGACCCTGCATTGTAACTACTGATACTGTGCAATACTGATCCACGACCCTGCATTGTATACTGCAATACCCTGCATTGTATACTGTGGCAATACTGATCCGCCCTGCACACCCTGCATTGTATACTGTGCAATACTGATCCAATCGACCCTGCATTGTATACTGTGATCAACACTGTGCAATACTGATGCCTGACCCTGCATGATACATGTACACTGTACTGACCCTGCATTGTACACCAATCTGACCCGCGACCCTGCATTGTATACTGTGCAATACTATGATCCGCGACCCTGCATGTATACTGTGCATACTGATGTGCAATACTGATCCACGACCCTGCATTGTATACTCTGTGCAATACTGATCCACGACCCTGCATTGTAATACTGTGCATACTGTCCACGACCCTGCATTGTATACTGTGATACTGATCCACTGACCTGCATTGTATACTGTGCAATACTGTGCATACTAATACTGATCCACGACCCTGCATTGTATACTGTGCAATACTGATCCACGACCCTGCATTGTTACTGTGCAATAATGATCCACGACCCTGCATTGTATACTGTGCATACTGATCCACGACCTGCATTGTATACTGTGGCAATCCTGCAAATCCGCGCATCCTGCCCTGCATTGTATACTGTGCAATACTGATCCGCGACCCTGCATTGTATACTGTGCAATCCTGATCCGCGACCCTGCATTGTATACTGTGCAATACTGATCTGCGACCCTGCACTGTATACTGTGCAATACTGATCCATGACCCTGCATTGTATACTGTGCAATTCTTCCCTGCATTGTATACTGTGCAATTCTTCCCTGCATTGTATACTGTGCAATTCTTCCCTGCATTGTATACTGTGCAATCGTGAATTGCAGTCCTGCACTCTATACTGTATCCTCTGCATTGTATACTGTCTGTATTGTGCAGTATGATGTCCACACTGCCAGGTACAGCCTGCAGTAACTTTCCCATGTACCTGCAGCAGTGTCAGGACGTACGACCTCCGACCACCCAGTGGAGGAGCCTCACTTTACCCCTATAGTGTTACATGAGGGACTGTCACATGGGACCATTCGACGAGCGCCTGCAGGTAATCCCCTGCACATTATCAGACGTCCGCACATGAAGCGAATGTAATTCACACACGTCTGATACAATCTGCGCCCGTCAGATGTGGAGGTGACGAGGGGCTAAATGAAGAGCCGACCTCTGGGAAGCGGAAGGCGATGATAAACCTCTGAGAAGCCGGAGAGGAGGCGACAGACCCTGAGAGCGAACGAGCTCCTACATACGACCATCAGAGAGCAGCGGGCGCCAGGAGGGCGACAGGCGATAACACAACCCATCAGATGGCAGGGTCTGTATACAATGGGGGCATCACCTGGCCCTACAGCAGCGCGTGCAACCGCCACAGTTAGCGCTCATGCACACAAATGTATTTTCTTTCCGTGTCCGTTCCTTTTTTTTTGTGGACTGTACGTGGAACCATTCATTTAAATGGGTCTGCAAAAAAAAATGGAAGTTACTCCGTGTGCATTCCATTTATTCCATTTTCGTATGTCCGTATTTCCGTTCCATAAAAAAAAAAAAACATGGACATTACGGACAAGGTTAGGACCGTTCTATTAGCGGCCAGCTGTTCAGTTCCACAAAATATGGAATGCGCGCAGATGTCATCCATATTTTTTGCGGAACACAAAATACATACAGTCGTGTGCATGAGCCCTTATTCTAAAGCTGTGGATCCGTCTCGCACAGACCGGCAGGCAAAGGGTGCAAGTATCTGGAGCAAACCGCCATGTCTGAGCGCAACAGACACTTCCGGAATAAACAGCCCTTAATAGATGAAGAGCGCGCGGCCACAAAACCACGAAAACTGAAAATGTTATCTGAAGAGATGGATCCTGCAGCTGCCACCAACCATGATTAACCACCGAGATGCCAGAGGAGACGGCCCTGACCCACAGAGCTGACACTCTAATGGACCCTCTTAATATTAGTGACCCTACGGTGGTGGCGCCTCATGACACCCACATAGACGTTTTCAAGGAACCCCAAGATGCATCTGACAAGTCTCCCCAATTCTCAGCAATGGGGAAGTCACTGCACCCACCAGAGACCGGGGAGCGGAGCGCTGCGGCACCAGATATGGCCGTCATCTACATGCAGCCGCTTCCTGTGGGGCGGAATGTGCACTGAAGGGGTTAATGCGGGGGTCAGCCCCTGTAGCCTGTTAACAAGCGACCCGAAGCCTCGGCAGCAAATGTGTCAGCAGCAGCGCCAGGGGGTTACGCACATGTCACGGCGCCCTGACAGGACTGGCAACTTCTCAGTGCATTAAAGCGGAAGGCAAATGTGAATAAATAAAACAGGAGGCGACTTCCCCATCCACGGAGGCGGCCGGATCCACCGGCGGAGTGCGCCCATCCGTGAAAACACGGGCGTAACATCACACCAGCCCACCGGAGCGGCACTAAAGTGCTCCAGAAAACACGGATCAGCACTTAGCGTCAGGCAAGCACTGCCGGGGAGGTGATGCCCCTAAGAAGGGTGCCAGGCACTACAGGAGGACGGTGACCAGCACCCACAGATCACCCTGATGATGGCACTGCCCGCTTACTATACACTACTACACCCCAAACTGGATTATTACACAATGTTTTCTCCAGATGCATTGCATAACCCCAGAGAGTGCCCAATAAGGAGCCATCTTCACCCCTCACCCAGGCAATACCAGGGTGGAAGCCCATAACCAGGCACTACAGGAGGTAGGAGATCATTCTCAATGCCAGGAAGCACCAGGCTGACACTCCAGCTGGAGTAGACATGAGTGCCAACCACTGTGCCCGGCTCTGCAGGAGGTGGGGGTTCATTACTACCCACCATATATTACACAGTGACCCCAGAGGATGGCACAGGAGCCGAGCAAGGGTGCCAGGCACCACAGGAGGTGGGAGATCAGTCTTACACACAATGCCAGGAAGCTCCCAGGCTGACACTCCAGCTGGAGTAGACATGAGTGCCAACCACTGTGCCCGGCTCTGCAGGGGGTGGGGGTCGTGTCCTTACCTGGCAGGTAGTACAGCGGAGGTTTTAATCCAAACATGATTAACACTGAAGTTTCCGAGAAGCCTGAGGTGAGATTATTGTCCCATGATGTGGGCAGCCGGGCGCTCTCCTCTCAGCTGCTGCTTCCGTGTTTGCTGCTTCCCAGCCCAGAAATGCAAATAATTACATGAAAAAAAAGAGAGAGACGGAGAGAGGAAGAAAGCGGCGGGGAGGGACGGAGGGAGTGCTGAGGATCAGTAATCTGCCTCCCAGACAGCCCCTCATCCAGTCCTCTCAATGTCAAGGGCGAGGGGCAAGTCAACTGCTGGGGCAGGGGGCTCCGGGGGGCCACGCTCACAGGCGAACTGTTTGCCAGGGAAAAAGCATCTATTGTTTTCCCTTCTGGATTGGAAGGGGGGGGGGGGGGTAGATAAAAAATGGGGGGAGAAAGCAAGAAATTATCTCAATGCGACAGCGTGATCTGGAGAAGCTGCAGCGGCAACAGAGCAATCGCTTCCCTCGAGCCCGGCCACTGAAATGAAGGAGACGGGGAAGAAAAGAGAAGATCAGAATCCACCCCGGCTCACCAATAATAGAGGGCTGGAAATAGAGCGAGGAGGAGGAGAGCGGGCCCCACCACCAATGCTCCGTGTAATAATCACTGCTGGCAACGTGACCCGAGAAGAGGGGGCAGCACCCGGGGTCCGGGACCTGTGACCGAGAAGAGGGGGCAGCACCCGGGGTCCGGACCTGTGACCCGAGAAGAGGGGGCAGCACCCGGGGTCTGGACCTGTGACCCGAGAAGAGGGGGCGGCACCCGGGGTCTGGACCGTGACCCGAGAAGAGGGGCGGCACCGGGGTCTGGACCCGTGACCCGAGAAGAGGGGGCGGCACCCGGGTCTGGACCCGTGACCGAGAAGAGGGGGCGGACCCGGGGTCTGACCTGTGACCCGAGAAGAGGGGGCAGCACCGGGGTCTGGACCTGTGACCCGAGAAGAGGGGGGCGGCACCCGGGGTCTGGACCTGACCCGAGAAGAGGGGGCAGCACCCGGGGTCTGGACCTGTGACCCGAGAAGAGGGGGCGGCACCCGGGGTCTGGACCCGTGACCCGAGAAGAGGGGCGGCACCCGGGGTCTGGACCCGTGACCCGAGAAGAGGGGGGCGGCACCCGGGGTCTGGACCCGTGACCGAGAAAGAGGGGGCGGCACCCGGGGTCTGGACCCGTGACCCGAGAAAGAGGGGGCGGCACCCGGGGTCTGGACCCGGGAGGTCTGGACCCGTGACCCGAAAGACCGGACCCGACGGGGGTCTGGACCCGGGGGACGGGGTCTGGACCGTGACCCGAGAAGAGGGGGCGGCACCCGGGACCCGTCTGACCCGTGACCCGGAGAGAAGGGAGCACCCGGGGTCCGTGACCCGAGAAGAGGGGGCAGCACCCGGGATCTGGACCCGTGACCGAGAAGAGGGGGCAGCACCCGGGGTCTGGACCCGTGACCGGAAGAGGGGCAGGCACCCGGGGTCTGACCCGAGAAGAGGGGGCGCACCGGGTCTGGACCCGTGACCCGAGAAGAGAGGGGCACCCGGGGTCGGACCCGTGACCCGAGAAGGGGCAGCACCCGGGGTCTGGACCTGTGACCCGAGAAGCACCCGGGTCCGGACCTGTGACCCGAGAAGAGGGGGCAGACCCGGGTCTGACCCGAGAAGAGGGGGCAGCCCGGGTCTGGACTGTGACCCGAGAAGAGGGGCAGCACCCGGGGTCTGGACCTGTGACCCGAGAAGAGGGGGCAGGCACCCGGGGTCCGGACCCGTGACCCGGAGAAGGGTCCGGACCCCGAGAAGAGGGGCAGGGGGTCCGGACCCGTGACCGAGAAGAGGGGCAGCACCCGGGTCCGGACCCGTGACCCGAGAAGAGGGGCACACCGGGTCTGACCTGTGACCCGAGAAGAGGGGCGCACCGTGACCCGAGAAGAGGGGGCAGCAAAACCAATTATTCCCATTAAAATAAAGGGGGGAGGGGCGAGTCTTCGCGATATGTAGTCAGGTGACCACTACTAGCGCTGGATATGTTCACATGTTCAGGTTTTGATCAGGTTTCTTCTGCAGCAGTATCTGTCACACCTCCCAACTTTATACTTCTTAATCTTGGCATCAAAAACCTGATCAAAACCTGCATCTGCCGCCCTGACTGGAGAGCGCCGCTCTGGACCATCCAGGTGGGCACAGCAGCACTTGTAGTTTGTTACATTGTATCAGCGCAGGGTTACTGTCTGGACTGATGCATTGTAACCAACCCTCAGCTGTGAGAATTACAAGGTCATGACAGCTTTTCCTTCTCTAAATGCAAACAAAAATGATTCCATTCACCGACAGCAATCAGAGATCTGCGGCGCAGGTCGCTGGTGGTGTCCATGTCTTATTGTTCCCCGCGAGCAGCCGCCGACCTGCGCCACAGTCGGGACCACGCGGCTCCCTGTGTCAATATTGACTCCCGGCCAGAACGCGTCGCCGCCATTCTACACGTGAGACATTGTTGACATTGGAAAGGACGTCGAGCAGAAGACGCTGCGGCGCCCGGCGGCCTGTATACCTGCGAGCAGCGCCCCCCCAGTGATCGTCCACGACCTGGGGCGTGCGGAGGGAGTCACATCACTGACTGCCGGATTATGAGCTTTACAAGAGGAAGAGAAGCCAAAATTAACCACTTCCTATCCCTGCGCGCCTCACAATGGCCGCCTGCAAGCATTAACCCCTTGTGCAGCCATCCACATCCCCCGCTGGTAACCGTCACTGTTAACCATTTCCTGCCCATCTTATCGCCAGGCTCCCAGCAGCCTCTGGATTCCCTGTGGTTTCCTCCTTCTCATCAAGGCAAAACCATAAGGGGCTTCCTGGGGGCGGGGCAGCGTGTTTAACCCTTTCCATCTACATTGCTGCAAATAACTGGAGAAAACAAAAACTATTGGGGGGAGCAGAAATCTTGTAAGGAGGGGCGGTTATAACCAGCTGCGGAGCTTGTGCTTAAAGGGGCGGCGCACGTAATAAAGACCCTGCACTCATATTACTGCAGATTATAGGGGCCCCCGGTAGATCTAATGGTCATTGTCCAGCCGATAACAATAGGAATATTGGATATTTCCACGCACCAGTCCAGAGATCTGTTCCACAGCGTGACGCCACCTAGTGTTCATTTATGTATATAACATGGCACAACCTTGTGTTCATTCACTTATATAATTTGCTGCCACCTGGTGTTCATAGAGCATAGTAATCTGCATGTCCACCTCCGTAGCTGAGTGGTGGTGGACACACATGCTCAGTCACCCGGCGGACTCACACCATATTTTTTGTGTTAGAAATACTGTACTGATCTCCATGGTTACAGACTACCAAGTGTAGTCAGACACTGGAGCCATGTGTTACTCCACGGCTTTGGAAAGCAGAGGAGGCATCAGATGGAGCAGAGTAACCGCAGGGCTGGACCACTATGGCCGTCACCACAGAGACATCGTTTTGCACAGGAGCTGCAGACACAGGCACAAGTACGAGCCTTTAATTAACACTCTCTGCAAAGCTGGTTACAGAGGCGCAGGGTGTCCCCCTGGACTTCATGGTGCCCCCCTGGATGTGACTGTGCCCCCTGTGCCTCCCTGGATGTGTCGGTGTCCCCTGTGCCCCCCCTGGATGTGACAGTGTCCCCTGTGCCTCCCTGGATGTGACAGTGCCCCCTGTGCCTCCCTGGATGTGACGGGGCCTCCTGTGCCTCCCTGGATGTGACGGTGTCCCCTGTGCCTCCCTGGATGTGACAGTGTCCCCTGTGCCCCCCTGGATGTGACAGTGTCCCCTGTGCCCCCCTGGATGTGACGGTGTCCCTGTGCCCCCTGGATGTGACGGTGTCCCCTGTGCCTCCCTGGATGTGACGGTGTCCTCTGTGCCCCCCTGGATGTGACGGTGCCTCCTGTGCCTCCCTGGATTTGTCGGTGTCCCCTGTGCCCCGCTGGATGTGTCGGTGTCCCCTGTGCCCCGCTGGATGTGTCAGTGTCCCCTGTGCCCCCCTGGATGTGACGGTGCCCCCTGTGCCCTGCTGGATGTGACGGTGCCCCCTGTGCCCTGCTGGATGTGACGGTGCCCCCTGTGCCCTGCTGGATGTGACGGTGTCCCCTGTGCCTCCCTGGATGTGACGGTGTCCCCTGTGCCCCGCTGGATGTGTCAGCGTCCCCTGTGCCTCCCTGGATGTGACAGCGCCCCCTGTGCCTCCCTGGATGTGACGGTGTCCCCTGTGCCCCCCTGGATGTGACCGGTGTCCCCTGTGCCCCCTGGATGTGACAGTGCCCCCTGGATGTGACGGTGCCCCCTGTGCCTCCCTGGATGTGACGGCGCCCCCTGTGCCCCCCTGGATGTGACGGCGCCCCGTACACCCTCCTGGTCTGTTAGCCGGTGACAAGGAAGGATCAGATTGGCGCTGCGCCCCCTCGCCCTGCGCGTTCTTGCAGGGACCGGTCTTTAATTGCAGGTTTATTGCCTCTACGGCTGCTGCATAATGACATGTTTGCAAATTAATTTTCCAGCGGCTGCCATTATCAGATACAGTAGAGGCGGTCGGAGCGATAATTACCGCGGCTGTACGTTTAATCCTGAGGAATTAACGAGGCCAGGGACAAGAATGCCAGGAAGAAGCAGATGTGAGAGGAAGGCAGACGCGTCACCGGCGCTGTCACCCCCAGAGCGGCGCTCATGCCCCCCCCCCAGGCGGCCGTGTTTTATTTATTTTGGGACAACCCCTTCTGCAGGTGCCGAGACCCCTGTGTCGTCACACTGTCCGCAAAGCCGCCATTATCACGTCCTACCAGACGACCCCCCGATAGCGGACCAAGGACAGCGACTACTCCGCGCTACCAGGACCACACCAAGCACAACCGGCTCAACACTGCCATATCCTCCGTCTCTGGATGCAACCTGCAGTGTAAAGCATAGTGGTTTTCATTCAGAGATGTGCAGGATATATAACACTCATCAGCCGGAGATGCTTTGGCCTTTACCGAGGTTCCCACATTACAGCAGCAGTTGGCCGCCCGCCATCACCGGGTAATGATTCGCCCACCTGTTCTGAGGCGGGCAGACCCTCACAGCGCACTCACTGCCTCTTCTCGTAATCACCGCATTAGGCTCCAACTAATGAATCAGGCAGCAATTTTCCATTTTTAACGAAACCTCGGAGACGAACGGCAGAATCCTGTGCGGAGCAGCGGTGTGATGTATGAGGGGGTCATTCTCTAGAGGTGAAGGGCAGCAGTATGCTCAAGTTTACTTCACACATGATCTCTAGTGATGGATAGGCGGCATTCTCAGTGATCTCACCGCTGATCTCTAGTGATGGATAGGCTGCATTCTCAGTGATGTCACCGCTGATCTCTAGTGATGGATAGGCAGCATTCTCAGTGATGTCACCGCTGATCTCTAGTGATGGATAGGCTGCATTCTCAGTGATGTCACCGCTGATCTCTAGTGATGGATAGGCGGCATTCTCAGTGATGTCACCGCTGATCTCTAGTGATGGATAGGCTGCATTCTCAGTGATGTCACCGCTGATCTCTAGTGATGGATAGGCGGCATTCTCAGTGATGTCACCGCTGATCTCTAGTGATGGATAGGCGGCATTCTGTGATGTCACCTCTGATCTCTAGTGATGGATAGGCGGCATTCTCAGTGATGTCACCGCTGATCTCTAGTAATGGATAGGCTGCATCTCAGTGATGTCACCGCTTATCTCTAGTGATGGATAGGCGCATCTCAGTGATGTCACCGCTGATCTCTAGTGATGGATAGGCTGCATTCTCAGTGATGTCACCGCTGATCTCTAGTGATGGATAGGCTGCATTCTCAGTGATGTCACCGCTGATCTCTAGTATGGATAGGCTGCATTCCAGTGATGTCACCGCTGATCTCTAGTGATGGATAGGCTGCATTCTCAGTGATGTCACCGGCTGATCTCTAGTGATGGATAGGCCTGTATTCTCAGTGATGTCACAGCTGATCTCTAGTGATGGATAGGCTGCATTCTCAGTGATGTCACCGCTGATCTCTAGTGATGGATAGGCGGCATTCTCAGTGATGTCCACCGCTGATCTCTAGTGATGGATAGGCGGCCATTCTCAGTGATGTCACCGCTGATCTCTAGTGATGGATAGGCTGCATTCTCAGTGATGTCACCACTGATCTCTAGTGATGGATAGGCGGCATTCTCAGTGATGTCACCGCTGATCTCTAGTGATGGATAGGCTGCATTCTCAGTGATGTCACCGCTGATCTCTAGTGATGGATAGGCTGTATTCTCAGTGATGTCACCGCTGATCTCTCTTGATGGATAGGCTGCATCTCAGGATGTCACCGCTGATCTCTAGTGATGATAGGCAGCATTCTCAGTGATGTCACGCTGATCTCTAGTGATGGATAGGCTGGCATTCTCAGTGATGTCACCGCTGATCTCTAGTGATGGATAGGCGGCATTCTCAGTGATGTCACCGCTGATCTCTAGTGATGGATAGGCGGCATTCTCAGTGATGTCACCGCTGATCTCTAGTGATGGATAGGCTGCATTCTCAGTGATGTCACCGCTGATCTCTAGTGATGGATAGAGGCATTCTCAGTGATGTCACCGCTGATCTCTAGTGGATGGATAGGCTGCATTCTCAGTGATGTCACCGCTGATCTCTAGTGAGGATAGGCTGCATTCTCAGTGATGTCACCGCTGATCTCTAGTGAAGGATAGGCTGCATTCTCAGTGATGTCACCCTGATCTCTAGTGAGGATAGGCGCATTCTCAAGTGATGTCACCGCTGATCTCTAGTGATGGATAGGCTGCATTCTCAGTGATGTCACCTGCTGATCTCTAGTGATGGATAGGCTGCATTCTCAGTGATGTCACCGCTGATCTCTAGTGATGGATAGGCTGCATTCTCAGTGATGTCACCGCTGATCTCTAGTGATGGATAGGCTGCTGCATTCTCAGTGATGTCACCGCTGATCTCTAGTGATGGATAGGCTGCATTCTCAGTGATGTCACCGCTGATCTCTAGTGATGGATAGGCTGCATTCTCAGTGATGTCACCGCTGATCTCTAGTGATGGATAGGCTGCATTCTCAGTGATGTCACCGCTGATCTCTAGTGATGGATAGGCTGCATTCTCAGTGATGTCACCGCTGATCTCTAGTGATGGATAGGCGGCATTCTCAGTGATGTCACCGCTGATCTCTAGTGATGGATAGGCTGCATTCTCAGTGATGTGATGTCACCGCTGATCTCTAGTGATGGATAGGCTGCATTCTCAGTGATGTCACCGCTGATCTCTAGTGATGGATAGGCTGCATTCTCAGTGATGTCACCGCTGATCTCTAGTGATGGATAGGCTGCATTCTCAGTGATGTCACCGCTGATCTCTAGTGATGGATAGGCTGCATTCTCAGTGATGTCACCGCTGATCTCTAGTGATGGATAGGCTGCATTCTCAGTGATGTCACCGCTGATCTCTAGTGATGGATAGGCTGCATTCTCAGTGATGTCACCGCTGATCTCTAGTGATGGATAGGCTGCATTCTCAGTGATGTCACCGCTGATCTCTAGTGATGGATAGGCTGCATTCTCAGTGATGTCACCGCTGATCTCTAGTGAATGGACTCACATGTATTATATACTGTAGACGGTGTTAGATTTTATATATTTCAGGCTTTTTCCATTAGATTTTATAACATTTTTTACTGGATTTTGGCAGAAACTACAGAAAATATTTTCCACCCAAATCTGCACATAAAATACATGCTAAGGTTTTATATAATAACGATGCTGAGAAAGTGAGAAGATTTTACAGATTATGACTGTGCTCTGCAGAACATCACTCCCTGACATTTATTCTCTGCAGATGACTGCATTTGCACACTGATCATCTGCAGAGCATTGCACCCTGCACACCCTGTCACACAGCTCATCTGCAGAGCATTGCACCCTCATTTGCAGAGCATTGCGCCCTGTCACACAGCTCATCTGCAGAGCATTGCGCCCTGTCACACAGCTCATCTGCAGAGCATTGCGCCCTGTCACACAGCTCATTGCAGAGCATTGCGACCTGTCACAACAGCTCATCTGCAGAGCATTGCGACCTGTCACACAGCTCATCTGCAGAGCATTGCACCCTGTCACACAGCTCATCTGCAGAGCATTGCACCCTGTCACACAGCTCATCTGCAGAGCATTGCGCCCTGTCCACACAGCTCATCTGCAGAGCATTGCACCCTGTCACACAGCTCATCTGCAGAGCATTGCGCCCTGTCACACAGCTCATCTGCAGAGCATTGCGGCCCTGTCACACAGCTCATCTGCAGAGCATTGCGACCCTGTCACACAGCTCATCTGCAGAGCATTGGCGACCTGTCACACAGCTCATCTGCAATCCTTCAGTTCATGCTGGTGACAATTGGTAAATGGTAACATTGTAGCCGATCCTCCAGGAGGTGACACAAGGGGGGGCGTGTACTCGGCACACCTGCCCTGTATTGTGGAGGAGGGAGGTCGTATTGGGGGGGGGGGGGGGGGCTCCAGCTGCTGATGGGAATCCTTTGAACAGACAATGAGCACATCCAGGGGCGTCCCGAGTTCTGGCAGGCGGGGACAGGTGTGGCCCTCGCTCTGAGCACCGGCTGCGCAGTCATGTCCGGCCCCGTCAGTCGGCAGATTTACTAGTCTATCGTTAATAGTTAGCCCTAAAATGTGAACAAGTGTCTATATTCACTGACAGCAAGCGGAGATGTTGAAAACTTGAAGCAATTGGAACTCATTTGCTGTTCCCAGCGCTTCTTATTCTGGAGCGCTCCCTTGTTGCTTTGCGCTAACAGCCTCTGAATGTAAAGCAGCCGCCACATTAGACGCGATATTTCGGATCAGTATGAGTAATGAGCGCAGCGTGTGCGAGGACTGGCGGCCGGCCTGGTGGCTCTGGAAGTGCGGGCCCTACCACCGCCGCCTGGGATCTGCATAGATTGGGAGCGTCATGATAAGAGCCCCTGCGCCGCGCAGATAACCAGCCGCAGCTGCGGGGAAGACGCGAGAGGCATTATCAGTCTGTGTGAGGAATGACACTTGTCTCCTCGGCCGCGACCAGGAACGCAACAGGAAAAGCGACAAAAGAACAGAGCACAGAGCAGCCGCGGCGAACAAAGAGCGTGTCCTCTGCCGGCCCAGATAAACTCCACACACAGGAGCCGGCGACTAACAGCGCATTAGTCTGAGCAGCGTAAGCCACATGCTGACCGGGCGAAAGCTGAGACGTCTATTGCCACACAGGAGACTTTATCTCACCTACACCCCCCAGGAGCGGCCACCGGGGGGGGCCACAATATCACACCAAACACAGAGAGAGACCCTTCCTGCTGCTCCCCGGGGAAGCAAAGGGATCGAAAAATCACGTGACTGTGATGAAGACTTCTTTACTAGAAGATTGTAACAAAAGTGTCAGGATATTAAAACTCGCACCTTCTGTAGAGAGGTTTTGCCATAGACTTAAAAAAACACACCAAAACTGCGATAAACAGTGCGGATTTGTGTGCAGTTTTAGTGAAGACTTCAGAGCTGCACTCACTATTCTGCTGGTGCAGTCACTGTGTACATACATTACTTATCCTGTACTGATCCTGAGTTACATCCTGTATTATACTCCAGAGCTGCACTCACTATTCTGCTGGTGCAGTCACTGTGTACATACATTACTTATCCTGTACTGATCCTGAGTTATATCCTGTATTATACCCCAGAGCTGCACTCACTATTCTGCTGGTGCAGTCACTGTGTACATACATTACTTATCCTGTACTGATCCTGAGTTACATGCTGTATTATACTCCAGAGCTGCACTCACTATTCTGCTGGTGCAGTCACTGTGTACATACATTACTTATCCTGTACTGATCCTGAGTTACATCCTGTATTATACTCCAGAGCTGCACTCACTATTCTGCTGGTGCAGTCACTGTGTACATACATTACTTATCCTGTACTGATCCTGAGTTACATCCTGTATTATACTCCAGAGCTGCACTCACTATTCTGCATCTGGTGATTTGCATTCAGAGAAGTGAATCTTTATTTAATACAGTATAAGTCTTCAGCCCCTTTACTCAGGACATAAGTCTTCAGCCCCTTTACTCGGGACATAAGTCTTCAGCCCCTTTACTCGGGACATAAGTCTTCAGCCCCTTTACTCGGGACATAAGTCTTCAGCCCCTTTACTCGGGACATAAGTCTTCAGCCCCTTTACTCGGGACATAAGTCTTCAGCCCCTTTACTCGGGACATAAGTCTTCAGCCCCTTTACTCGGGACATAAGTCTTCAGCCCCTTTACTCGGGACATAAGTCTTCAGCCCCTTTACTCGGGACATAAGTCTTCAGCCCCTTTACTCGGGACATAAGTCTTCAGCCCCTTTACTCGGGACATAAGTCTTCAGCCCCTTTACTCGGGACATAAGTCTTCAGCCCCTTTACTCGGGACATAAGTCTTCAGCCCTTTACTCGGGACATAAGTCTTCAGCCCCTTTACTCAGGACATAAGTCTTCAGCCCCTTTTACTCAGGACATAAGTCTCAGCCCTTTACTCGGGACATAAGTCTTCAGCCCCTTTACTCGGGACATAAGTCTTCAGCCCTTACTCTGGACATAAGTCTTCAGCCCCTTTACTCGGGACACAAGTCTTCAGCCCCTTTACTCGGGACATAAGTCTTCAGCCCCTTTAGGCCTCATTCACACTTCAGTGTTTGGTCAGTGATTTCCACCAGTGATTTGTGAGCCAAAACCAGAAGTGAAGCCTACACAGAGATAAGGTATAATGGAAAGATGTGCACCTGTTCTGTGGTTTTGGCCCGCACCTGGATTTGGCTCACAAATCACTGATGGAAATCACTGATGCAACACTGAAATGTGAACGAGGCCTTACTCAGGACATAACTCTTCAGCCCCTCTGGCAGTGATTCCAGCCTCCAGTCTTCTTGGAGATGACACCACAAGGTTTACTCCTGGATTTGGGTTTTTTTGGACGTTCTTCTCTGCAGATCCTCTCCAGCTATGTCAGGTTGGATGGGGTCGTCGGTGGGCAGCCATCTTCAGGTCTCTCCAGAGATGCTCTATTGGGTTCAGGGCTCTGGCCGTGAGTTTGCGCCACTGACTTGTTGGAAGGTGAACTTTCGGGGCTGTCTGAGGTCCAGAGCTCTGAATCAGGTTTTTAGTAAGATTATCTCTGTACTTCACTCAGCTTTCCCTCCACCCTGACCGGTGTCCCTGTCCCTCCAGACATGAGGCTGCCCCCACCATGCTTCACTGTACAGATGGTATTGGGCAGGTGATGAGCGGTTTCCTCCAGACATGACTCTTAGAATTATGGTCAGAAAGTTTAATCTTGGTTCCATCAGACCAGAAATTCTTGTTTCTCACAGTTCGAGGGTCCTTTAGGTGACTTTTTACAATCTCCAGGCGGCTTTCATGTGTCTGTCACTGAGGCAGGCAGTTCTCTCCTCCCTATGCCTCCACACAATCCTGTCTCTGAGCTCTACAGGTAGTTCTCTCCTCTCTGTGACGCCACACAATCCTGTCTCTGAGCTCTACAGGCAGTTCTCTCCTCCCTGTGGCTCCACATAATCCTGTCTCTGAACTCTACAGGCAGTTCTCTTCTCCCTGTGACTACACACAATCCTGTCTCTGAGCTCTACAGGTAGTTCTCTCCTCTCTGTGACGCCACACAATCCTGTCTCTGAGCTCTACAGGCAGTTCTTTCCTCTTCAGGGCTTGGTTTTTGCTCTGATGCATTGTCATCTGTGAGATCTTATATAGACAGGGCTGTGTCCTTCCACATTATGTACAATCAGCTGAATTTACTGCAGGTGACTCCAATCAGGGTGTAGAACATCTCAGAGGAATGTGAGGCCCCAGAGCGAACTCAAGTGTCACAGCAAAGGGTCTGAAGACTGTGATGTCTGATCTGACTTATGTCCAGGAGGAATTTTAGTTTTTCCTTTTGAGCAAATTTGTAAAAAATTCTAAATTCCCTTTTCACTTTCTCATTATGGGGGATCGAGTGCAAATTGATGGGAAAACCTGCATTGAGATTTTAGCACAAGGAGCAAGATAACAAAATGTGAAGACAGTGAAAGGGTCTGAAGACTTTCCGAGTGCATTGTACATTCAGATGGAGAAACCCTTTAAGGATAAGATCTTGTCCACGAGTGTGACTACAGCAGATGTGCTGCACGGACGGACGCTGCGCCCTTGTTGTCTCGTTATTATCCCTGTAAACACAAGGATCGCTCCTATGTGCGCTCAACAAGACATGTCATGGCGTGGCCCAGTGACCTTCAGCAGACGACTGGGTCGCACATATCACGGCATAAAACTAATGAGCTGGATCCGTCCTGCAACCGAGACACGTAATTGTTATCAGCGGGTAGATCAGACTGCTGGGCAGGGAGCGCGCCGCCATTCTGTGGAGCCATCAAAGCAATGGAGAGCAACGGACCACCAGATGCTGGGATTTCATTTGTCCCCGAGTTCCTGACGCTGCTGTGTCATTAGCCAGCTTTCCGTGCAGAGTGCGACACAACCGCTCGCTTCTGTATTAAAACTTTATGGGCTGTAAAAACGGGAGCGACCAAAAGGCTATTCAAGATACAGCAACGGTTAACCCGTTACCAGGAGAATCACCGTCGCGCCACATTATGTCATATCACATTTGGTACATTACATCGCGTTACGTTGTATCACTTTTGTTACGTCACATGACACAAAAGCAAATTGATCTTCAACCAAGAAAACAGCAAAGTTCTGAACTGAGCAGCGAATAGTTGTTGGTGGCATGTCTGGGGAGGACAAGTCACAGCAGAACTGGAAGTCGGGATATCTGCGGTCCGGCGACTGACCCTCAAGCTTTCACAGCTCTACAGGACGCGACCACTTCTCTATTTGTTACCGTATGATTCAGGAAATAAGTCGCATATAAGAGGAAGACTGAAGGACACTGAGATCAAGGCATCGGTTCTGCTCATGAGAAGTCACCGGGTGCATGGTTCTGTCCGTAGTGCACAGCAGAACCTGGCGCCGCGGCCATCGTACAGGACCGGCGCTTCAACAGCAATACAACAAGCACTACAGTCTATGAGAAGGCGACCTGCGCAGAAAGTGAAGTGACCTCCGTCATCCAATCCATCCAGAGAAAGAACAGCACCAGACCTCAAGCTCGATGAGAAAACCAGCGCAATCTATTGGTGACTGAAAAATGGAATGAAGTCTCCTGCGTCGCCGTCCTGTGCAGTCATGTAATGATGTGCCGATGACAGATTAGGTCAGTTGCAAAAAATTTTTACATGACCGGATAAACCCATTCATTTTTTATTTTAATCTCGGGTGTATTTTGGAGACTGGACTATAGTTTGATATCCGACTTGCTTTAGGGCTCAGCATTTACCAGTTATCTATTGGGCAGCACTGAAGGTCATGTATCTAGGGGTTTATGGAGCAGCAGCAGGCACAGTATTGTTGATAGCAGTGATAAAGGGGGGTTCTGTTATCGAGGGGTGGGCTACAAAATCAATGAACCAAAGTTAGAAGTGTGACCTCAATCTCACAAGGCCGCAAAATATATAAAAGTGCACCCATCTACTATGTGCCATTTAAGGATAGTGAGGTCTTCTTTTGTTGAACAGGGGCCTATTGCTCAGGTGTGACTGTTACCTCTACGTGACCCGGTCAAAAGTGTCTCACCAGTAAACCCTGCAGTCTGCAGAAGAAGATGTCATGGAGGCCTGGGCTGCATGGAGAAGAAAAGGAAGTTGTTGTCATGGAGTTCTGTATTGCATGGAGAAGAGAAGGAAAATGAACAACCCAAATCAGAGAATACCAGGGGATCTGAAGACCACCAATGAGGGAAAACAGGACCAGCAGATTCTTGGAGAACAAAGATGGCGGCAAACACGTGATGTTGGCGAGAGAGAGGGATTTGTAATAAGCGGGTTTTAGGCCAAAGTGAGAGGAGATCAGAGGAAACACGGACACCTGGAAAGGAGCTGAAAGAGAATAAGACCCTCCAGGAGTTGGTGGTCACTGAAGGAAGCGGCAGGATCTGAAAGATTCAGACACCGACGTGTTCACTGCCGAGAAGTCAAAAATAAGAAACGAGGAGAAGACACGACTGGAGGATGAGATGGATGAGATGACAGGCAGGTGAAGAGGGAGCGTTTCCACTACGTGAGGAGAACAAACAGGAGCTGATTATGAGCTGCCGGCTGGCCAACCTCACAGGGAGCAGGGCTAATAAATATCTAGCTCAGACCGGTCACATATCTGCGCTGCTCCAACAGGGGAGCACTACCATCCCCAACCCCGCCAAATGCCTGCTAAATTGAATCAATCCATCTTGGAAATGGTTCTTGTCAGCTTGTGTCAAGGAGAGGGGAGGGGGGTCGATAAGGAGAGCAGGAAAGTGGGGTTGAGGAGCGAACAGATCAGAGCTTGGGGGGAGCCAGCAATCACAGCGGCATCGGTGCAACACAAAACGCACGCAAGCCGTGTACAACCAGAGGGAAAATGAACATTCTGCCTTATTCATGTTAATGACTATTTAATGAGAAGCTCAGTCTGTGTGTGGGTGACAGCCAAGGGGGGGCGAGCGCAGCGTAGAAATGAGCGAGCGGGAGGGAAGGCGCCTCATTCAGAGATGAAACAGAAAATCTGTCACTATGTGATTCTTATCCTTCCAGGGATCCGCGCGGCCCTTTCATTGGCTGACAGGTATGTCAAGAGGGTGATTATCACAGCCAAACGCCTTTGCCACAGCGCGGCCGACTCTCTGGCCTTAGGATTAACTCCTGCAATGACCGACAATTAGGAGGCAAAGAAATTGGAGATTTCTGCAGGACCTCGGACAAGAGGGCTGCCAGATCTCCTCCTGGAGTCTTAGTAGGAAGGATTCGAGTGCCCAGCACCCGGCTTATAGGAGCCAGAGCCGGCATGGCCAAAACTACAACAGTCCCACAAGGCTGTGTGCCAAGGACGCCCATGAGGTAAAAGTCAACCAAACGGCTCGCCCCCAGTCCACCTATACAGGACCAAGTGTGCAAGTAATGGGAAAGGGATGAAAACAGCTGCCGAAAAATGTTATCCCCTCTGTCCCGCCAAACTCATCTGTGTCCTTACCGCCTCCCCGATCTCCTCCAGAGTCCGCCGTCCTCCTACAGACCCCCGTCCCCATCCAGACCCCTCTTTCCTCCTACAGAGTCCTCTGTCCTCCTCCACACCCCTCTTCCCTCGGAAGACATCACTGGCAGTTATCGCCTTTAGAACAAAAGGATCGGGCATGTTGAAATCCAACAGCCCGATCCTCATCATCTTCCCCGGCCATCTTTGGGGTCATTAATCAGCTGACGTGTCGGACATGATGACCGATTATATCTTCTGTAGTTTCCAGCTCTTATCCTCCCGTCCCTCCGCTACTTTCAGCAGAAGTGACTTTGAGTCTGTCCTCCGGCAGATTTCCGGGATTTGCATGCACAGCGCTGGGATGAGCTTCTGCTTGGAATCAATAGAGGGACGGTTACTTACAGCCGGTGATTTCATATCAATAATCTGTGGGAAGAATTGATGGGCTGTAATGCAGGAGAGCAATAAATCCAGCCATGCCGGAGCTCCTAAAGTGCTTGTCTTTGTGACATATTTGGTTGGTTTGGGTGTCTGGACGGGGAATCAATCACTCCACTCCCCCCACACCCCGCACCCACAACTCCATTTTAATTTGCCAGTCCGAGGGTTTTAGAGAGACGCATTCATCTATATTTGTGTCAGCTCAGATTGCCTTTGTCCTGTAACGTCGTCCTATAAATCTGAGGCAATATCTCTATTCAGCAACCCTGCCGGAATCAGGTTACAAATTAAATTCCTTCCTCTCTCGGGTTCAAGGAAAACATCAGTAAAAGAGAGAAAAATCCATAATGCTTTACTTTACCCCGCACAGGACAGCACAGTCCAAGTGAGAAGGTCCAACCAGGGACATCAGCCACCCAGGTGAGAAGAAGGTCCAACCGGGGACGTCAGCCACCCAGGTGAGAAGAAGGTCCAACCGGGGACGTCAGCCACCCAGGTGAGAAGAAAGTCCAACCAGGGACGTCAGCCACCCAGGTGAACAGAAGGTCCATGTCAGGACGTCAGCCACCCAGGTGACAGAAGGTCCATGTCAGGACGTCAGCCACCCAGGTGAGAAGAAGGTCCAACCGGGGACGTCAGCCACCCAGGTGAGAAGAAGGTCCAACCGGGGACGTCAGCCACCCAGGTGAGAAGAAGGTCCAACCGGGGACGTCAGCCACCCAGGTGAGAAGAAGGTCCAACCGGGGACGTCAGCCACCCAAGGTGAGAAGAAAGTCCAACGGGACGTCAGCCACCCAGGTGAGAAAGAAAGTCCAACCGGGACGTCAGCCACCCAGGTGAGAAGAAAGTCCAACCGGGGACGTCAGCCACCCAGGTGAGAAGAAAAGTCAACCGGGGACGTCAGCCACCCAGGTGAGAGAAAGTCCAACCGGGGACGTCAGCCACCCAGGTGAGAAGAAAGTCCAACCGGGGACGTCAGCCACCCAGGTGAGAAGAAAGTCCAACCGGGACGTCAGCCACCCAGGTGAGAAGAAAGTCCAACCGGGGACGTCAGCCACCCAGGTGAGAAGAAGGTCCAACCGGGGACGTCAGCCACCAGGGAGAAAGATCCAACCGGACGTCAGCCACCCAGGTGAGAAACCGACGTCAGCACCAGTCCAGGGGACAGACACCAGGGGACAAGAAGTCCAACCGGGACGTCAGCCACCCAGGGGACAAGAAGGTCCAACCGGGGACGTCAGCCACCCAGGTGAACAGAAGGTCCATGTCAGGACAACCACCACCCAGGTGAGAAGAAGGTCCAACCGGGACGTCAGCCACCCAGGGAACAGAAGGTCCATGTCAGACAACAACCACCCAGGTGAGAAGAAGGTCCATGTCGGGACAACAACCACCACCCAGGTGAGAAGAAGGTCCATGTCGGGACAACAACCACCCAGGTGAGAAGAAGGTCCATGTCGGGACAACGACCACCCAGGTGAGAAGAAGGTCAATGTCGGGACAACAACAACCCAGGTGAGAAGGTCCATGTCGGGACGTCAGCCACCCAGGTGAGAAGAAAGTCCAACCGGGGATGGTTCACCATCCAGACAAGGAGTTCCAATCAGGGATGAACCATCATCCTGAAGGTCCAACTAGGAACGGTCCGCCATCCAGATAAGAAGATCCAACTGTAAATGGTTCACCATCCACATAAAAGGGTCCAACCAGGGACGGTCTATCATCCAGGTTAGAAGAAAGTCTAGGGATAGTCCACCTTCTGGGTGTGAAGAATGTCCAACCTGGGATTTTCTAACACACGAGAAGAAGGCCGAACTGGGGATGGTCCAACAACCAACCTTAGATTAATATCATCTTCAACAATTATTGTGTTAAGATTTACAGGGTGACCTGAGTCAGTTTACAGCAAAGTCATGGTGGCCATATCTCATGGCAGGACGGCTGTGGAAGACACCTGACGCCTATCCTGCCGGCAGTGAGAACAGTGCACCTTCTGGTGGTCACTGAGAAACCCCAGAATAAGAAGCAATTTTTCATTTATCCTTGTTTTGATGCAACTGATTCCATTGAGAGAAGTTTCCTGTGGTCACCACCGGCCATTATGTCTTCAGATGGTGGATCGTTCGGGTCATTATAAGGGGAGGACTGGGAACTTAAAATGGCCCTAGAAAAGAAACAAAGTGTCTCCATGTTGTAGGCAGGTCCACACTGACAGAAGGCAGGTCCACACTGACAGAAGGCAGGACCTTAGACCATATTGTGGAAAAATACTGCCCCAGAAGAGCCAAGTACCACAGTGTGTCACAAAATAATGCCCCAGCAGCATACAAATACCTCCTTAGAAGATGCCCCATGTGTGGTCAGCACCAGCTGGGTACACGAGTACATTAAATACTCTGGGAGCGTCAGGTCATTACTTACCTGGCAGCTCTGAGGAGGACTTAGGTGGCCCCCTGGACATCAGCCCACCCGGAGTGTATATGGTCAGTGCACGCCTGGTGATTACTCGTTGCACCTGCAGCTGATAATGGCACTTCAGGTAACCCTTATAGTGGTGCCCCTATAGAAAGCAATGCATAATGGCTGCACCCTGAAGGATCATTGGTGGGAGTAAAATGGGTGCTGTGGTCAACAAGAACATACAGAAGTCAGTCCCAGGTCTAGGGGCGCAAGATATATATATAAAGCATCAGATACAAGGTGAGCGATTGTAGAAACCCAATGGTTAGCAGTACGTGTCCTGGTCCACGAATGTGATGTCTGCAATCTGAGAATTATCGTGGTCTCCATCTGTTTTCCAGCAGTGAATTACTACGAGATACGTGAAGCACGCTCATTTCAATTAGCTTTATTTGTAAAATGGAGAGAGCGGCGAGCGCTACACAAATGGGTGAGAAATCGGCTCCTCCCGTCTGACACCTTCATATTACACTGCGCCCGTCTGCAAATGAGCCTAATGCAACGCAGCCGGTGGAGACCACGCACCCACAGCATGAACGCCACATCTGACCGATGCCGGCCTCGCTTCTTGTACGTCCTAGGTCCCCAGTTGGATGCAGATTACTGGACGTCCAACCTGAATGTTACAGGAAAGTACATTTTGCACAATGGCGCGTTATACAGGCGAGAGGGGCGCAGGTACCTTACTGTACGAGAAAAGTGCAAGCACCAAGGTCCATGAACCAAGTGTAATGACCGATAACTGGGCCCGAGAGGAATCACAATCCGGTTTTACAAAAAGTAGCATCAGGAATTCTAGATTCTCCATCGTTACATCTTAGGAATGGAATCCTAGTATCGATGCAACAGATTCTGAGGACTATGTCCCCTCACTAGCCAGATCCTGCTGGATCAGGAGTCCCATCATCCAGCCCCTCTGTCAGGCGATCCTGCTGGATCAGGAGTCCCATCATCCAGCCCCTCTGTCAGGCGATCCTGCTGGATCAGGAGTCCCATCATCCCAGCCCCTCTGTCAGGCGATCCTGCTGGATCAGGAGTCCCATCATCCAGCCCCTCTGTCAGGCGATCCTGCTGGATCAGGAGTCCCATCATCCAGCCCCTCTATCAGGCGATCCTGCTGGATCAGGAGTCCCATCATCCAGCCCCTCTATCAGGCGATCCTGCTGGATCAGGAGTCCCATCATCCAGCCCCTCTGTCAGGCGATCCTGCTGGAATCAGGAGTCCCATCATCCAGCCCCTCTGTCAGGCGATCCTGCTGGATCAGGAGTCCCATCATCCAGCCCCTCTATCAGGCGATCCTGCTGGATCAGGAGTCCCATCATCCAGCCCCTCTATCAGGTGATCCTGCTGGATGAAGACGGATCTTTGGTGCCCGATTTTCCTTCAGGAGGTGAAGGGGGCCCCCAAAACCCGTTCCACGTATAAGAGAAGGTTCTCCGTCAGGCGCCGGCACCACGGTCTTCCTTCACTGCTTCCTTTCTGAAGTGACTATTACGGCAGCGTGCCGGCGCCTCTCCCCGCGCTCTGACCTCTGTTCCAGTCCTTGCATTGCAAGGTGATAGAATCGCCATTTTATGTTATTTTTCCCATTTTCAAGCTCAGGAAGAGTCATCAGAGTAATCAGCAGCGGGTCGTCTTGGATTCATGCACTGGACCTGCTTGTCGCCCGCTGGTGCCCTTCTCCGCCTTGTTAATGAGATAAATTAAAGGAATGAATCATCCATCCCGGGGCCGAGGGTCCTCATTAAAACCGTTCTCCATCCCCCACTGACCGGCGCGCAGGTATATACAGTGCGGCTCTGGGGACAACGGCTCCGTGTACAGTGGTGCACGGTGGGAAATCAAGGACAGAGGCTTATGTCTCAGGAAGAAATGATCACCGAGCACTGATGTCATAGGCAGATAAAGATGTCCTGAAACACTCTGTGCTGCTGGGACCCTGCTCCGTTCACTATACAACCCATTACCTGCAAAACACTGTGGACACTGATGCAGAAAATGGCCCCAGAACAATGTGTAGGCGAATGGACGTGGGACAGACTGCGCGGCTAATGACACCGATGTCCCCTAACCATACAGCCCCCCCGCAGTGCCGATAATTACAGGAGCCGCTCGTCAACCCTCGACCCTAGTAACAGGTTTTCTGCCCAGTTGACACTGCTGGAAAAATCTCCATTAGGAGCCCAATTTGCAGCCATGCTAGAAAATAATGATAATTATGGCTTCAGAGCGTGGCAGGCAGAGAAGGCGCGGAGTGCGGGAGCGCGGCCGCTCATTGTTTTTACCCTATGGAGTTGAAATGCTTTGAGCAGTCGGGTCTATATTTTATTGTACTACAAGGAGGGGAACGCTTAGGTACAACCCTGCCTCTCACTGTGACATTCGAGCAGAGCTGCTGGAGGCCTCGGCGCCATCTCTTCAGCGCCGGTTAAAAATACATGTCGGCATACGGCGCGCACAATCGTAATTTGGGTCACTGGTGTCTTTAATTAATTTAGATGGAACACTTTGGAGCGCTGGGAGGTAATTAAGGAAGGGGATGTATCGGGCTCGTTCTAACACATCGCCCCCTCCCGCCTTGCCTTTCATGAACTGTAATTTCACGGATCTACTTGAGCGACGCCTCCCTCCATCATGGAGCTACTGGCGGCGGGAGGGGGGGTTCTTTATCATATTGTGACTGAATATTATCCTCCGCTGCGCTCTCCACTCAGTGACCCTCCAGCTGCAGCAGATCTGAACAGCTGGGCTGCAAAAGCGAAGGATAATTGGAGGGGACTCGTGGACAGGAGAACAACCCCCAACGTGGAGGCAACGCTGAGGATGATGATGATGTGGGCAGGGAAAAACACAACCCAGAGCCGGTCAAAAATTCACCCGAAGGGGATGAAATTAACCCAATCCCAATCACACATCCGGGTGAAAAAAATAATCTACGGAGATTTCAGGACATCGGAGCCATGCACTTAATTCTGCTCAGGTTAACCCCCGCAGTGCTGGACGTGAAGATCTCACCGCGCTCTGCTGATATCTTATAATAAAAAACCCGTATATATGGATCAGACTCATCAGTGATTGTTCGTAAATGTAACCACAGACATTAGATAAAAATCCGAAACAGATTTATTACGCTGTCGATCTCTTGGAGGAGAGAGATGCAAATAATCCACGGACGAGGCGGCCATGCTTCTCATCTGACTGAGCTTCAGATGACTGCTATTTTATATACGTCCGATATTCACGATACGCGTCAAATCGTTCGGTCGACTACATTATATTCCACTGACGTATGGATGACGGGTTTAAACGTAAAGGCTATACATAACACGCATTTTACTTCCATATATGGAAAATAAACGTGACAAAACATTTATGTTTATAAATGACTGGACACAAATGTATCAATAAGTATACAGTGTAAACATCTACGCCATTGTATACAAAAAGCTAGATGTGAACGGAGCCCAACGCGCGGGCGCAGCTTATTGGGGGTTTGCATACATTTATATCAATAGAAATCCAAAGGAAAAATCTCCCCAGAGAACAATTATCTGCGACATCTAAGACCCGGAGAAGGCGATAAAATATCCGGAGTCTGCAGTGGAGGGAGAATGGCCGCTCCCCAGCGTCAGTCAATGCTCGGAGTCAGCAGAGCCGGAGCGTCCCCAGATCCTGAACACTGCAAGGTGTTAATGCCAAGACAAGCGCCGGCTCATTAATCAGCGTTACGTGACTCTCACAGTCTGCCGCACATCAGGGATCTGTGCAGAACCAGATCTCACTACCGGAGAACGTATTTAACCTCTTAGCGGCTGTGAGCAGGATCAGCACGCCTCCAGGCTTAAATAATGACTGAACACCTGTAACATCTGTGCTCGGCTCATATCTGTAGGATCAAATCCCAGCAGGGACGTCTGCCTCCTCTTATACAATCATTTCCCCGTGCAGCTTCCTCCATATTCTCCGATTAAAGCCTTTAACGACTACATAAGAGGCAACGTAGGAGCCTGATCACGAAGGTCTGACAAGTGCAGCACTCCTCAAAAATAAAACATACTCCATAATGAGAGTAGTAGTCGCTTCACAAGTGGTTAACAGCCAAGAAAAACATTTTGAATCCAATAAAGAGCTCAGAATTCAGAGTTACATCCTGTATTATACTCCAGAGCTGCACTCACTATTCTGCTGGTGCAGTCACTGTGTACATACATTACTTATCCTGTACTGATCCTGAGTTACATCCTGTATTATACTCCAGAGCTGCACTCACTATTCTGCTGGTGCAGTCACTGTGTACATACATTACTTATCCTGTACTGATCATGAGGTACATCCTGTATTATACTCCAGAGCTGCACTCACTATTCTGCATCTGGTGCAGTCACTGTGTACATACATTATTTATCCTGTACTGATCCTGAGTTACATCCTGTATTATACTCCAGAGCTGCACTCACTATTCTGCATCTGGTGCAGTCACTGTGTACATACATTACTTATCCTGTACTGATCCTGAGTTACATCCTGTATTATACTCCAGAGCTGCACTCACTATTTCTGCATCTGGTGCAGTCACTGTGTACATACATTTACTTATCCTGTTACTGATCCTGAGTACATCCTGTATCTATACTTCCAGAGCTGCACTCACTATTCTGCTGGTGCAGTCACTGTGTACATACATTACTTATCCTGTTACTGATCATGAGGTACATCCTGTATATATACTCCAGAGCTGCACTTCACTATTCTGCCTGGTGCAGTCACTGTTGTACATACCATTACTTATCCTGTACTGATCCCTGAGTTACATCTGTATTATACTCCAGAGCTGCACTCACTATTCTGCTGGTGCAGTCACTGGTGTACATACATTACTTATCCTGTACTGATCATGAGGTACATCCTGTATTATAACTCCAGAGCTTGCACTCACTATTCTGCTGGTGCAGTCACTGTGTACATACATTACTTATCCTGTACTGATCCTGAGTACATCCTGTTTATAACTCCAGAGCTGCACTCACTATTCTGCTGGTGCAGTCACTGTGTACATACATTACTTATCCTGTACTGATCCTGAGTTACATCCTGTATTATACTCCAGAGCTGCACTCACTATTCTGCTGGTGCAGTCACTGTGTACATACATTACTTATCCTGTACTGATCCTGAGTTACATCCTGTATTATACTCCAGAGCTGCACTCACTATTCTGCTGGTGCAGTCACTGTGTACATACATTACTTATCCTGTACTGATCCTGAGTTACATCCTGTATTATACTCCAGAGCTGCACTCACTATTCTGCTGGTGTCAGAATATGAAGACACCACAGCAGCCCCTCAATCTTACACAAGCACCAAGGCAATATCATAAATATTACGATTCCTCGGTGAGGCATGAGGTTTTCAGCATGGTCTGTGTTCTTTGGATGGAATCAGGAAACACAGGGTTAATCACTGCCTGGTACCACTGTCTACCCACACTAGTCTTTCCGTGGGCCGACACCTTCCAGCCCGCTGGGGGCGAACAATGCTGACCCCGATCTGTGGAGTCGCGCGGGGTTAATTCACCCAAACACACACTAATCAGCACGAGGCGCCAGGTTCAATGCTAATTGATTTCCAGCGGCTGCAGATTGATGCAAACGAGATTAAACACATTTTATATTTTATACCAGAAGATCCGGGGAAAGTGACTGAAATCAATAGTAGTCCTGGAAGAGCGGGCGGATGATGGGAGTGATGTCAACTCAAGTGCTGGATCTAATATTGGTCGGATCAGTACCGAGAACCCACAAATCGACCCAACCAGGAGGAGGTGCCAGAGGGAACACAGAACGCAAATCTCATGTGTGCCCAGAGATAGGCGGCATTCTCAGTGATGTCACCGCTGATCTCTAGTGATGGATAGGCGGCATTCTCAGTGATGTCACCGCTGATCTCTAGTGATGGATAGGCGGTATTCTCAGTGATGTCACCGCTGATCTCTAGTGATGGATAGGCTGCATTCTCAGTGATGTCACCGCTGATCTCTAGTGATAGGCTGCATTCTCAGTGATGTCACCGCTGATCTCTAGTGATGGATAGGCTGCATTCTCAGTGATGTCACCGCTGATCTCTAGTGATGGATAGGCTGCATTCTCAGTGATGTCACCGCTGATCTCTAGTGATGGATAGGCTGCATTCTCAGTGATGTCACCGCTGATCTCTAGTGATGGATAGGCGGCATTCTCAGTGATGTCACCGCTGATCTCTAGTGATAGGCTGCATTCTCAGTGATGTCACCGCTGATCTCTAGTGATGGATAGGCTGCATTCTCAGTGATGTCACCGCTGATCTCTAGTGATGGATAGGCTGCATTCTCAGTGATGTCACCGCTGATCTCTAGTGATGGATAGGCTGCATTCTCAGTGATGTCACCGCTGATCTCTAGTGATGGATAGGCTGCATTCTCAGTGATGTCACCGCTGATCTCTAGTGATGGATAGGCTGCATTCTCAGTGATGTCACCGCTGATCTCTAGTGATGGATAGGCTGCATTCTCAGTGATGTCACCGCTGATCTCTAGTGATGGATAGGCGCGCATTCTCAGTGATGTCACCGCTGATCTCTAGTGATGGATAGGCTGCATTCTCAGTGATGTCACCGCTGATCTCTAGTGATGGATAGGCTGCATTCTCAGTGATGTCACCGCTGATCTCTAGTGATGGATAGGCTGCATTCTCAGTGATGTCACCGCTGATCTCTAGTGATGGATAGGCGGCATTCTCAGTGATGTCACTGCTGATCTCTAGTGATGGATAGGCGGCATTCTCAGTGATGTCACCGCTGATCTCTAGTGATGGATAGGCTGCATTCTCAGTGATGTCACCGCTGATCTCTAGTGATGGATAGGCTGCATTCTCAGTGATGTCACCGCTGATCTCTAGTGATGGATAGGCTGCATTCTCAGTGATGTCACCGCTGATCTCTAGTGATGCTAGTGATGTGCAGTGATGTCCATGTAGAGCCAATAGAAATGTCCATACCCAGTAACTGTTGACCTACAGTTTCCTCTTGACTTCACCGCACACATGCACACTGGGCTCAGCCGAGCATACCTGTATTCTCAGAGGGAATGGGAGTAAAGTGCCTGTTAACACAGCGGTTACAGTCATGTATCTACCGTGTAAAACAACCCTGAGCCGCCATATACACACGGTGACTATACTGTGAGCCCTTGCGGGTTCTCTACATCCCAGAGCAGGGAGAAGTCTGTGCAGCGCTGAGGACACTGATCTCACACGATCCTTCACAATCAACTCTCAAATTATCAGTACAGGATAAGTAATGTATGTACAGTCATGGCCAAAAGTTTTGAGAATGATACAAATATTAATTTTTACAAAGTCTACTGCTTCAGTTTTTATAATGGCAATTTGCATATACTCCAGAATGTTATAAAGAGTGATCAGCTTAACAGCAATTACTTGCAAAGTCAATATTTGCCTAGAAAATGAACTTTATCCCCCAAAACACATTTCAACATCATTGCAGCCCTGCCTTAAAAGGACCAGCTAACATCGTTTCAGTAATTGCTCCATTAACACAGGTGTGGGTGTTGATGAGGACAGGGCTGGAGATCAATCTGTCATGATTAAGTAAGAATGACACCACTGGACACTTTAAAAGGAGGCTGGTGCTTGGCATCATTGTTTCTCTTCTGTTAACCATGGTTATCTCTAAAGAAACACGTGCAGTCATCATTGCACTGCACAAAAATGGCCTAACAGGGAAGAGTATCGCAGCTAGAAAGATTGCACCTCAGTCAACAATCTATCGCATCATCAAGAACTTCAAGGAGAGAGGTTCCATTGTTGCCAAAAAGGCTCCAGGGCGCCCCAAGAAAGACCAGCAAGCGCCAGGACCGTCTCTTAAAAGTGTTTCAGCTGCGGGATCGGGCTACCAGCAGTGCAGAGCTTGCTCAGGAATGGCAGCAGGCAGGTGTGAGTGCATCTGCACGCACTGTGAGGCGGAGACTCTTGGAGCAAGGCCTGGTCTCAAGGAGGGCAGCAAAGAAGCCACTTCTCTCCAGAAAAAACATCAGGGACAGACTGATATTCTGCAGAAGGTACAGGGAGTGGACTGCTGAGGACTGGGGGAAAGTCATTTTCTCTGATAAATCCCCTTTTCCATTGTTTGGGACATCTGGAAAACAGCTTATTCGGAGAAGACGAGGTGAGCGCTACCACCAGTCTTGTCTCATGCCAACTGTAAAGCATCCTGAAACCATTCATGTGTGGGGTTGCTTCTCAGCCAAGGGAATCGGCTCTCTCACAGTCTTGTCATGAATAAAGAATGGGACCAGAATGTCCTCCGAGAGCAACTTCTCCCAACCGTCCAAGAGCAGTTTGGCGATCAACAATGCCTTTTCCAGCATGATGGAGCACCTTGCCATAAAGCAAAGGTGATAACTAAATGGCTCAGGGAACAAAACATAGAGATTTTGGGTCCATGGCCTGGAAACTCCCCAGATCTTAATCCCATTGAGAACTTGTGGTCAATCATCAAGAGACGGGTGGACAAACAAAAACCTACAAATTCTGACAAAATGCAAGCATTGATTGTGCAAGAATGGACGGCTATCAGTCAGGATTTGTCCAGAAGATGATTGAGAGCATGCCAGGGAGAATTGTAGAGGTCCTGAAGAAGAAGGGTCAACACTGCAAATATTGACTTGCTGCATTAACTCATTCTAACTGTCAATATAAGCTTTTGTTACTCATAATATGATTGCAATTATATTTCTGTATGTGATAAAAACATCTGACAAACACACAGAAAAACCAGAGGGCAGCAGATCATGTGAAAATAGAAGATTTGTGTCATTCTCAAAACTTTTGGCCATGACTGTAGATTAAACGCCTCAAGGATCAGTGGATTGGTAATGGAGCGCTCCAGCCCCAGTCTGAAGGATCTCGGCACCGGTCATACCGGGAAGGAGGGGGGAGAAAGTGATGGGGTAAAACTGTGAGGATGTTGGCAGGACGCGCTCACCAGCCTCGGGAGAGCAAGAAGCAATTATGAGAACAATTATAGAAACAGCGAGGCGAAGGCGGCCGTCCATGATCCTGAGGAGTGACAAAGCAGAGGATCAGCAGCTTTATAAGTAATGTGTGGAAGTCTTTCAAGTGTTGACGATGCAGGACGGCTCATTAAACGCATTCCATCTGTCACTAATGCAGCATGAGAGCCGGCGAGCACAGCCGGAGCACCTGACCCACCTCCACTTAAAGACGTACTCAGACTTTATTCTGCTCTGAAAGGGTTAAAAAGTATTACCCCAAATGTCTTCACGGAGGATCCACAGAAGACGACATTTGATCCATGAGAATTTTCCAGCCTATTACGATAATACTGCCACCTATGAGGCCTACAAGAACAAGGCCGCAGCTAACGAATATTATAGTAATTAAGTATCTAACCGATTAATCGAGTGCTAATAAGAAAATACTAATTAACAGAATGTTTTCTATAAAAACTCATCAGATCCCCCCCCCCCTCCACACACACGCCATCAGTGCCCAGACACAGCACCAAAATTTTGCAGAAGATTTTTTTTTTTGTGTCAACTTACTCAATTGATTCAAGTAATCATTTCCTAGATGGCACAAGAATATAACTACTATAATACTGCTCCTATGTACAAGAATATAACTACTATAATACTGCCTCCTATGTACAAGAATATAACTACTATAATACTGCCTCCTATATACAAGAATATAACTACTATAATACTGCTCCTATGTACAAGAATATAACTACTATAATACTGCTCCTATGTACAAGAATATAACTACTATAATACTGCTCCTATGTACAAGAATATAACTACTATAATACTGCCTCCTATGTACAAGAATATAACTACTATAATACTGCCTCCTATGTACAAGAATATAACTACTATAATACTGCTCCTATGTACAAGAATATAACTACTATAATACTGCTCCTATGTAAACAAGAATATAACTACTATAATACTGCTCCTATGTACAAGAATATAACTACTATAATACTGCACTCCTATATGTTACAAGAATATAACTACTATAATACTGCTCCTATGTACAAGAATATAACTACTAAACTACTATAATACTGCTCCTATGTACAAGAAATATAACTACTATAATACTGCTCCTATGTACAAGAATATAACTACTATAATACTGCTCCTATGTACAAGAATATAACTACTATAATACTGCTCCCTATGTACAAGAATATATAACTACTATATAATACTGCTCTCCTATGTACAAGAATATAACTACTATAATACTGCTCCTATGTACAAGAATATATAACTACTATAATACTGCTCCTATGTACAAGAATATAAACTACTATAATACTGCTCCTATGTACAAGAATATATAACTACTATAATACTGCCTCCTATGTACAAGAATATAACTACTATATATACTGCTCCTATGTACAAGAATATAACTACTATAATACTGCTCCTATGTACAAGAATATAACTGCTATATAATACTGCTCCTATGTACAAGAATATAACTACTATAATACTGCTCCTATGTACAAGAATATAACTACTATAATACTACCTCCTATGTACAAGAATATAACTGCTATAATACTGCTCCTATGTACAAGAATATAACTACTATAATACTGCTCCTCTATGTACAAGAATATAACTACTATAATACTGCTCCTATGTACAAGAATATAACTACTATAATACTGCCTCCTATGTACAAGAATATAACTACTATAATACTGCTCCTATGTACAAGAATATAACTACTATAATACTGCTCCCTATGTACAAGAATATAACTACTATAATACTGCTCCTATGTACAAGAAATATAACTACTATAATACTGCTCCTATGTACAAGAAATATAACTACTATAATACTGCTCCTATGTACAAGAATATAACTACTATAATACTGCTCCTATGTACAAGAATATAACTACTATAATACTGCCTCCTATGTACAAGAATATAACTACTTATAATACTGCTCCTATGTACAAGAATATAACTACTATAATACTGCTCCTATGTACAAGAATATAACTACTATAATACTGCTCCTATGTACAAGAATATAACTACTATAATACTGCTTCCTATGTACAAGAATATAACTACTATAATACTGCTCCTATGTACAAGAATATAACTACTATAATACTGCTCCTATGTACAAGAATATAAACTACTATAATACTGCTCCTATGTACAAGAATATAACTACTATAATACTGCTCCTATGTACAAGAATATAACTACTATAATACTGCTCCTATGTACAAGAATATAACTACTATAATACTGCCTCCTATGTACAAGAATATAACTACTATAATACTGCTCCTATGTACAAGAATATAACTACTATAATACTGCTCCTATGTACAAGAATATAACTACTATAATACTGCCTCCTATGTACAAGAATATAACTACTATAATACTGCCTCTATGTACAAGAATATAACTACTATAATACTGCTCCTATGTACAAGAATATAACTACTATAATACTGCTCCTATGTACAAGAATATAACTACTATTAATACTGCTCCTATGTACAAGAATATAAACTACTATAATACTGCTCCTATGTACAAGAATATAACTACTATAATACTGCTCCTATGTACAAGAATATAACTACTATAATACTGCTCCTATGTACAAGAATATAACTACTATAATACTGCTCCTATGTACAAGAATATAACTACTATAATACTGCTCCTATGTACAAGAATATAACTACTATAATACTGCTCCTATGTACAAGAATATAACTACTATAATACTGCTCCTATGTACAAGAATATAACTACTATAATACTGCTCCTATGTACAAGAATATAACTACTATAATACTGCTCCTATGTACAAGAATATAACTACTATAATACTGCTCCTATGTACAAGAATAATAACTACTATAATACTGCTCCTATGTACAAGAATATAACTACTATAATACTGCTCCTATGTACAAGAATATAACTACTATAATACTGCTCCTATGTACAAGAATATAAACTACTATAATACTGCCTCCTATGTACAAGAATATAACTACTATAATACTGCCTCCTATGTACAAGAATATAACTACTATAATACTGCTCCTATGTACAAGAAATATAACTACTATAATACTGCTCCTATGTACAAAGAATATAACTACTATAATACTGCTCCTATGTACAAGAATATAACTACTATAATACTGCTCCTATGTACAAGAATATAACTACTATAATACTGCTCCTATGTACAAGAATATAACTACTATAATACTGCTCCTATGTACAAGAATATAACTACTATAATACTGCTCCTATGTACAAGAATATAACTACTATAATACTGCCTCCTATGTACAAGAATATAACTACTATAATACTGCCTCCTATGTACAAGAATATAACTACTATAATACTGCTCCTATGTACAAGAATATAACTACTATAATACTGCTCCTATGTACAAGAATATAACTACTATAATACTGCTCCTATGTACAGGAATATAACTACTATAATACTGCTCCTATGTACAAGAATATAACTATAATACTGCCCCCTACAGACAGGACGGATGTGTTATGTGTGTTGTTCCTGTTTTCTCCACAGATGATATGACGGTAGTTTTATTTGGGGGTAATAGATATTACTGTTGGGGGACGGTTTTTATTTGGGAGAAGAGAAGATACAGGAACAGCTGATGGGAGAGAAGACATATGGGGAAGCAGGCGACGTGAGGGATGAGGCGCGGATGGCAGCACTACTTCGGAGCCTGTGATCGGTGCCTCCTCCAGATCCGTGGTCCTCCGATCCCCTCACCAAGCAGCTGTAAGTTGCCACTTCTGAGCGCCACCAGGGACACCCAGCGTGGAGTACCTGCTCTTCCTCAGAAGTCTGTGTGGCGGTGGAGAAGAGGAGGCCCGGGCAGGCAGTCTCCACGGCATGTTAGAATGAGAGCCGCGCTGGCAGCAGATCAAAGCGCATTACGCTGAGTGGCGACGTGCGCTCGTTGTTCTTCAATTATTCAGGCAATAATTGCACCTTTATTTAAAGCCTGCTCTTGCACGAAGCGCGTTTCAGGCTGCCAGGCTCACTCTCAGCCGCTCTTCACTGCCACCGACATTAATTAGCAGGATGCATTCGTTAGCCTGATATCAGGTGTACTGCCATACAGGGCACAACATGTCCTTTGTTGTCACCCCTTGGGTGACACTTATTGATGGCGGGGGAGGGGCGCGCAGTACGAGGAGCGATGCTGTGAAGTATTCACACTAAGGCGGCATAATGTGCAGCAGACCTTTCTGTCAGGAGGTGTTAATTGATCTCGTTACGCTGCAAGGTTTCTGCAGAACACATTTCACAGTTCTTTAAGAGCCCCTCTCGCGGTCATTATAAATCTCAGACTTTGTGTAACGCTTTCGCGGTCGCCGTGTTGGGCGCGATTACAAATGCCTTCCCGTCCAGCGTTCTCTGCCAGAGAGAAATGGCGCAGATCTTGTGTTATGGAGGAAGCTGCTACAATAGTATCCATTGTGTGCGGTCTGTGAGAAGATACATTGTAGCCAGGTCCTGATGACATCACACTTGCGCAGTCACACAGGGCACGCCGGGCCTCATCGTGACCTGTATAGCGGTATTATGTATTTACAGGATGTATAGCGCTCTGTATGGCTGGTAGTGGGCACTGTGTGGCACAGCTATCCAAAAGGCTGGCACTTCTGTTACAAAACTACTACTCCCAGCATGTTCTGACAGTCGCAGATAAAGCTACTTATTTGCACAACCCCCAGAACACTCCTGCCGCTCGGGCACCGCCCGCTGTTAGTGCCAGGGGCACAGCGTGTACAGAAGGAAAACCCCTTCCTGCCAATCCGAGGGAATCCCGACACGAGGTCGCAGCGATCGCCAGAGCTGTAAAGGCGCTAATGAAGTCAGGCCACACAGTGTGCATAAATATTCATGCCCCTAGTAACGCTCGACACGGCGGCTCAGACCGCAGAGGGCGACGGGAACAACAAGTAACATCCGCACCGGGACCGGTTCTCCGTTCTTCTATCAGTATCTGATAATCCAGAATAGGGGCTCATTCACACTAATGCATTTTTTTGCAGGTCGATGTGGACCCATTCACTTCGCGGTCTGCTGCCGCGTCCGTATGTCCGTTGGTGCCGCATGTCCGTTTTGCTGACAAGGATAGGCATTATTACAATGGGTCCGCAAAAAAAACGGAAAAATGGATGCCATAAGAAACGGCATCCGTTTTTTTTGTGGATCCGCAATTTGTGGACCGCAAAACAAATACAGTCGTATGAATGAAGCCTTAAGGGAATCATCCGGATTTTCAGCGCACATTATAGAGAGGAGGTCCGGTAAGTAACGCAGCAGCGGCCGACGAGCGGCGAGACATCAGGTCACAGGTGACAGAGGATTATGTAAGGTCTCCACATTCACGCGGCTCCAGGTACCGGAGAGAGAGAGTGGCGGGGAAAGAGACAGGGAACGAATGAGAGTGACAGGTAGAGAGCACGTGACAGACAGACTTATAAGACACAAAGAGACAGCAAGATATAGGGAGAGAATGAGAGATCAGAGAGCGAAAGAGAGAGGGAGTGACAGAGGGAGACGGGTATAGATAGTGACAGACACATGGAGAGACAGCTAAAGAGACATTTAAAGAGAGGGAGAAAATGAGAGTGAAGGACAGAGTGCAAAACAGTTAGCAAGAGACAGACTCAGAGAAAAGGGTAGAGAGTGAGACAATCAGGCAGAAAGTGAACAGTAAAAGAGACAAAGAAAAGTGACAGACACAGAGAATGAGTGAGACAGACAGAGTGAGATGCAGGAGGCCTTGGGAATGAGGCCATAATGGATAACACCCAACATCCTGCTCCTGACACGTCCCTGCGCTCAGCTCACCCGGGGCCACGTGTGGTTTATGTCCACGGCTCCAGTGCGCAGCCACGTTCTGAATATCATCTCTTCCTGTTTCATGTATAAAGCTATAATGATCAATGTGTCGCCATGGTTACAGACTGCAAACCCCATGTAGTCAGTGGCTGCAGTCCTGAGTTGTTCCTCGTATTCCTCCAATTACATAACCTGCAGACAGATGAACAAGTTGTTGGGGGATGCTGGGAGTTGTAGTTCACCACGGGTATACCACTTCTTCTGACTTTCTTGCTTGATCCGGCACCAGAGATCCTGGAGGCCGGATTACAGGAATTTTACATGAAGGCTTCACTAGGCCGGAGGGCACCGCCTGGCGGGTTCTCTACAGCGCCGCGCCCACGGTTAGCGCCATTCTAGGATCAATACTTAACCTCTACAGTCCGAGGAAACCTAGAAGAATTTCTCCTTTAAGGTGGCGTCCATTTTACAGGGAAGATAAGGAGCTGTCCACGGGAGAAGCAGAGCGAGCGCCAGGCCAGGGGCAGTTAATTCAGCTGGAAATATTATTGCAGAGGGAGATTTATCGCCAGGAGAGCACATTAGCGCTGGCACGGGGGGCGCGAGGTTTGCGCCCTGAATGAGCGAGCAGATAAATTAAAGACGTCTGGAGGAAGGAGAGATTATTAATCCTGAGACGCAGGAGCCGAGGTCCGAGCCTCCGATCCATCAATCAGGACAGATAAGGACTGAAGGATGGAGCAGCAATCACTCCCAGCAGGCAGGGCCGACGCATCCGCTGGGAGTCCTCATACTGGGGGGAGGGGCAATGATCAATGCACAATGGTCACACCCTAATGTCGTGAACTGGGCTTAGATACAGGAGCTCTGCAGACAGTATCACACAGGACAGGATTAGATACATAGCAGACCGTATCTCACATTATAGGATTAGATACACAGGTCAGCAGACAGTAACACACGGTAGGATTAGATACACAGCAGACAGTATCACACAGGAGAGGATTAGATACACAGCTCAGCAGACAGTATCACACAGGAGAGGATTAGATACACGGCTCAGCAGACAGTATCACACAGGAGAGGATTAGATACACGGCTCAGCAGACAGTATCACACAGGATTAGATACACAGCTCAGGTATATCACAAGGTATATATCAGTCAGTATACGGGCCTCAGGTGCATCCAGTACATATCAGTACAGTATACGGGCCTCATTATACAGGTGCAGCTCCAGTATATATCAGTACAGTTACAGGCCTCATTATACAGGTGCAGCCTCCGGTATATATCAGTACAGTATACAGGGCCTCATTATACAGGTCAGCAGCACTCCAGTATATATCAGTACAGTATACAGGCTCATTATATAGGTGCAGCCTCCAGTATATATCAGTACAGTATACAGGCCTCATTATATAGGTAGCAGTATATATCAGTACAGTATACAGGCCTCATTATAGGTGCAGCTCATATATACAGTACAGTATACAGGCCCATTATATAGGTGCAGCCTTATATATAGTACAGTACAGTATATACAGTACAGTATACGTCATTATAGGTGCAGCCTCCGGTAATATCAGTACAGTATATATCTTCATTATACGGCCTCATTATAGGTGCAGCCTCCAGTATATATCAGTACAGTATACAGCCTCATTATAGTCAGGCAGTCTCAGTATATATCAGTACAGTATACAGCCTCATTATATAGGCTGCAGCCTCCGGTATATATCAGTACAGTATACAGGCCTCATTATACAGCCTCCATATATCAGTACAGTATACAGGCCTCATTATATAGGTGCAGCCTCCAGTATATATCAGTACAGTATATACAGGCCTCATTATATAGGTGCAGCCTCCGTATATATCAGTACAGTATACAGGCTCATTATAAGGTGCAGCCTCCGTATATATTCAGTACAGTATATACGGGCCTCATTATACAGGTGCAGCCTCCGGTATATATCAGTACAGTATACGGGCCTCATTATATAGGTGCAGCCTCCAGGTATATATCAGTACAGTATACAGGGCCTCATTATATAGGTGCAGCCTCCGTATATATCAGTACAGTATACAGGCCTCATTATATAGGTGTCAGTAGCCTCCAGTAGTATATATATCAGTACAGTATACAGGCCTCATTATACAGGTGCAGCCTCCGGTATATATCAGTACAGTATACAGGGCCTCCATCATATATAGGTGCAGCCTCCGGTATATATCAGTACAGTATACAGGCCTCATTATATAGGTGCAGCCTCCGGTATATATATCAGTACAGTATACAGGCCTCATTATATAGGTGCAGCCTCCAGTATATATCAGTACAGTATACGGGCCTCATTATATAGGTGCAGCCTCCGTATATATCAGTACAGTATACGGCCTCATTATATAGGTGCAGCCTCCAGTATATATCAGTACAGTATACAGGCCTCATTATATAGGTGCAGCCTCCGGTATATATCAGTACAGTATACAGGCCTCATTATACAGGTGCAGCCTCATTATACAGGTGCAGCCTCCAGTATATTATCAGTACAGTATACAGCAGGCCTCATTATATAGGTGCAGCCTCCAGTATATATCAGTACAGTATACAGGCCTCATTATATAGGTGCAGCCTCCGGTATATATCAGTAACAGTATACATTATACAGGTGCAGGCCTCCAGTATATATATACAGTACAGCGGGCCTCATTATACAGGTGCAGCCTCCGTATATATATCAGTACAGTATACAGGCCTCATTATATAGGTGCAGCCTCCGGTATATATCAGTACAGTATAACGGGCCTCATTATACAGGTGCAGCCTCCGGTATATATCAGTACAGTATACGGGCCTCATTATATAGGTGCAGCCTCCAGTATATATCAGTACAGTATACAGGCCTCATTATATAGTGCAGCCTCAGTATACCAGTATACAGCCTTCATTATATAGGCAGCCTCCGTATATATCAGTACAGTATACAGGCCTCATTATACAGGTGCAGCCTCCGGTATATATCAGTACAGTATACAGTATACAGGCCTCATTATATAGGTGCAGCCTCCGTATATATATCAGTACAGTATACAGGCCTCATATATAAGTGCAGCCTCGGTGCAGCCTCCGTCTATATATCAGTACAGTATACAGGGCCTCATTATATAGGTGCAGCCTCCAGTATATATCAGTACAGTATACAGGCCTCATTATATAGGTGCAGCCTCCGTATATATCAGTATATCAGTATATACAGGGGGCCTCATTATATTAGGTGCAGCCTCCAGTATATATCAGTACAGTATACAGGCCTCATTATATAGGTGCAGCCTCCGGTATATATATCAGTACAGTATACAGGCCTCATTATATAGGTGCAGCCCCGTTATATATCAGTACAGTATCACAGGCCCTCATTATATAGGTGGCAGCCTCCAGTATATATCAGTACAGTATACGGGCCTCATTATATAGGTGCAGCCTCCAGTATATATCAGTACAGTATATACAGGCCTCATTATATAGGTGCAGCCTCCAGTAATATCAGTACAGTATACAGGCCCTCATTATGATAGGTGCAGCCTCCGGTATATATCAGTACAGTATACGGGCCTCATTATACAGGTGCAGCCTCCGGTATATATCAGTACCAGTATTACGGCCTCATTATATTACAGTGCAGCCTCCAGGTATATATCAGTACAGTATACGGCCTCATTATACAGGTGCAGCCTCCGGTATATATCAGTACAGTATACAGGCCCTCATTATATAGTACAGTCAGGCAGCAGCCTCCGGTATATATCAGTACAGTATACGGGCCTCATTATATAGGTGCAGCCTCCAGTATATAGGTCAGCATAGTACAGTATACGGGCCTCATTATATAGGTGCAGCCTCCAGTATATATCAGTACAGTATACAGGCTCATTATACAGGTGCAGCCTCCAGTATATATATCAGTACAGTATACAGGCCTCATTATATAGGTGCAGCCTCCGGTAATATATCAGTACAGTATACAGGCCTCATTATATAGGTGCAGCCTCCGGTATATATCAGTACAGTATACAGCCTCATTATATAGTGCAGCCTCCAGTATATCAGTACAGTATACAGGCCTCATTATATAGGTGCAGCCTCCGGTATATATCAGTACAGTATACGGGTCAGCTCCGGTATATATCAGTACAGTAAACGGCCTCATTATACAGGTGCAGCCTCCGGTATATATCAGTACAGTATACGGGCCTCATTATACAGGTGCAGCCTCCGGTATATATCAAGTAACAGTATACGGGCCTCATTATACAGGTGCAGCCTCCGGTATATATCAGTACAGTATACGGGCCTCATTATATAGGGTGCAGCCTCCAGTATATATCAGTACAGTATACAGGCCTCATTATATAGGTGCAGCCTTCCAGTATATATCAGTACAGTATACAGGCCTCATTATATAGGTGCAGCCTCCAGTATATATCAGTACAGTATACGGGCCTCATTATATAGGTGCAGCCTCCGGTTATATATCAGTACAAGTATACAGGCCTCATTATATAGGTGCAGCCTCCGGTATATATCAGTACAGTATACAGGCCTCATTATATAGGTGCAGCCTCCGGTATATATCAGTACAGTTATACAGGCCTCATTATATAGGTGCAGCCTCCAGGTATATATCAGTACAGTATACAGGCCTCATTATATATAGGTGCAGCCTCCGGTATATATCAGTACAGTATACAGGCCTCATTATACAGGTGCAGCCTCCGGTATATATCAGTACAGTATACAGGCCTCATTATATAGGTGCAGCCTCCAGTATATATCAGTACAGTATACAGGCCTCATTATATAGCCTCGTGCAGCCTCCGGTATATATCAGTACAGTATACAGGGCCTCATTATATGGTGCAGCCTCCAGTATATATCAGTAGACAGTTATACGGGCCTCATTATATAGGTGCAGCCTCCAGTATATATCAGTACAGTATACGGCCTCATTATATAGGTGCAGCCTCCAGTATATATCAGTACAGTATACAGGCCTCATTATATCAGGTGCAGCCTCCAGTATATATCAGTACAGTATACGGGCCTCATTATATAGGTGCAGCCTCCAGTATATATCAGTACAGTATACAGGCCTCATTATACAGGTGCAGCCTCCGTATATATCAGTACAGTATACAGGCCTCATTATATAGGTGCAGCCTCCGGTATATATCAGTACAGTATACAGGCCTCATTATACAGGTGCAGCCTCCGGGTATATATCAGTACAGTATACAGGCCTCATTATATAGTGTGCAGCCTCCGGTATTATCAGTACAGTATACAGGCCTCATTATATAGGTGCAGCCTCCAGTATATATCAGTACAGTATACAGGCCTCATTATATAGGGTGCAGCCTCCGCGGTATATATCAGGTACAGTATACAGGCCCTCATTATACAGGTGCAGCCTCCGGTATATATCAGTACAGTATACAGGCCTCATTATATAGGTGCAGCCTCCGGCGTATATATTCAGTACAGTATACAGGCCTCATTATATAGGTGCAGCCTCCAGTATATATCAGTACAGTATACGGGCCTCATTATATAGGTGCAGCCTCCAGTATATATCAGTACAGTATACGGGCCTCATTATATAGGTGCAGCCTCCGGTATATATCAGTACAGTATACAGGCCTCATTATACAGGTGCAGCCTCCAGTATATATCAGTACAGTATACGGCCTCATTATATAGGTGCAGCCTCCAGTATATATCAGTACAGTATACAGGCCTCATTATACAGGTGCAGCCTCCGGTATATATCAGTACAGTATACAGGCCTCATTATACAGGTGCAGCCTCCGGTCTATATATATCAGTTACAGTATACAGGCCTCATTATATAGGTGCAGCCTCCGGTATATATCAGTACAGTATACGGGCCTCATTATATAGGTGCAGCCTCCAGTATATATCAGTACAGTATACGGGCCTCATTATACAGGTGCAGCCTCCAGTATATATCAGTACAGTATACAGGCCTCATTATACAGGTGCAGCCTCCAGTATTATCAGTACAGTATACGGGCCTCATTATATAGGTGCAGCCTCCAGTATATATCAGTACAGTATATGGGCCTCATTATACAGGTGCAGCCTCCGGTATATATCAAGTACAGTATACGGGCCTCATTATATAGGTGCAGCCTCCAGTATATATCAGTACAGTATACAGGCCTCATTATATAGGTGCAGCCTCCGGTATATATCAGTACAGTATACAGGCCTCATTATATAGGTGCAGCCTCCAGTATATATCAGTACAGTATACGGGCCTCATTATATAGGTGCAGCCTCCAGTATATATCAGTACAGTATACGGGCCTCATTATATAGGTGCAGCCTCCAGTATATATCAGTACAGTATACAGGCTCATTAACAGGCAGCCTCCGTATAATCAGTACAGTATACAGGCCTCATTACAGGTGCAGCCTCCGGTATATATCAGTACAGTATACGGGCCTCATTATATAGGTGCAGCCTCCAGTATATATCAGTACAGTATATGGGCCTCATTATATAGGTGCAGCCTCCGGTATATATCAGTACAGTATACAGGCCTCATTATATAGGTGCAGCCTCCGGTATATATCAGTACAGTATAACAGGGCCTCATTATATAGGTGCAGCCTCCCAGGTATATATCAGTACAGTATACAGGCCTCATTATACAGGTGCAGCCTCCAGTATATATCAGTACAGTATACGGGCCTCATTATATAGGTGCAGCCTCCAGTATATATCAGTACAGTATACAGGCCTCATTATATAGGTGCAGCCTCCAGTATATATCAGTACAGTATACAGGCCTCATTATATAGGTGCAGCCTCCGGTATATATCAGTACAGTATACGGGCCTCATTATACAGGTGCAGCCTCCGGTATATATCAGTACAGTATACAGGCCTCATTATATAGGTGCAGCCTCCAGTATATATCAGTACAGTATACAGGCCTCATTATATAGGTGCAGCCTCCAGTATATATCAGTACAGTATACAGGCCTCATTATACAGGTGCAGCCTCCGGTATATATCAGTACAGTATACGGGCCTCATTATATAGGTGCAGCCTCCAGTATATATCAGTACAGTATACAGGGCCTCATTATATAGGTGCAGCCTCCGGTATATATCAGTACAGTATACAGGCCTCATTATATAGGTGCAGCCTCCAGTATATATCAGTACAGTATACGGGCCTCATTATACAGGTGCAGCCTCCAGTATATATCAGTACAGTATACAGGCCTCATTATATAGGTGCAGCCTCCGGTATATATCAGTACAGTATACAGGCCTCATTATATAGGTGCAGCCTCCGGTATATATCAGTACAGTATACGGGCCTCATTATATAGGTGCAGCCTCCAGTATATATCAGTACAGTATACAGGCCTCATTATACAGGTGCAGCCTCCGGTATATATCAGTACAGTATACAGGCCTCATTATATAGGTGCAGCCTCCAGTATATATCAGTACAGTATACGGGCCTCATTATATAATATTATGGAGTGTCTGAGGGGTTTAGGTGATCGGGCCTCGTTAACCCTCCGATAGCCTGCATCCGGCTATGATGGGTTAGGTATCCGGTAGATGCCCCCCTTATACTCATTACAGGAGATCTCCGCATCTCAGACTCCTAATTAAAAGGCTTAAGAGACCGTCCAGGAAGTGTAACAGGAGGGATAGTGGCGGGGGGCAGACAGGTACAGCCATGGAGCCTTCCCTGATCACCAACGTCTGCCATTACATTATCACCGTCACCGTGTGCAGAGATTTTAGTCGCCGACTAACCCTCTACAGAAGAGAAGAACAGCGACACCTTAAGGTGAGGAAACGTACTACAAAATCATAAGTCTGGAAAATGGCCGCCACATAGGCCCCCTGCCTGTGCCGGGGGTGTCACATGACTTACGTAGGGATTTTTTGTGTTTAGTGCTGTTTTGGGGTTTTTTTTTACTCTAACCCCACTTTTTAGCTGCTCCCTCTTCTGTACAGTGTCAGTAGGCAGCTGGTAAAGGCGATGAATCACCTGCTTAGTCCTTGGGATAGGTGAAGCGTCATGGGGTGGTCCGGGCCAGGCAACCGTCAGTGTAGCGGTATTATTGCACAGTATATGGCACGGAGGAGTCTGTAACACATCAGACACCCAAGGGTTAACTGCGTGCACCTAAATCTTGTTCGGCTCTTCCAGAATTCCTGTGTGAAATCAATTCCAGGAGCCTCTGAAGAGACAAGTCCCGGAGGAAGAGCACCGCGCAGGAGAAATCACCGCCATGTTATCTCTGCACGCGGCACCGGAGCCTCCACATCAATACCAGCTGACCAGGGCTGGTCACACACAAAGGGTGCCCCAAAACTGGTGAAGATGCCCATGGCGGTCGTGCCATTGTCTGGAGATATCACCGCGCGTTTCGTGCCGGTTCATAATATTATAGGGCGCCAACACATCCTGCAGCGCAGAGCGATGGCGAAGGTGGTACAGCGGGTTCGAGTGGGTGAATGAGGCCTAAATATGTGGGTGACAGGAGAAAACGGACGGTGCGAGGTCAGCGAGACGGTGAGGGCCGCCCCCGGGATCTCCCAGAAGCCTCTGCAGCCTGTAACGTGGCCCATAAATAAGAGATAATAGCGGTGGAGGTGGCAGATGGCGGCGCCCGCTCAGTGTGGTGGTTGTGTGAGAGGAGCAGATTGCCGCACATTCCCTTCCAGCGATTACACACCAGGACTCTCGGCCTCCATGGAGATCAGCAGCCGCCGCCTCCTCCTCTGGCCGCTGATCATTTGCAGGGAGACAAGAGGCTCCTCACAAGGGCTCTGCCCGCTGCGGGGGCACTGCCATCTGCCAGCTTGGCTCACCTCTGCTTGCCCAGGCTCTGCAGTTCCTCCAGAAATGCTTAACCCTGTAAATGCTGGCACAAAACTTCTTCCCAGGCAAGCACAGCCGTGTGGAGAACTACACGTCCCAGCAGGTGGCCCAACATCCCGTGTACAGTCTCATAATTGTGAGGGGGTACCTCTCGAGTGCCCTCTCTGCCCGGCCTCGTACCAGACAGGTGATGCGGGGTCTTCTCAGGGGGCCCTCCCTCGGTCAGGCATCAAAAGCAGCTCAGAAGCTTCTGACCCCAGTCACAGGCCTCACACAAAGGAGCCTTTCAACTTCCCAGGGGTCAGAGGTCAGCAAGCAGAGAGGTCAGGGGTCGCGACCTCAGGGGCCCCGGCATTGTCGGCAGGTTGCATTAATTGAGTTTGCAAGCAGCGGCTGCTGAGAGGTCAGAGACATTAGATAGAGAGCATCGACCATGAAGGAAACATTAGAGGGTCTCAATATCCACCATTACATCCGGGCTCCGACCCCAGCAGCCACCAGGGGCCCGAGGAGCTAAAGCTACAGGGTCTGCGCCAAGGACGAGGAATGAAAATCACCTGAGCCCTGCAATCTGTATAAGAAGGTGCAGAACTACAACCCTCAGCAGTCTCTGCCTGACATGGCCTAGGAGGATCAGTCCTCCAATATCAGGGCATGCTGGCTCCTGTAGTTCATCTGCAGCTGTATACTGCATCATCCCAGAAATGTGCCTGTGGCCATGTCCAGCATCCACGGGGGTCATCTTCTGATAATAAATGGGATCACTGCTCATATGGGGGAGGGGCGTATAATGACTTATCACGATCATATTTAACAGGATATCGCAGGGGTCTCCCGGCCCCCCGCCGAGCAGCATGGAGCGTCTGTACCCCCAACACTGAGCCCTGGAGAACATCTCCCAGACCCCCCACAGAGCTCAGACCACGTCTCCTGGCCCCACCACCGAGCACAGGCCCACGTCTCCCGGACCCCCCCCACCGAGCACAGGCCCACGTCTCCCGGACCCCCCCCCCCCCCCACCGAGCACAGGCCCACGTCTCCCGGACCCCCCCCCCCACCGAGCACAGGCCCACGTCTCCCGGACCCCCCCCCCACCGAGCACAGCCACGTCTCCGGACCCCCCCCCCCACCGAGCACAGGCCACGGCCCACGTCTCCCGGACCCCCACCCCCCCACCGAGCACAGGCCCACGTCTCCCGGACCCCCCCCACCGAGCACAGGCCCACGTCTCCCGGACCCCCCCCCCCACGAGCACAGCCCACGTCTCCCGGACCCCCCCCACCGAGCACAGGCCCACGTCTCCGGACCCCCCCCCCCCCACCGAGGCACAGGCCCACGTCTCCCGGACCCCCCCCCCCACCGAGCACAGGCCCACGTCTCCCGGACCCCCCCCCCCCCACCGAGCACAGGCCCACGTCTCCCGGACCCCCCCCACCGAGCACAGGCCCACGTCTCCCGGACCCCCCCCCCACCACCGAGCACAAGCCCACGTCTCCCGGACCCCCCCCACCGAGCACAGGCCCACGTCTCCCGGACCCCCCCAACTGAGCACAGGCCCACGTCTCCCGGACCCCCCCCCACTGAGCACAGACCACGTCTCCTCAGCCCCCACCACAGAGCTCAGACCACGTCTCCCGGACCCCCACCACTGAGCACAGGCCCACGTCTGTCCGCTGGAGTCTCCCACCTTGCTCTGCACAGTACTACACCTACCATCATCCAAATCTTTGGATTAGAGGGACATGAATGAGCAGGGACGCCATCACCATGCTGCAGGAGCAGAATCCGGTCTGTACAGGAGACGCTTCCATTCACTGACAGGCAGCGACAAAACTGCAGAACTTCTCATTTTGCAGCTTCTTCACATAAACCTTAAAATTAACCCTTACATTAACACTGCCGAACAGCGCCACCATCTGGAATAAACTAACAACTGCCCCACAACCTGCACAGCGTTAATTCGCCGCCTCCTGCGTTCTTGCTGCGGCTGCAGGTTTCCCTTTGAGTTTCTGCCCAACTTTATTCTGCAGATGATTCGTTTTCTGACTCGTGAGCGGTTTACGACACAATTTGCTTTCGCTGCACAAAAAAAAAAAAACCTTTTAGACGTTACAGCCGACCTCCAAAAAGTGCAGCGATCAGCCTGATCATCCCAGCCAAAATGTGATGCCCTCTGCTGGCCACGGGGGGTACTGCACTCACCTGCCTGTGCTCCCCCAAACCAGCAGCTGCCACCTTCAGCGCAGGAGACGTTACACCCGCAGCATTCCAGCCGCATGGAAATCAGGCCTGGGCGGTGGCCGGCCGTGGATTTCCATACTCTTCGTGGTGGCCACGGCGCTCCAGATTACATATTTGCTTTGCTTTTCCAAACATCAGATGATCTGAATATTCATCCGGCTTTGTGTTGACTGAGCGCAGCGAGCGCCGTATCAGCAGCGCAGAGGACACGGCCCAGAACTAGAAACACAGGGACCAAAGTACAACAACGGCGGAAAGAGAAAACCGTGAAAAACGGCTGCGATAGAATCTGTCGATAGGCCTGATCGCTGTCAGCAGTTCTGTACTACTACTCCATCAGATACTGACGATAGGCCTGATCGCTGTCAGCAGTTCTGTACTACTACTCCATCAGATACTGACAATAGGCCTGATCGCTGTCAGCAGTTCTGTACTCCTACTCCATCAGATACTGACAATAGGCCTGATCGCTGTCAGCAGTTCTGTACTACTACTCCATCAGATACTGACAATAGGCCTGATCGCTGTCAGCAGTTCTGTACTACTACTCCATCAGATACTGACAATAGGCCTGATCGCTGTCAGCAGTTCTGTACTACTAACTCCATCAGATACTGACAATAGGCCTGATCGCTGTCAGCAGTTTCTGTACTACTACTCCATCAGATACTGACAATAGGCCTGATCGCTGTCAGCAGTTCTGTACTACTACTCCATCAGATACTGACGATAGGCCTGATCGCTGTCAGCAGTTCTGTACTACTACTCCATCAGATACGGACGATAGGCCTGATCGCTGTCAGCAGTTCTGTACTACTACTCCATCAGATACTGACGATAGGCCTGATCGCTGTCAGCAGTGCTGTACTACTACTCCATCAGATACTGACGATAGGCCTGATCGCTGTCAGCAGTGCTGTACTACTACTCCATCAGATACTGACGATAGGCCTGATCGCTGTCAGCAGTGCTGTACTACTACTCCATCAGATACTGACGATAGGCCCTGATCGCTGTCAGCAGTGCTGTACTACTACTCCATCAGATACTGACGATAGGCCTGATCGCTGTCAGCAGTGCTGTACTACTACTCCATCAGATACTGACGATAGGCCTGATCGCTGTCAGCAGTGCTGTACTACTACTCCATCAGATACTGACGATAGGCCTGATCGCTGTCAGCAGTGCTGTACTACTACTCCATCAGATACGGACGATAGGCCTGATCGCTGTCAGCAGTGCTGTACTACTACTCCATCAGATACGGACGATAGGCCTGATCGCTGTCAGCAGTGCTGTACTACTACTCCATCAGATACGGACGATAGGCCTGATCGCTGTCAGCAGTGCTGTACTACTACTCATCAGATACGGACGATAGGCCTGATCGCTGTCAGCAGTGCTGTACTACTACTCATCAGATACTGACATAGGCCGGGTACTTCCATCAATACGGACGATAGGCCTGATCGCTGTCAGCAGTGCTGTACTACTACTCCATCAGATACTGACAATAGGCCTGATCGCTGTCAGCAGTTCTGTACTACTACTCCATTCATGCTGGTTTACCACTCCACAGCACAGCTCTGACCATAGACTCCAGCCTAGCTGCATTGTCTACTGGACAGCACCTGAAGTAGTCTGAGATCCATCTCCAATGAGGCAAAGGCTGCTCCTCTGTCCCATGCTTTACACTGCAGTCCTGCTCCCTCAGATTGGCTGCTGTGTATAAGCAGGACATGAAGAGATGATTAGATTACGGTACGGACAGATGATTATAATCGACAAGGAACAAACCCCCAGTGTGAAAACCAGGAAACTGCACAGAGACTGAGGGGAGGAGCCTCAATAAGTAGGAGGGGCAATGAAAGGCACCACACCCGCCCCCGCGGGGTCAACATGCACACATGAGCAGGCTATAGCACCCAGCCCATGCACCACACAGAGGGACCGATCCCTCAGAGGGCACAAGTGGAAGACTTCTGGGATAGAAGAGACGTCCGCCATCAGCACCGCGCCAAGACCTCTCAACCTACAGACTCAGGAGTCTCCCGCCCGGACCCATCACAGGGTAGAAAACTACTGGACCAAACCTGCTTTCTAGTTAGCTCCATTTTGGATGCAGCCTGCAGTGTAAGGAATGGAGTTTCACAACCCCACTACTCTTCCAGTCACTCATACACACAGGGATGTAGTCATGGAAACCAGACTGCTGACCGCTATTCTTTACACTGCAGGCTGCATCCACAGAACCAGTAATGTAAAATGTCTTTCCGTTCTACACTCTCCTTTAACCTGGGATTATTGGACCTCGCAGGTCTGGATTATCTTTTTATCCCCTCATCCTGTGACGTCTGGACCAGGATGTCCGTCTCCGACTACTCGCCGCCGTTCCCCCCCCCCCCGACTACTCGCCGCCGTCCCCCCCCCCCGACTACTCGCCGCCGCAGCCCCCCCCCGACTACTCGCCCGCCGCCGCCCCAGCCCACCGACTACCTCGCCGCCGTCCCCCCCCCCACACCGACTACTCGCCGCCGTCCCCCCCCCCCGACTACTCGCCGCCGTCCCCCCCCCGACTACTCGCCGCCGCCGCCCCCCCCCGACTACTCGCCGCCGCCGCCCCCCCCCGACTACTCGCCGCCGCCCCCCCCCCCGACTACTCGCCGCCGTTCCCCCCCCCCCCCCCCGACTACTCGCCGCCGCCCCCCCCGACTACTCGCCGCCGTCCCCCCCCCCCCGACTACTCGCCGCCGTCCCCCCCCGACTACTCGCCGCCGTCCCCCCCCCGACTACTCGTCGCCGTCCCCTCCCTGACTCCTCGCCGCCGTCTCCGACTACTAGCCGCCGTCCCCTCTCTGACTCCTCGCCGTCCCCTCCGACTCCTCGCCGCCGTCTCTGACTTCTCGCCGCCGCCTCCGACTTCTCGCCGTCCCCTCCGACTACTCGCCGCCGTCACCGACTTCTCGCCGCTGTCCCCTCTCTTGACTACTCGCCGCCGTCTCCATCTCTGACTCCTTGCCGCCGTCTCGGACTACTCGCCGCGTCCCCTCCGACTACTCGCCGCCGTCACCGACTTCTCGCCGCTGTCCCCTCTTTGACTACTCGCCGCCGTCCCTCTGACTACTCGCCGCCGTCCCCTCTGACTACTCGCCGCCGCCCCTCCGACTACTAGCCGCCGTCCCCTCTCTGACTCCTCGCCGTCCCCTCCCGACTCTCGCCGCCCTCTGACTCCTCGCCGTCCCCTCCGACTCCTCGCCGTCCCTCCGACTCCTCGCCGCCGCCTCCGACTTCTCGCCGCTGTCCCCTCTTTAACTACTCGCCGCCGTCTCCATCTCTGACTCCTTGCCGCCGTCTCGGACTACTCGCCGCCGTCCCCTCCGACTACTCGCCGCCGTCCCCTCCGACTACTCGCCGCTGTCCCCTCTTTGACTACTCGCCGCCGTCCCCTCTGACTACTCGCCGCCGCCTGCTCCTCACTTGCTGGAAGCCACAGTCAGCTCCTTAGCACGTTCTCCTGACACCCCACACGCTTCTTGCAGCTTCTCCGCTCTGTTGTCATGTCACCCCCGACTTGTTTTTAGCACTTACAGACGGAGAGAAGAAAACTTCCTGTAGTGACAAGAACTCCGTCTACAACCTCCCCGACTGTGAGCAGAAGAGCAGGCGTTACAGTGGGTCAGCACCAGAGGAAAGAAATCCTCTGTCTGTTCCTGCTAATGTGTCCACAAGGGGGCAGTGTATGCGGACAGGAGTGTATTGTAGGTTTGCAGAATGATGGCCATAAGATATCTGCATGTAGCGAATCGTAGTGTTCTTCAGGTCTCACATCTTCACCATTTTCAACAGCTCTGCTTGCTGTCAGTGAGTGGAAACATTCCCATTTTTTCCAGAGGCTGAAATCCTGTTCTAACCTAAAAGCTATCTAATATTCTCACTGCTGAGGATTTGCTACATTGTATCCGATCCTACAGGACTGCAGACTGATACAATGTAACATCTATCAGGACGGGAGAGGATTGTCTGGTTGAGGTCTCCAACCGGCTCCAGAAGGTGGCCCCTTTATCATGTGGGCCCCATGTCGTCCATCTACTGCAGCCTATCAATCCACTAGGAACCAGCGAGGCGCGAGGCACAGGGTTTTCTGCTCCTCCTCTGCATGTAGGTAAAAAGTTCACTTTAAAAGCCGGCACTGCGGGTGTAAGTGACGGGGACATTAATCCGGGTTGCGCTGCCAGCACCTGCCTGAGATTCCTGACAGCAGGAAATTGTAAAGCCGTTCTGTGCCTGCGGCTTCTGGCTGACTACAGCAATAACTTGGCTCCGCCGCGCCGCTTCCTACCCGCCTGAGGGCACAATGCGGGTTATCATCCACGTTACGCCACAGGCAGCGGCGGCTCCTCCTGGTACCAGGGCCTGGGTACAGCTTGTGACCTGGTTCTCTCCCTCTGGCATCCAGCGACTCCTGCCGGGGTGTCAGGCGGAGCAGCGGTGCCAGCTAATGATGATTTAATGGCGGTGACTCACATGGAGGACGAGCCGCCAGCACTGACAGTCGGGTCACGTTTTTCTGCCTCACATGGAGGCTTTGTGCTGGCAAACAGCAACCGCCTCGCAGGAAGCGCCTGCACTGGTGACCCCTGAAGCAGATGCAGGGGATCGGGGTGCAGAAACTACAACTCCCAGCATGCTCAAGTCCCCCCTCACAATAAAATCCCCCAGTATAGAGAAGTATGACAACCAAAGTGGATGCCATTATAGCTACCGCACGAGTTGTCACCCAGGCTGTGAAGTTATGTCAGCGCCCTCTACTGGAGGAGGATCCACCAATCAGAGGGCAGCATTACTTAAAGGGCTAGTCCCTTTTGTGTTAGTCCTGTGTGTTGCAGCATTGACATTGATCAGTGCAGACTGTAAAAACACACCCACTGACAGGAGGAATAGTAACATTCATTTCTAGGAGGAATAACAGAGAGACGTCACGATACAGAAAGAAAAGATGCTTCACAATTGATGGATTCTCCTCCAGTAGAAGGACCTGACATAACATCACAGCCTTTCTAAGGAGCTGGGTGACAACCTTAGTGGTAGCTGTAAATGCAGCTATATTAGTTGTCAGAACTGTAAACTGGGGAGGTCATGGATTTACTGGGAAGAGGCCTCATTAATGTTAGCTGTCAGGGGATGTTGGGGGTTGTAGCTTCCGCACAGCTGTACCCTGGTCTCCCGAATCTGATTGGTAAAGACAAACAGCTCCCAATTCACAGTGAAACGTGAACAGAGCCTTATACTGGAGCGACTCCTCACCCGGTGGATCCCGCGGCCTTCGCTCATTAATCTTGATGAGGTTCTGCTGAATAATCTCACCCCGGATTTCAGCTCGCTCACTAATTGAAATTAATCACCCGCCAAACAGATGTCAGGAGCAGCGCGCTGCGAAGTTTACAATGTCGGACCAATTTGCCATCGAGGGCTCCGTGGTCTGTGGAGGAGCCACGTTAAAGCTACCTGCACACGATGCGGAATATGCGCGGCGCTTCCACGTGGATTTCTTACGCAGAAAAACAGCAGCATGATTTAAAACCAGAAACGTGGATGGGATTAGACAGATCCTGTACTCCGCGGATATCCGCGACGCGTCCATTGTGTCTGCATTCGTTTTGTGCGGATTTCACCCTTTTCAATACGAGGTTGAGATCTGCAGTAAAACCGCCTCAAATCCGCACCAGAAACACACGGAAATCTGAAAAAAACGTACAGATCTTTAGTTCTGAAACCTAAACCCGTGTGCAGGTAATTAACCCCATCTATGCCACACTCCTCTGCTTGGGATACAAAGGACGCCTCCTGAAAATAGAAGAGCAGAACGGTCAGGTAGTGGCGGTTTGAGGGTTAAAGTGCTTCTGAACGTTTACCAGATCTCTGCTTGCTGTCAGCGAAGAAAAACAAGCAACAAAGCAGTCCAATCAAATCTAGACAATCCATCTATGAGCTAAATACAGCATCGTTACAATGTATCAGTCCGCAGTGCAGGATTGTCAGGACTGGATACACTGTAACAGACCCTCAGAACTGAAGACACGGCACCGGTCAGCCCCATGAAGTAAAGTAATATCTGAAGGACTACTCTCATCATCTTCCACAGTGAGGCAGAAGGCATGCAGTGATCAGCGCACACAGATTCATTACCTGCTCATTAACCTCGGATCTGATTAAGTCGCCATCTAACAAGACAAGGCGGAAGCCGCGCAGCTTCCTCAGGCACCAGACCATAAACCTAATGGGATTCTTAAGTCTATATTTAGCGCTACCAATTAACGATCGCCTGCGATTAAGAAAGCTGCAGGTAACGAGAGAAGCGCGACCGACCCCCGAGACATCTGATCAACAACGGACGGGGGGACAGGTCCTGATGAGAGTTGTTCCCCAATATGATCACAGCCAGCCTCCTCCGACCCCGGAGTGTATTATACTCCAGAGCTGTACTCGCTGTTCTGCTGGCTGCTAATGGAAACAGTCAGCTTGTGGACAGAAATGCTACAGGTAAACCATATGAGGTGCCACGTGTGGATGTGGCATTAACGGTAAACCAGGTGGGGCCCCTGATTGGAGGAGAGCTGCTGCTAATGCCCTGTAGAAGCGCCATTGTCTCATGAAATACCCCTGTAGTCGGCGCCCCCATCAGCCCCTTCATAGCTCTACAGGACACCAGATGCTCCCGGGAACCATCGGTCATTACAGTTTACTCCTCTTGTAACAATGTATCCACGCAGTGCCTCTAATCTGGGGGTAACTGCTTCCTCTTGTTACAATGTATTGACGCAGTGCCTCTGATCTGGGGGTAACTGCTTCCTATTGTTACAATGTATCCACGCAGTGCCTCTAATCTGGGGGTAACTGCTTCCTCTTGTTACAATGTATCGACGCAGTGCCTCTATCTGGGGTAACTGCTTCCTATTGTTACAATGTATCACGCAGTGCCTCTGATCTGGGGGTAACTGCTTCCTCTTGTTACAATGTATCGACGCAGTGCCTCTGATCTGGGGGTAACTGCTTCCTCTTGTTACAATGTATCGACACGCAGTGCCTCTCTGATCTGGGGTAACTGCTTCCTCTTGTTACAATGTATCGACGCAGTGCCTCTGACGCACAATGTATCGCCTCTGATCTGGGGGTAACTGCCTCTTCTTGTTACAATGTATCGACGCAGTGCCTCTGATCTGGGGTAACTGCTTCCTCTTGTTACAATGTATCGACGCAGTGCCTCTGATTGGGGTAACTGCATCTTCTTGTACAATGTATTGACGCACAGTGCCTCTGATCTGGGGGGTAACTGCTTCCTCTTGTTACAATGTATCGACGCAGTGCCTCTGATCTGGGCGGTAACTTGCTTCCTCTTGTTACAATGTATCGACGCAGTGCCTTGATCTGGGGTAACTGCTTCCTCTTGTTACAATGTATCGACGCAGTGCCTCTGATCTGGGGGTAACTGCTTCCTCTTGTTACAATGTATTCGACGCAGTGCCTCTGATCTGGGGGTAACTGCATCTTCTTGTTACAATGTATTGACACAGTGCCTCTGATCTGGGGTAACTGCTTCCTCTTGTTACAATGTATCGACGCAGTGCCTCTAATCTGGGGGTAACTGCTTCCTCTTGTTACAATGTATCGACGCAGTGCCTCTGATCTGGGGGTAACTGCTTCCTCTTGTTACAATGTATCGACGCAGTGCCTCTGATCTGGGGGTAACTGCATCTTCTTGTTACAATGTATTGACACAGTGCCTCTGATCTGGGGGTAACTGCTTCCTCTTGTTACAATGTATCGACGCAGTGCCTCTGATCTGGGGGTAACTGCATCTTCTTGTTACAATGTATTGACGCAGTGCCTCTGATTTGGGGGTAACTGCATCTTCTTGTTACAATGTATCAATGCGGTGTCGCTGATCTTGGGGTAACTGCAGAGCGCCCCCCGTCCTCACTAATTTAGCTCAGATCATGGATTCGATTCCAGCAGTTGAGGAACTAACAAGGGAGAAGAGAATTGATCGGATATGAATTCAGGAGACTGCGCCAATTAAACTGCATCTGTAAAACTGGGTTCACGTAGGGAGCGCAGCGAGCGGCCAGTCCGGGGACGCCCGCCCAGGTGTTGTCGTGACATCCTCCTATAGACTTCTGTCAGCTTGTTAAAGGCCTGTGTTTACCACCCGCTGCCATGGCGGCATCAATCGAAGCTCCTCGTCCTTTCATCTGGCAGACATCACGATGCCGGGTATTGACGAGGAAACGCGGCCAGCCCTCTGGCGGATGCGGCCTGCAGATTAGCTGCACAGAACCATTATGTACAAAGAAGTCAATGATGAAAAACCTTCAGGGGGAGATGAGAAAATCTGAGGGAGGCCGACCCCTCCGGCAGAGGAAGGATCGCTGACTACTTCACCTTGTGTAAAGGACGCAACACGCGATTCAAGGCGGTCAAAGTGTGAACCAAGCCGGATATCATCTCAATAATCTGATAGCACCCCCTGCACACACAGAGCAACCAAATCAAAGTGCCAGCTCTCACAGCACCCGGGCAACGGAAAGAACGGCAGAAAACATGGCACCCGGGCAACGGAAAGAACGGCAGAAAACATGGCACCCGGGCAACGGAAAGAACGGCAGAAAACATGGCACCCGGGCAACGGAAAAAGAAACTGGCACCCGAAAAACGGCATGGCACCCGGGCAACGGAAAGAACGGCAGGCATTGGCACCCGACGGAAAGAACGGGCAGAACGGAAAGAACGGCAGGAAAGACGAGGGCACCCGGGCAACGGAAAGAACGGCAGAAGACCCGGGCAACGGAAAGAACGGCAGAAAACATGGCACCCGGGCAACGGAAAGAACGGCAGAAAACAGTGGCACCGGGCAACGGAAAGAACGGCAGAAAACATGGCACCGGGCAAACGGAAAAGGAACGGCAGAAACATGGCACGGGCAACGGAAAGAACGGAAAGCAACGGCAAAAAAACATGGCACCCGGGCAACGGCAGAAACGGCAAAACGGCAGAAAACATGGCATGGCACCCGGGAACAGCAGATGGCACCCGTGGCGGCAAAAACGGAAAACATTGACGGCAGGCAGAAAAAACATGCACCCGGCGGCAACGGGCAACGGAAGAGAAAACATGGGGCGAAAACATGGGGCAGAAAAACCGCAAGCACCCGGGCAACGGATGGGCACCATGGAACGGAAAGAACGGCACATGGCGCCCGGGCAACGGAAAGAACGGCAAACGGAAAGAACGGCAGAAAACATGGCACCCGGGCAACGAAAAGAACGGCAGAAAACATGGCACCGGGCAACGGGAAAAACGGCAGAAAACATGGCCCGGGCAACGGAAAGAACGGCAGAAAACATGGCGCCCGGGCAACGGAAAGAACGGCAGAAAACATGGCACGGGCAACGGAAAGAACGGCAGAAAACATGGCACCGGGCAACGGAAAGAACGGCAGAAAAACATGGCACCGGGCAACGGAAAGACGGCAGAAAACATGGCACCGGGCAACGGAAAGAACGGCAGAAAACATGGCACCCGGGCAACGGAAGAACGGCAGAAAACATGGCACCCGGGCAACGGAAAGAACGGCAGAAAACATGGCACCCGGGCAACGGAAAGAACGGCAGAAAAATGGCACCGGGCAACGGAAAGACCGCAGAAACATGGCAAACGGAAAGAACGGCAGAAAACATGGCACCCGGGCAACGGAAAGACGGCAAAAAAATGGACACGCAAAACATGGCACGGGCAACGGAAGGACGGCAGAAAACATGGCACCGGGCAACGGAAAGGACGGCAGAAAACATGGCACCGGGCAACGGAAACATGGCCTTGCCCCCTCTGCTCCTGGCCCGCCCCGCTCACGTCTTCCTCCAGCTCCTTTTGCCTTTGTTCCCTGACATCCCCTTGATTACCGCGCTGACGGCTCTGCCGCACTCGCCGCCTTGTGTATTATATAAATATTTTATTACAATATTAAACCGCCTTGTCTGTGGCTTTGATAAAACCTGCCAATGGGGGAGGGGGTTAGAGCGCTGCTTATCACACGCCGCTCTGCTCGCCATCTCTCGGCTTCTGACGGATCATGACCTAAAAGCACAATCCGCAGTCAGGAAAACACCAAAACCCGATCTGGTTCATGTTCTGCCGGAGGCCGTGGACTGTCAGCTCTTACGCCCTCCTATAGTGAGGGGGCACCGGTTCTGTATGTAGATGGCCTCACACCCCCACTGCCCGCAGGGCTCCTCCAGAGCTGAACTCTGACAGCCTGACTGTAATCTGCTCTGCCATCAGGAGGTCGGTGGTGCCGATATACTGCTGGGCTCCGTCATCTAACACACGTGGCCACCTTTAGACCACGGAAACTTCCTCAGGTCCTCATAGCACTGCTGACCTCCGTGACCTCTGCGGCCTCCACCCCCTCCTCAGACAGCCTCAGTACAGCGCAATTGTGTAAACTACTGAGAATGGAGGGGTCTAGTGCGAAAGTAACGGTGGGCCATTAACCCTTTCCATGACCCCATCTCTCGCCACCTCCATGGCAGCGCCAGGGTTAAGTTAACCAAAGTGTCGTCATGATCAGCCACGAGTGCCGCACATCACTACTTCATCTTGGCTTCACCCCGACCGCCAGCTCATTAAAAACGCACGCGCAGATGAGCGGAATCTCCTCAAGGTGCTCTGCGCTCGCAGCAGGGGACATAACGCCGTCTCCCCGCTCCGCCATCGACCCGACAAACCAGTAAATGCGCTGTAGATCCGACGCTTGCTACGTTTCAGCAGGAGGGGGGGCTGATGATTTGTCTGCGACTCACTGAAAGTGACAGCTGTGCGCGCTGCGCAGGAGGAGCGAGGCCCGGGGACGCCGCTGCACGCGTTCCGCTCGGCTTGTGGAGTGATGGCGTGACACGGGACGCGGCATCTGCTGGGTAAAGGGCGCATGTGGAAGGAGAGCGCTTATTAATGTGCAGGCGCGGCAGAACTAATGAAGCAGGTGCGCAGGAACAGCCTGCTCAGAATAATTGTGGAGAGACGCCGCGCTGCGCGATATGGAGGAGCCACCGGAGCGCCACCGCCACAAATCTGGAGGCTGATACACTGATCTCAGCAGCGCTCGAAGCAGAACGACAGCCGCTACATGACAACCCCACTGACAGCAGGGAAGACACGCAAGTCAATGGGTGTCTGTAGGACGGACCCCGGCGACCGCAGAGATGGTCTGCGCCTTCTATGTAACGCTCTGCAGCTTTCTAATAAACGCGCTAATTTCCAAGAGCTCTGCTTGCTGTCAATGAAGAGGAATAATGTTTTCCCCCATCTATCATCGGGCACCGGTGACATTGTGGCTTCTCCTAGTGTTGCAAACCACAACCCCCGGCATGCTCCCATGGGATGCTGGGTGTTGTAGTTTTGGAGAACCACTGGTTGGAGATCACTGCTGTGCTGACATCAAGAACAGCTCTCTCCTGCGCTGACAGTTTGGTACAATGTATCAGTAAAACTAATGGTCTGGACTGTATACAACTGTAACGAACCCTCAGCTGAGTGAGAAGTGTCAGGACGGGTTCTAGGTCGTCTGTCTCCATTCACTGAAAGCAATAACGGTGAAAAACCTAAGCGATAAAAGAAATATAGATATAGAAGAGCGCTATGCTTTCAGCATATACCATGGCGCTGTACACAACCTCACGGGGGCTCACAATGTAACCCCCCGGACTTCACCATGTACATACTAGGGAGGAACATGTGCCCGCTTCATGTCTATGACCCCCAATAATACTGACGGGGGTCACACCGCCTCTGGAGGTTCAGCTGGGAATCTCGATTTCTTCTGGCTGCTCATCAACAAACACAGCTCTGCAGCACCTGGCGCCACTCCCAGTGCGGGGTCCGACTGTGTGAGCACCGCAGGGGCTGACAATCTACGAAGGCCTCCACTGTGCAGAGCAGGACAGAAGCTGCCCCATCATACAGGACATGGCATAGCATATATTATAGGGTCCTCCCAGCGGCACAGAGGATTTCAGGAGAGGAGTGCGCTGATGTTGTGGAGGTCACAGGGTGAGAGTTACATAGTGGAAGGAGCAGGGTCCTCCCAGCAGCACAGAGGATTTCAGGAGAGGAGTGTGCTGATCTTGTGGAGGTCACAGGATGAGAGTTACATAGTGGAAGGAGCAGGGTCCCAGCAGCACAGAGGATTTCAGGAGAGGAGTGTGCTGATCTTGTGGAGGTCACAGGATGAGAGTTACATAGTGGAAGGAGCAGGGTCCCAGCAGCACAGAGGATTTCAGGAGAGGAGTGTGCTGATCTTGTGGAGGTCACAGGATGAGAGTTACATAGTGGAAGGAGCAGGGTCCTCCAGCAGCACAGAGGATTTCAGGAGAGGAGTGTGCTGATCTTGTGGAGGTCACAGGATGAGAGTTACATAGTGGAAGGAGCAGGGTCCCCAGCAGCACAGAGGATTTCAGGAGAGGAGTGTGCTGATCTTGTGGAGGTCACAGGATGAGAGTTACATAGTGGAAGGAGCAGCAGGTCCTCCCAGCAGCACAGAGGATTTCAGGAGAGGAGTGTGCTGATCTTGTGGAGGTCACAGGATGAGAGTTACATAGTGGAAGGAGCAGGGTCCCCAGCAGCACAGAGGATTTCAGGAGAGGAGTGTGCTGATCTTTGTGGAGGTCACAGGATGAGAGTTACATAGTGGAAGGAGCAGGGTCCTCCCAGCAGCACAGAGGATTTCAGGAGAGGAGTGTGCTGATCTTGTGGAGGTCACAGGATGAGAGTTACATAGTGGAAGGAGCAGGTCCCCAGCAGCACAGAGGATTTCAGGAGAGGAGTGTGCTGATCTTGTGGAGGTCACAGGATGAGAGTTTACATAGTGGAAGGAGCAGGGTCCCCAGCAGCACAGAGGATTTCAGGAGAGGAGTGTGCTGATCTTGTGGAGGTCACAGGATGAGAGTTACATAGTGGAAGGAGCAGGGTCCTCCCAGCAGCACAGAGGATTTCAGGAGAGGAGTGTGCTGACCTTGTGGGGGTCACAGGGTGAGAGTTACATAGTGGAAGGAGCAGGGTCCCAGCATCACAGAGTGTTTCAGGAGAGTGCTCTTTATGTGAGAGTTTACATGAAGCATTAATCCTCTTATTATTTAACAATATGAAGTTGCAGCAGCCACGGATGAACTACAAGCAGCAGCATGCCCAGCCCGCTGTAACCTCCCATCTCTGTGCTCACAGTCCTTTGCATGCAGCCGCTTTCTGCGTCCGCACAGGATTCGCTGACAGCATCTTCATCTTTTATTCATGCCAATAATCCGGCGTTATTGCCCGCAGAGCGGGATTAACCCCTTCACGCACATCACAGGCGGACTGTGCACCAATCAGCAGGCCTGATTCCGAAACCCTCGTATCGGGTCGGCGACTCGTGTATTACCTTGTAGGCGGCAAATCTCAGAATTTACTCAGGGATAAGGAAGCAGCCGCAGCGGATAAAGAGACGTGTATGTAGCAGAGGCCGCACTGCTGGCGGGGAGCTGAGTGTGTGGTGGTGTTAACGTGATTAGACATGGCTGCCCTCACACCGGTCCACGGCTGTGTCCACTACTGCAGCTCAGTGCAATACCACAAAACAACCTGCAGGCAGGTGTGGCGCTGTCTCTGAATGGAAGCCGCCATGTTCATATAAAGGAGGGATTGATGAGGCTGGAGGGCGCGGGGTGGATCACTCGGAGGGGGCAGCGGTCGTCATCCATGTCTAGTCTGGGTTCCCATCCGTCCTGCATTATAATGGGGCGTGCAACAGGAGGTTGTCTCCTTGGCCTTTACATATGGTGGCTGTGCCGCTCGATTCCACTTACCGGGGGTCCGCGCCGCACATGCCAAACCCCTAATCACCCGCATTAGCGGCTGCAGAATGGATTATTGAAGACCTGTAATCAGAAGCAGCGCACCACAGAGCTGACAATTAGGGGCTGGTAATTACCGCCCTCGTACGTGGTGGGCGACTGAGGAACTCGCCATTCACCACCGCGAGAGAAAGGCGACCGATGAACTACACATACATGCCAGTCCAGGGAACTACAACCCCCAGTATTACCAGCCATACTCCCAATGTACACGCAGCAGCTGGTGGGATACAAGCCCCAAGATGCACTTGCAGGGCTGTGAGCATGCTGAGAGTAGTAGTTATACGCTGCATTCCTCATCCTCCACAATCTATTCTGCTCCATGGTGATTACTGCATCTGATGTGTATCTGGGGGGGGTGTCCTCCCATCAGATGAGGGCGTGACCTCCCCCGCTCCTACGCTCTGCCCTTTTCACCCTCTCCACACCGGCAATTAGAAGGCAAAAAGAAGCCGGAACGCCACATGTTCTAATGCCAGCGCTGCCAGGATCCGGGTTATGTGCCCCACAGGAGGCGCCACACAGCGGCAGGGGTCCAGAACCACCTCTGATCACCAGGGGAGGGGGGCTCCTGCTGATGCAGGAGGAGGGGGGGGGGGGGGGGCCTCCTGTGATAAGGAGGAGGAAGGAGGGGGGCTCCTGTGATAAGGAGGAGGAGGAGGGGGCTTCTGGATAAGGATGGAGGAGGAGGGGGGCTCCTGGTGATAAGGAGGAGGAGGGAGGGGGGCTCCTGTGATCAAGGAGGAGGAGGAGGGGGGCTCCTGTTGAATAAGGAGGGCGAGGAGGGGGGCTCACTGTGATGAGGAGGAGGAAGAAGGGGCTTCCTGTGATAAGGAGGAGGAGGAGGGGGGGGCTTCTGTGATAAGGAGGGGAGAGGAGGAGGGCTCCTGTGAAAGGAGGAGGAGGAGGGGGGCTTCTGTGATAAGGAGGAGGAGGAGGGAGGGAGGAGAGGAGGAGGAGGGGCTCCTGTGATAAGGAGGAGGAGGAGGGGGGCTCTGTGATAAGGAGGAGGAGGAGGGGGGGCTCTGTGATAAGGAGGAGGAGGAGGGGGCTTCTGTGATAAGGAGGAGGAGGAGGAGGGGAGGAGGAGGAGGCTCCTGTGATTAAGGAGGAGGAGGAGGGGCTTCTGTGATGGGGGGGGGGTTCTCTGATCTCTATGCACTGTGGTGGGTGCCCGCCTGCAGTTTCGCCCCATTAAACTGGGTTAAATCCACTGGCGGATCTGTGGCGGATCAGACCTGGATTTCTGTTGTGGAATCTGTGGTGGATTTTTCCGGCAGATAAATGCGCTGTGTGAACACACACTGAAGATGAAGGCCGCGTCCTTTAAGGTGTGAGAACGGCCTCATGACCTACGGTTAAGGATTATGGCTTACGTTTGGGCGCTTCTCTCTGGGGGGGCGGGGATGTGGGACAGACATCCAGACATGGCAGTGTGGACTGGAGCACCTGTCACACGGCCGTCCTGACTGTACGCAGCTCACCTGCACAGCGGGGGCTCCACCGTCCGGCGCTGTGTCGCTCAGGTGCAGATTCCAGTAGAAAACAGGCGAAATATGCGACATTAGAATATAAAGCAGAAGACAATGCTCAGCCTCATTCACTGAAATAATTAGGCTAAACGCCCATATAGACCTGATACTTCTCACAGCTGAGGGGTTGTTACAATGTATCCACTCCAGACAATCCTCTCTGAGGTGAACAGCCCGACATCCAGACTGATACTTTGTAACTAAGACCAGAATAGAACAATGTAACAGCAGACGGATGCCAACAAAGGAGTTCTGTGACTGAGGCTGCGGGGGCATGCTGACACTTGTAGTTCTCCAGCAGCGGCAGGTCACTTAGTCCTGGTAAGCAGCAGGTTATGAGGATGGGGGAGGGGAGGACGACATAAACCTCTCACATTGATGGGATTGATCGGGGAAGGACAGCTTAATTGTCTCGGCTTTCAGGTAGGGGCATTATAATACAATTACAGGCAGCAGCGCGGCCCCGCGAGGCAGCAAATTACCGCGTCCAACCTCAGAGCGCAGTCAATATCCACCCCTCAATCAAGACAAATGGATGGAGCAGGAAAAGATGGACGACGGCCGAGTAATGGGATCCAGTAATGATTAGAAGGAACCAGAGAAGGAAATGGTCCTGAGAGAGAGAAGAGAGAGAGAGAGAGAGAGAAGAGAGAAAGAGAGAGAGAAGAAGAGGAGAGAGAGATAGCTAGAGATAGATAGAGCGAGAGAGAGAGAGAGCCAGAGCAGAGAGAGAGAGCCAGAGAGAGAGAGAGAGAGCCAGACGAGAGAGAGAGAGAGAGAGAGAGAGCGAGAGAGAGAGAGAGAGCCAGAGAGAGAGAGGAGATAGCCAGAGAGAGCGAGAGAGAGAGCCCAGAGAGAGCGAGAGAGAGAGCCAGAGAGAGAGAGAGAGAGAGAGAGAGCCAGAGAGAGCGAGAGAGCCAGAGAGAGCGAGAGAGCCAGAGAGAGCGAGAGAGAGCCAGAGAGATAGCCAGAGAGAGAGAGAGAGCCAGAGAGAGAGAGCCAGAGAGAGAGAGAGAGAGCGAGAGAGAGAGAGAGAGAGAGAGAGCCAGAGAGAGAGAGATAGCCAGAGAGAGAGATAAGCCAGAGAGAGAGAGATAACAGATAGATGGAAGAGTCCAGGTGGGGGAGGGGAGTTTACAATTAGGCAATGAAGCGGTTAAGCGGACGCCAGCTCTCCGGAATGGCACATAATGGCCGTAATGGAATCTTCTTGCGGCGCTGATCTCAGATCTAAACAAGCAATTACAGGAGACGAACTTAATAAATATCAGGCAATTTCGGCGCTGACCCCTGAGAAATTAGGAGGGAACATTCCTCCCCTCCTGTCTGATTAGCATCTCCTCTCCGAATCAGCGGGCGCCACATCCCTGGAAGAGCGCTCCATATTTAATAACGCAATTTATATTCCTCTCTCTCCACATAAACTACAGTAAAGGCGCACTAATGTAAAAATACATCTGGCCTGTCGCCGCTCTATCTTGCTGCGCCGCGCCCGTCTCCCCCTGCACCCCTGACTTATGGCTGCGGCTCGGCCTAATGAATAAAAAGGTGCAAATTACAGGAGCCGCTTTAATGCTCTTCATAAAATTACATGATGGAGGCAGGAGCTGCATTCTCCGCGCCGCAGCCCCGCGCCGCGTGTTATAAATAAGCACCACTTAATGGGACTCAGCGCCGCCACCGCGAATGTTATGGCCCAGATCTGAATCTATCCGCCACAGGTTGAATGGACTGATCCCCCCGATCCATCAAGTGAATTTATGTTAACTGTCTCCCAGAAAAGTCACGGCCCCGGCCCTGCAAATGGCGTCCAATCCTTCTAGCGCAGCTCGCCTGCCAATAAAACTGTCACATAGAGATGGGAATCGAGCAAGGGCAGGGAAGAGGGGGAGGAGGGGGATGCTGGCGGAGATTTAAAAGGACATCGCACTGGTCCAGCTGTGCAGGCGTTTATCACCCGGAATAATGAAGATCGGGATGCCTTCCGCCATTCATCAACGCCACTTTCCACGAGGGCAAAGGTCAACTCCATCCAGTTAATACCTGGGATCATATAGAGCAGCCCCGTCCTTAACCTTTGGTTTACATTAAGGAGACCCCGGGTGCCAGCGGATGCGGAGAAGTACAAGCGCCCTCACAAATGGAGGTCAATTGTCTCCTCCAGACTGAGAAAAAATCTATAAGGTTAGGAAAGCGAGAACTGAGCGACCGAGAGATTAAAACTGTACATAAAAACACGTAACGGCCCAGAAACACGGATAATACACGTACAGATACAGGAAATAATAATCTAATTACTGTAATTAACCAGGGTAACAGACTGCGTCATGTGACCAGCAATCAGACTTTCCACGTAACACAGCGTTTTACATGAGGACAGGGAGTCGGTCTCTGTGTATTTCTACAGGAGCCTCAATGTCGGCCTCATAGGAATGAATAGAGAAGTAACCGACTTCCTGTCCTGTGTCAGTTGGAGGTCAGGGAGTTGGTCACATGACACAGCTGAGGATCAGAAGGGAGGTTATAACTCACAGATACAGTCACTGGTAAGAAGATTACATCACGGATCTTTCTAGCAGATCAGGGAATAAACATTTTTGCCAAAGTTCTTCTTGGAAAAGTCAACCAGACACCAGCACTTTTTTTTTCGTACACGTGATGGTTTTTCCCCATTTTTGCCCCACATTCTCTCTTGTATATCGGTGGTTTCCCGGTGTTTTCCAGTCCGTCATTCCTGCCCTGGATACTTCGGCATTTCCCCACTGCAGAGAGCGGCTTGTGCAAAAGAGAAGAGCCAACGCCAAAATCCAGAGCTGAAATCCTCAATAATTCTGCAGAGGAGACACAATCTCCAAACATGGTGAAGAGTAAACGTAATGGCGGGCACAGGCATCCGGCTCGTGGAGCAACTGCGGACTGTCATCGGGGGTCAGTGCCAAGGAAGCGGTAACATCACCTTACGGGAAAATATCTGATAGAGGAAAGGTTCTGCACGGAGCGGAGACACTAGAGAGGAATCCGGAGCATCCTTCTCCGCGGATACTGACTGTGAGAGGATCGGTGGCAGACGGGCGCAGGCGGCTCAGGATCAGGCGCCATGTGATACGGCAGGGATGGCGTATAGCAGGGCATGTTGGGAGTTGTAGTTTTGCCACAGCTGGAGGGCCGCCGGTTGGGAATCCCCGTACTAAAGAAAATTTATCAATGGATGTGAAACCGTATTCTGATGCAAAAAGAGTTGCCAGTTTTTTTGCAACTAAAATTTTGTGCAAAAATTTGGGACCTCGTACAATTTTATACCACAAGAAAGTGGGTGGGGTTTATTTTGAGGGGCGTGGTCTCAGAGCCCTACAGATTTGTCATAGTTTTATGACGTAATTTAATGGCGTCTCATAGCAACGACTGGAAGACACCATATTTATTACGAGTTCTTAGTCCAGCGCCTTTCTGATTAATACCAGGGTATGGAATCGCCCCCTGCGATTTTCAATTCCTAAACAGCTCTGCTTGCGGTCAGTGAGTGGAAACCTCTGCTGGCCTAGTAGATCTCGCAGCTGACTCATTACGGTGCATCACTGCACAGCGGGTAGTACTGCCGCACACGGCTAATACACGGTAAGACACGACAGCTCTGTGACTGGGCCGGGACAGGCTTTCAGCCTCTGTATATTCACTGACAGCAAGCGGAGATCCTGAACTTTGTGAGTGACGGGAACTCCAAAAACTAAAACTGCAGATCAGATGACGTCTCTGGAGGAAAGTGAAGCGTGTGTGGAACATGAGGCGTCACGGGTGGTTCGGCGTCTCCTCCAGAAACGCGCGGGTTCCTTCCGTGTCCTGCGAGGTGTTACCGTGTTCAGACCGCGGAGAGGGAGGCGTCAACGTGCAGACGAGAGAACGGGAAGAAAAGCTGGCGTCAAGCTGCTCCATGCATTATGCATCAGGCCTGATTTTACATTATTTCTGCTCCAACCTGTCAGGATATAAGGGCTCTGCATTATTTATAGCGCCGGAGCCGCACGTCTTCCCCGCCGCCGCCGCGTGGGCCATTATCAGGGCTGCCGAGAGCGTTCAGGATCAAAATAGACAGGCGCGAACAAGGCGATGAGAGTGAGGGCCCTAACCTCGCCCCAAGATAACCCCGGGGGGCGCAGACACTGGGTCCTGAGAAAATCCATATCATTACTCCTCCAGGCAGCGCGGTCGCCGACTGATGTGATAAAGAGGGGATCAGTTAGAGTGGCAGGAAGGTGCCGGGGCCCGGGGTGAAGGCGCCTCATGGCGCACGCTGCGCAACTACTATTAGTCTTTGTGCTCCGGGTGATGGCGGCTTCTCTCCTCCAGCCTGACACTATTACCATATTAACATGCTTTATGCCTCCAGCGGGGGGCGCTCTTAATTAAAATCTTACTTTTCACTGAATAACAAACAAATGGAGCAAAAAAAATCATTAAAATGAAGTCAAAAACTTGTACGAAAGATTCACTGAGAGTTGGTCACCTGTCACCCCTGCAGACCAATCCTTGAGGTGGGATAAACCAGCCTCACACTTAAGGGGTTAATGACAACCCGGGGGGGGAGTAATCTGCTGGTGCACAGAGACTGCACCAGCAGAATAGTGAGTGCAGCTCTGGAGTATAATACAGGATGTAACTCAGGATCAGTACAGGATAAGTAATGTATGTACACAGTGACTGCACCAGCAGAATGGTGAGTGCAGCTCTGGGGTATAATACAGGATGTAACTCAGGATCAGTACAGGATAAGTAATGTATGTACACAGTGACTGCACCAGCAGAATAGTGAGTGCAGCTCTGGAGTATAATACAGGATGTAACTCAGGATCAGAATAGGATAAGTAATGTATGTACACAGTGACTGCACCAGCAGAATAGTGAGTGCAGCTCTGGAGTATAATACAGGATGTAACTCAGGATCAGTACAGGATAAGTAATGTATGTACACAGTGACTGCACCAGCAGAATAGTGAGTGCAGCTCTGGAGTATAATACAGGATGTAACTCAGGATCAGTACAGGATAAGTAATGTATGTACACAGTGACTGCAGCAGCAGAATAGTGAGTGCAGCTCTGGAGTATAATGCAGTATAAGTAATGTATGTACACAGTGACTCCGCTGTTTATGTACATGCCCTTTAAATGCTATGGGTTGTTTTGTGCTTCACTGTAGTAGATTTTTCCCACACTAGACTGTAATGTGTGAACATTGCCTTAGGAAATCCAGGGTTGCATCAATCAATACGCTTGGATCCAAGAATAACAGAGGCCTGTAGGTGGCCCTGAGCCGGTGAGACATCCAGTGCTCCTCCAGCGCCGGGGGCTGAGCGCTGACTACAATACCAGTCTGTGTTACTGTGGAGGTGCGGGGTCGGCTGCCGCACTCTGGAGTCAGGAGAGGAGCCGGGCCGCAGCCATCACAATTAATAGCTAATTCTCCCTTAACACCCATCAAATTAAAGCGCTGTCCGGGGCTGCCAGGATCGGCACCGCTAAGTGCTCGCCGTTAATGAGGTTTAATGGATCTGGCCTACATTTTACGGCACCTCCAGCTTCATTTACAAAGATTTAACTCCCCGAGCCCCGTGTATTCCTCCTGGACAAGGAGCGTCTTACACACTCACCCAGAACCTCCCTGATCTAACGCTGCACACAGCTGAGGATCTGTTACAGTATCAGTCTAGACAGAGATAAACATCTACAGCACAAATCTCCCTCTTGTCCTGATAGTTTGTTACAATGTATCAGTCTGAAGTCAGGGCTCTCCAGACTGAATACAATTGTAGCCAGCGTGTTGTCAGTGAATGGGAACATCAGAGGCTAAGAATTGCATGCTGACCCAGTGTCGTTACAATGTATCAGTGCATTTGGTGATCATCCTAGAGCGAGGTTTCTGCCGCACGCAGGTCACACAGGATTGGCTGGCCGGGATAGATTTCAGCAAATCCTCAGCTGCGATCAGCCCCATGTCATGAAGGGTTTTCAGCCTCAGAGGAAAGGCTTCCAGTCCCTGACAGTAAGCAGAGATGAGGAAATGACGCCCCAACTACCAGAAAGTCTACTACTTACTATATAATATTATAATATTAATAAAATATCACTAGATCCATATGAACCGGGCGGCGTCTTTAATTACAAGATCTCAACTTCTCCGTTCCTTTGGGAATAATATCCGAGGTCAGGGAAGCTTGCGGCATGGGGGAGGGGAGCCGCCTGCAGCTATAAGAAGTGCTGCAAGGACAAATCTGGGATCTGCAGATAATGACGACGACTCACAAATTATACATGAGAGCGCGGCTTCCGCCTCTCATTAAAGGGACGGTGGATGCGATCCCCGGAGGTTACGTTACGGGGGAGACAACAAATTCTTAGGAATGTAATAATGACAGATTTTGGATGTGGACGATCTTCTTCAATTGCCATAGAATTAAAAAAATAAAAAACGCTAAATAAATTTCCACACTAGAGTGAGACAGCGGTGACTGACCAGCAGGGGGCGCTCTGGATAACCGCCGCGGTTTGTTACTTATGTCGTCATTTGTACGGTTCTTCTTGGCCACAGATTAATGGAGGCTCTTCCCGCTGTACGTGCTGCGGCCCCACTAATATACAACATGTCTCCAATTATCGCCGCTTGATCCGTGCCGTTCCCCACATTACCGCGGTCTGCAGGCGCATCACATCTGGAACACATCAGCGTCTCAAGAAGAGCCGCATCCCAGGCCTGCCATATTTAATATGGATGAGAGAAACCAGAGCCTGCGCCGATCCTATCGCCACCAGAGAGGACGCTGCAATTCAATAAGCGCAAATGAGCTACGGTAATGGCAAGATTCAATTAATCGGAAGGTCAGATGGCGAGGAGACGCCGCTTACACCGGACGCATCAAATATCAGCTGCATTGTCTACTAAACGCAGTCTGCTGCTCTGTCCATTACACCATGCTATACACTGCAGCTCTGCTTTACTAGGACAGCGCTGCGGTACTGGTCAGAGCCCAGTTTGGATTCTCTGTATCTGTCTTCACTGTTGGGGGTTGTAGTCAGCGCAGCTAACACTTCTCCGGTCTCGCACCATCTGTAAATCTTGCCCTTACACGGCTGAGGACACGTGATGCTCCGTGAATTCACAGTGTGGACGCCGCTAATTAAGTAATTACACGTTACAGGCCGCACGCACTGACCTCCCTCATTAGTGCGGATGTAGCCGCGATGCTGAGGAGCAACCGACAGCCATTAATCCAGCTGTCAGGAGCAGATCCGGGGGTTATGGGATAATGAAATTCAGTAACATGATAGGGGGAGTAGTGCGCTGTGGTACTCAAGTCTGTCACACTGGAGAGGATTAGATACACCGCTCAGCAGGCAGTATCACAACGTACATTACTTATCCTATACTGATCCTGAGTTACATCCTGTATTATACTCCAGAGCTGTACTCACTATTCTGCTGGTGCAGTCACTGTGTACATACATTACTTATCCTATACTGATCCTGAGTTACATCCTGTATTATACTCCAGAGCTGCACTCACTATTCTGCTGGTGCAGTCACTGTGTACATACATTACTTATCCTATACTGATCCTGAGTTACATCCTGTATTATACTCCAGAGCTGCACTCCCTATTCTGCTGGTGCAGTCACTGTGTACATACATTACTTATCCTGTACTAATCCTGTATTATACTCCAGAGCTGCACTCACTATTCTTGCTGGTGCAGTCACCATGTACATACATTACTTATCCTGTACTGATCCTGAGTTACATCCTGTATTATACTCCAGAGCTGCACTCACTATTCTGCTGGTGCAGTCACTGTGTACATACATTACTTATCCTGTACTAATCCTGTATTATACTCCAGAGCTGCACTCACTATTCTGCTGGTGCAGTCACTGTGTACATACATTACTTATCCTGTACTGATCCTGAGTTACATCCTGTATTATACTCCAGAGCTGCACTCACTATTCTGCTGGTGCAGTCACTGTGTACATACATTACTTATCCTGTACTGACCTGAGTTACATCCTGTATTATACTTCAGAGCTGCACTCACTATTCTGCTGGTGCAGTCACTGTGTACATACATTACTTATCCTGTACTGATCCTGAGTTATATCCCTGTATTATACTCCAGAGCTGCACTCACTATTCTGCTGGTGCAGTCACTGTGTACATACATTACTTATCCTATACTGATCCTGAGTTACATCCTGTATTATACTCCAGAGCTGCACTCACTATTTCTGCTGGTGCAGTCACTGTGTACATACATTACTTATCCTGTACTGATCCTGGTTATATCCTGTATTATACTCCAGAGCTGCACTCACTATTCCTGCTGGTGCAGTCACCTATGTACATACATTACTTATCCTGTACTGATCCTGAGTTACATCCTGTATTATACTCCAGAGCTGCACTCACTATTCTGCTGGTGCAGTCACTGTGTAACATACATTACTTATCCTATACTGATCCTGAGTTACATCCTGTATTATACTCCAGAGCTGCACTCCCTATTCTGCTGGTGCAGTCACTGTGTACATACATTACTTATCCTGTACTAATCCTGTATTATACTCCAGAGCTGCACTCACTATTCTGCTGGTGCAGTCACTGTGTACATACATTACTTATCCTGTACTGATCCTGAGTTACATCCTGTATTATACTCCGGAGCTGCACTCACTATTCTGCTGGTGCAGTCACTGGTGTACATACATTACTTATCCTGTACTGATCCTGAGTTACATCCTGTATTATACTCCAGAGCTGCACTCACTATTCTGCTGGTGCAGTCACTGTGTACATACATTACTTATCCTGTACTGATCCTGAGTTACATCCTGTATTATACTCCAGAGCTGCACTCACTATTCTGCTGGTGCAGTCACTGTGTACATACATTACTTATCCTGTACTGATCCTGAGTTACATCCTGTATTATACTCCAGAGCTGCACTCACTATTCTGCTGGTGCAGTCACTGTGTACATACATTACTTATCCTGTACTAATCCTGTATTATACTCCAGAGCTGCACTTACTATTCTGCTATGTACATACATAACTTGTAGAGGTGTCCAGGTCTACATTAAGTCTTGAAGGCTCCTCCCTGCCGTCTACTTACCTCTGCGGTCAGTAAGAGTCGCCCTTCTCTGCATCTCTGCCTCTCCGGGGTTCGCACATCTCCGTCTGAGGAGACCCTTCAGGAGCTTCTGAAAAATTTACAGGAAATGATGGAACATTTTGTGAACTTCTTACCCCCCAAAAAAACACAAGGAGTGGCCGCTTCAGGTGAGGGCAGAGCCTGGAATCCTGCGGCAAACAGTCTGGAAACGCGAAGCGACATGTCGACGAGCGGAGGTTAACCCCTTCACAGACCTGACAGGTAAGAGGCACGATACACCTGGAAGTGGTGGCAAATAAAGATGGTGGACTCCACCAACTGGAGGGGGGAGGCGCAACACCGCGGGGGGAGTCGTCAGCTGCACACGGTGCCGAGAGCTTCACAGACGCGACTCAATGTCATGGAATAGGTTTCCATATTTGGCGCCGATGAGGAATTTCAGGGTCTGGGGTCATAGTTCACACAATGCAGATTTTTCTCACTGCAGCGAGAACCCTAAGCCCAACACCCGTTCCATCCTGTGCTGCAGGTGACAGGTGCTGTATACCCTCCGTGATGACATCACTAACCGACATGGCGGGCGCTCCATGAGGATAGGACGACTTTTCCGCCAATTAAATATGGACATGTGACTTCTCTCTCGTGAACTGCCGCTGATAGCGGATAAACTACGATACAACGCATGTGGCGCGCCTTGAGTTGCGGCTTTTGAGCTGTGTGAATGTGACCTTCCTGGTCATCCTGGGTGACCGCGGCCACGTGAAGGGAGAAACGGCTGGTGTAATGCGAAGTGGTCGCTAGTCGGCCCAGGTATCTGTCAAATCCTCACGGTACTGGAAGGGTTAACCTCCCCCATGCCGCACAGGTTGGACTGATCTCTCTCAGAAGCACCTGCTAAGGTCGCCCTGCCAAGGGCCGACGACTCGCTGGGCCACGGTGTGCCAGCAAACAAAAGCTTCCTGCAGCAGGAATGTGCCCGCCTGCGACGCCGAAGGAGCAGGTGAGAGACGGCCGGGCCCCGCTCTCCAAGAGACGCTTTTATGGCTGCAAGGCGTTAACTCCTTCAGTTCCTGCAAACGGTGAATGTCAGGTCACAGAGGCAGGAGAAGTTTAACACCGCCACTTATGACGTAAACCTTGGGGCTCATTCACACCATATAACGCATGCATCCTCTGCTGCACAGAATCCGTAGTAAGATCATTGATGGCGCCCAATCCATCGGAGCATGCGCTGTACAGACACTGCCCAGCAGGGGGCAGCCGGGAGAGCCGAGCCTCAGACTGTTAGAAGGCGATTTCAGTAATTGCCCGACATGCAGTTCTCCTCCTGCACAGGACAATTCCTTGTGGGCTCCCGCGTGTATATGTAATAACCCCCCGCCGATCCCTGCACACAGCACTCGTTAATCCTCGTCTGTCTGTGCAGCACCCGGCGGAGTATTTAACCCTTTGCCGCAGCGAGGCCACACTGGAGAGCGATCATCTGGTAAACCTTTCCCATCCCACCGGGGAGCAGAGAACGAGAGCCATTAATCAGCGTCACGAGAGGCGCCCACGAGCCGCTGATACCACAGAAATAAAGCGCTATATCGTGTCCTCCATGCAGGGTCCCCGGAAAGCCTGGTGCATGCAGAGAACCCAGCTCCTGCCCGCCGCCTGCTCCCCCGGCTGGCACCGCGCTGCCCCCACCGCCGCTCACCCAGGTTTTAAGTGCAGTTTTTATGTGCAGAATAAACTCTGACTTTATTGCGGCTGTAAAACGCGTTCTCTGCGGCTCTTATCTGCGTGACACGAGCGGCAGCTGCCATATGGAGGAAAGGTGCAGGGTGACTGCAGTCTCATCAGTGACTGGGCAATCGGGCACAACGCCCAGCAGGTGTAAAGGGCGCGCCCAGTCCTAGGTCAATAAAGCTGAATCATTGTCTAACGAGACATCATGAAACTCATATTCAAGATCTCTGCTTGCTGGAGTTGAATGTATTTACATGCAGAGCTCCAAAACCCAAGATATGATCCTTCATACAGTCCTGTTACAATGTATCAGTCTACTGGATACAACTGTAACAAATCCTCAGCTGTGAGGTGGTAGGTCAGGGTTCTGGGCCACCAGCTGTGACATAGATGGGCATATCTAGGGCGACTGGTCTAATACACACATCTTACAGAGAAATTAGCGAAGCTCTGTGTCCACGTCCAGCCCTGGCATAAAGGGCGAAGCTGGTAAGTAGAGCAGACAGGGAAGGGGTTAACCTGAAGAGAGGATAATGAATGGTGAGGGAAACACCAGGATGACGCCAGTGCCCACAATGTGGTTAGAAATGTGGGCCACGTGGCCTCCACTATGGTACCGTGGTGCCCTCCTCCTCCCTCTCTTCGTGCCCCTTGTGCCCAGGGAGAAGTAAAACACTATCAGAGCTCTGCCGCTGCCCCAGCATGTCAGAAAGCAATAAGCGTCTCTGCTGAAATGGCTGTCATACCGTCACCTCTCCCACACCCCCCACCGGAGACACAGCGGGAAGACGGGCGCAGCGCCAAAGCCACTGTCTCCAATGTAATTCACTGTGCCCTGCAGCCGCCAGGCTCAATGAAGATGATCTGAGGAGAGAGAAGGGGAGGAAGAGGAGGAAACAAGAGGAGGAAGACAAAGAATGGAAGGAAAAACAGAAGAGGAGGAATATGTGACTGCACTGGAAGAACAAGAAGAGGAAAACGGAATAGGAGGACAAGAGGAAAATGTGGGAAAAGAAAGGGGAAGAAGAGGAAATATAGAAGAGGAGGACAAGAGGAAAATGTGGGGAAAAGAAAGGGGAAGAAGAGGAAATATAGAAGAGGAGGAGAAGAAGAGGAGGAAAATGTGGGGAAAAGAAAGGGGAAGAAGAGGAAGAGAAGAGGAGGAGAAGAAGAGGAAATGTGGGGAAAAGAAAGGGGAAGAAGAGGAAATATAGAAGAGGAGGAGAAGAAGAGGAGGAAATGTGGGGAAAAGAAAGGGAAGAAGAGGAAGAGAAGAGGAAAATGTGGGGAAAAGAAAGGGGAAGAAGAGGAAATATAGAAGAGGAGGAGAAGAAGAGGAAAATGTGGGGAAAAGAAAGGGGAAGAAGAGGAAATATAGAAGAGGAGGAGAAGAAGAGGAAGACAAAGAATAGAAGGAAAAATGAATGAATGAAGAATATATGACTGCACTGGAAGAACAAGAAGAGGAAAATGGAATAGGAGGACAAGAGGAAAATGTGGGGGGAAAAAAAAGAGGAAGAAGAGGAAATATAGAAGAGGAAGAAAAAGATGTGGAAGACAGGAAAGATGAGGATGATGAAGAGGAGGAAAAAGTAAGGAAAAGACATGAACATAAAGGGAAAAATCTTAAGAGGATAGGAAGAAGCAGAAGAAAAAGAGGAAGAAAAGAAGAGGAGGAAAATATTGAGAGGAAGAGGAAAACAAACAAGAGAATAAAACATAGAAAGAGAAGAAGAAAGATTTGGATGAAAATGAAGGGAAGTAAAAAAAAAAAAAAGAGATGGAGAAATAGAAGAAAAGGTATGGAAGGAGAAGATGAAAACAGGAAGAGGGGAAAAAGACAATAAGAAGAAAGATAATGAGGAAAAAGACACAAGGCAAAGAGAAAAACGGAAAGAAGGAAAATATGAAGCATAAGAGGAGGAAGTGCTTGAATAGAAGGAAGAAAAAAGTAGAAGATTCAGAGGAAGAAGAGACAAAAGAGCAAAACAAGAGGACAATGTGAAAAAGGTGCAGGTGGAAGGGCGAGAGAGGAAGGGGCGAGAGAGGAGGGCGAGAGGAGGAAGGGGCGAGAGGAGGAAGGGCGAGAGGAGGAAGGGCGGAGGAAAGGGGCGAGAGGAGGAAGGGGCGAGAGGAGGAAAGGGCGAGAGGAGGAAGGGGCGAGAGGAGGAAGGGGCGAGAGGAGGAAGGGGCGAGAGGAGGAAGGCGAAGGGGCGAGAGGAAGGGGCGAGAGGAGGAAAGGCGAGAGGAGGAAGGGGCGAGAGGAGGGGCGAGAGGGAGAAGGGGCGAGAGGAGGAAGGGCAAGCGCTTCAGATGCTCCACACATACATATTAGGTGTCACACACACTCACCAGGAAGGTAAGTCGTTCTCAGATCATTCTGCCGTGGCGGAGGACGGTCCTGATTTGGGAATTATATTACAGTTAGTTATCATACAGAGCGTCATGGACAATGAAGACGTCCGTGGTCTGTTCTAGAAGATTCCAGACATCTCCGTCCATCTGATACTTACATCATCCGTCACACACATCACTGCCCACTTCTTTGGAGAAGACCTCTGCTTGCTCTAAGTAAAGGTGAGTATTCTTCTATACATACAGGAGCTAAAAACCATCCTGACCAACAGGACATACCCTAATCTGCTACAATGTATCAGCGCAGATAAAATGTATCAGTCTGAGCTGAACTGTCTGGACTTCAGACTGAGACATTTTAGACGTATTTCACACTGCGTCTCACGGACCCGTCTGCCGTCACTTAAAATGAAATGTCTATTGTATCTGTAGTAAAATCCTTCCCGCACTGACACACTGTAACAAACCATCAGGACAAAGGGGAGATTTGCTTGGCTGACTAGGATAGAGCAAACCCTCAGCTGTGAGAAGGTCTTTCAGCCTCTTGAGGAAATCAAGAGTGTTTCCAGACCTTGACAGGAAGCAGGGATCTTGCATAAATGGCAAGACATTGAAACAAAGGCTTTTTGGAAAGTTGCAGAAGGTTTTATTCCCCAGTGATAAAGCTTCATAGAGATACAACCAGAGCTGGGAGTCCTGATGTCTCCGGCCTGGGCACAAGAGCTGGCAATCCAACGCTCCCCTCAGGATCCCTGACGCTGATAACCCCGCTGACAGCTCCTCGCGGAGCAGCCATCCGGCTTAATGCAGTCTGAGAACCCAGAAGTGTTTGGCCATTTTCCTGGCAGACACTTGTGATGCCGTATGAATTATATACATCAAAACCTTCCCCAGAAGCTGCGGACAAGACATTTCACTCCAGCGCTGACAGGCGAGCGCCAAAGCCGCCCGATCCGGGAATTCAATTCTCTGCATGACAACCTCACAAGAAGCGTCGAGTGGATTAAAAGGGCGAGAAGCCTTCACGAATGGATGCACCATCCAATATCCCAGCTTATCCTGTCTATCAGCTCAGAGCCCTGGCTAACCCCCTGCACAGGTACAGAACAGGCTCCAGGCCCCACTACAACTCCCAGCATTCACCACAAAGCATTACATTCCACCCAGACAATATTTCCTAGCTGGCGCCCTTTTAACACTTATTATTGGACACCCCCGACCTGCTCACCCCTGCGCCATTCTTGTGATATTTGCTGGGAGATTTCAGCTCTGAAGCTTCATATCACATCTCCCAACATGGACCTGTGTGGCAGAAGAGGTTGGGGGTTATGGCAGGTGGATGTATGACGGTGGTGCTGAGGAGCAGGGATCAGGATGCTGCACTACATTCCCCTCCACAGGGAGATGTGAGCAGCCTGAGGAGAGGAGCGCAGCACAGACGGAGATGAATGGAGAACTTAATGGAGCAGTGAGACAGAGTAAGACATTAAATGGCACATTAATAAGATGGAAGGAGCCGCTGACAGAAGTGTGAAGGGAGCCGGAGCCGGAGCCGGAGCAGATGCAGAGGTGACAAGGAGCTAATTATACAGAGCGCTGAGAGAGGGAGCGGGGTGCGCTGACCGGGAACCGCACACGGAGACATCACTAATGCCGGCTGAGACAGCGGCGACACCATATCCATCACTGGTGTTAGGATTCCTCATTATCGCCTGTGGGAAATGGGGGGAGATTGTCGGCTTCATTCAAATTTCCACCCCTTTGCAATCCCTCCTTACAGCCCCGCCCCCTGTCCATGATTGTCCCCTAAGGACACGCCCCTTTTCACGACTCACCCACTCGGTGCATCACCCATGCTCTGCTGTAGCCCTCCATGGTATTACGAGGGTCCGATGATGCCGAAGCAAAACTCCCGAACTTCAGCTCCTCATCCGGCGCTCCTGCTGCGCCCACACAAACACACGAAGCGTCTCCCTCCCGGGTGTCCCCCCTTCTTCCAGGACCGGATCCCGACTCTGAGCCACTTCCTGACCGCCTGTCTGTCTGGCGCGGCTCCTGACTCACAGCAACGACTAATTTATTGACTGCAAATTAGGACCATTTTCCTTCTCAGAGCCAAAGAGAGGAGGGGAAGGAATGGCAGCTGATCGCACCATGCCAGCCGCAGCCCTGCTTAACCTCTGCCGCTCCGCACTCTGCCCCACACCCGGGGGACATGGACCCACTGTCCGTACCGCCACGAAAATCCTGATGCTCCATTCATAATCCACCTTACAGGGGATCTCCAGAGACGTGCAGAGTCAGAAAATATCAAGACCATAAACATTGTATCAATATCTAGCGTTTTGCAGTGTAAAGAATGGAGGTTGTCATGGCTATGTCCAGGGTCATGTTCTTATTAATACATGATACTGGTTTATAATGACATAAAGATTTAATTACTCGCCATTTCCAAGACGCTTGCTGTCAGTCAGATCTGACCCTATTCACACAGCGTAACAGCTTGAACTCCAGACTGATACAATGTATCAGGGCAGCAAACACGTAACAAACTATCAGGACAGGAGAGAGGTTTGTGCGCTCTTACAGTACAGACCTCCGCAGTGTGAGCGCTCTTACAGTACAGACCTCCGCAGTGTGAGCGCTCTTACAGTACAGACCTCCGCAGTGTGAGCGCTCTTACGGTACAGACCTCCACAGTGTGACCGCTCTTACGGTACAGACCTCCACAGTGTGAGCGCTCTTACGGTACAGACCTCCGCAGTGTGACCGCTCTTACAGTACAGACCTCCGCAGTGTGAGCGCTCTTACGGTACAGACCCCCGCAGTGTGAGCGCTCTTACAGTACAGACCTCCGCAGTGTGAGCGCTCTTACGGTACAGACCCCGCAGTGTGAGCGCTCTACAGTACAGACCTCCGCAGTGTGACCGCTCTTACAGTACAGACCTCCGCAGTGTGAGCGCTCTTACAGTACAGACCTCCACAGTGTGAGCGCTCTTACGGTACAGACCTCCACAGTGTGACCGCTCTTACGGTACAGACCTCCACAGTGTGACCGCTCTTACGGTACAGACCTCCACAGTGTGACCGCTCTTACGGTACAGACCTCCGCAGTGTGACCGCTCTTACAGTACAGACCTCCGCAGTGTGAGCCGCTCTTACAGTACAGACCTCCGCAGTGTGACCGCTCTTACAGTACAGACCTCCACAGTGTGAGCGCTCTTACAGTACAGACCTCCACAGTGTGAGCGCTCTTACAGTACAGACCTCCGCAGTGTGAGCGCTCTTACGGTACAGACCTCCGCAGTGTGAGCGCTCTTACGGTACAGACCTCCTACAGTGTGAGCGCTCTTACAGTACAGACCTCCGCAGTGTGAGCGCTCTTACGGTACAGACCCCCGCAGTGTGAGCGCTCTTACAGTACAGACCTCCCGCAGTGTGAGTGCTCTTACGGTACAGACCTCCGTAGTGTGAGCGCTCTTACAGTACAGACCTCCGCAGTGTGAGCGCTCTTACGGTACAGACCTCCGTAGTGTGAGCGCTCTTACAGTACAGACCTCCGCAGCGGTACAGACCCGCAGTGTGAGCGCTCTTACGGTACAGACCTCCGCAGTGTGAGCGCTCTTACGGTACAGACCTCCGCAGTGTGAGCGCTCTTACGTACAGACCTCCGCAGTGTGACGCTCTTACGGTACAGACCTCCGCAGTGTGACCGCTCTTACGGTACAGACCTCCGCAGTGTGACCGCTCTTACGGTACAGACCTCCGCAGTGTGACCGCTCTTACGGTACAGACCTCCGCAGTGTGAGCGCTCTTACGGTACAGACCTCCACAGTGTGAGCGCTCTTACGGTACAGACCTCCGCAGTGTGACCGCTCTTATGGTACAGACCTCCACAGTGTGAGCGCTCTTACGGTACAGACCTCCGCAGTGTGAGCGCTCTTATGGTACAGACCTCCACAGTGTGAGCGCTCTTACAGTAGAGACCTCCGCAGTGTGAGCGCTCTTACAGTAGAGACCTCCGCAGTGTGAGCGCTCTTACAGTAGAGAAGGCTGATATGTGGAGGGATTACTGATTAGCGCCCCCATCAGTCACAGGTGAGGCACTTGCTCTCCGCAGGCGCTGTGCAGGGTGCTCACAGGGTGTGATATCTGTACGCCCAGGAGTCCACTACTGATGTGCACACATCTCCGTCATTGACCCCCAGTAATGTCCGTGCTACCCCCGATAACTGCTGCACATCTAGCGGATTCAAGGTCATATAATACACTACAATCACATGCTTTATTATTATCATGGCACAATCCAGCAGCATAAAGCCCAGAACTAGAGAAACAACTCTGCAAAACTCAAATGCATAAGTATTTACACCCCTCTCTGATATATATTCATAATGAGCCTTTTATTACTGCAGGCAGTACAGAGTCTGGACACAATGTAACACAGGGTGGAGAACGATGCACAGAAAGGGTTAACCTGTGATGGCAATATCCTGTGGTGGGCAGGGAACTGCACAGAGATCTGATCTGCTGAACACGGAATAGATATTGAACCAGTGCAGCAGAACAGCATCCTACTGTGACACATCAAGGAAATTTAGGAATCCCCCACAGGGTACGGTGTCGTCCATGATATATCACAACTTATCACATTACAGTTGTGTGAACATCTGCATAGAAATTCTCATGCAAACAGCGCCACCTACTTGTAGTGCCTGGTTCTGCACGCTCTGCATCCGAGCAGGGCTCCTGGACGGGCGGTAGAGTTGGGGGGTCTTTAGCAGTTTTGGGTTTCTGTTCAAGTTCTGTTACCTTGGAAGCCGAGCTGCTGGGTCCAAAAATGCGGGAGGCTGCGCTGCACTGATGGAGAGAAGACAAGAGGACATCATAAATATTATATATTATATGTACGAGACGGTGAAGAAGAAAACAATAAGATATAGAAACACAAACATCATGGGGAAGGATGCTACTATACAACGGGTTTTATAATTTAATCTACAGCATAAATTTTCATGTCATGTACAAGAATATAACTACTATAATACTGCCTCCTATGTACAAGAATATAACTACTATAATACTGCCTCCTATGTACAAGAATATAACTACTATAATACTGCTCCTATGTACAAGAATATAACTACTATAATACTGCCTCCTATGTACAAGAATATAACTACTATAATACTGCTCCTATGTACAAGAATATAACTACTATAATACTGCTCCTATGTACAAGATATAACTACTATACTGCTCCTATGTACAAGAATATAAACTACTATAATACTGCTCCTATGTACAAGAATATAACTACTATAATACTGCTCCTATGTACAAAGAATATAATACTGCTCCTATGTACAAGAATATAACTACTATAATACTGCTCCTATGTACAAGAATATAACTACTATAATACTGCTCCTATGTACAAGAATATAACTACTATAATACTGCTCCTATGTACAAGAATATAACTACTATAACTACTATACTGCTCCTATGTACAAGAATATAACTACTATAATACTGCTCCTATGTACAAGAATATAAAACTACTATAATACTGCTCCTATGTACAAGAATATAAACTACTATAATACTGCTCCTATGTACAAGAATATAACTACTATAATACTGCTCCTATGTACAAGAATATAACTACTATAATACTGCCTCCTATGTACAAGAATATAACTACTATAATAATACTGCTCCTATGTACAAGAATATAACTACTATGCTCCTATGTACAAGAATATAACTACTATAATACTGCTCCTATGTACAAGAATATAACTACTATAATACTGCCTCCTCTCCTATGTACAAGAATATAACTACTATAATACTGCTCCTATGTACAAGAATATAACTACTATAATACTGCTCCTATGTACAAGAATATAACTACTATAATACTGCTCCTATGTACAAAGAATATAACTACTATAATACTGCCTCCTATGTACAAGAATATAACTACTATAATACTGCTCTCCTATGTACAAGAATATAACTACTATAATACTGCCTCCTATGTACAAGAATATAACTACTATAATAATACTGCCTCCTATGTACAAGAATATAACTACTATAATACTGCTCCTATGTACAAGAATATAAACTACTATAATACTGCTCCTATGTACAAGAATATAACTACTATAATACTGCTCCTATGTACAAGAATATAACTACTATAATACTGCTCCTATGTACAAGAATATAACTACTATAATACTGCTCCTATGTACAAGAATATAACTACTATAATACTGCTCCTATGTACAAGAATATAACTACTATAATACTGCTCCTATGTACAAGAATATAACTACTATAATACTGCTCCTATGTACAAGAATATAACTACTATAAATACTGCCTCCTATGTACAAGAATATAACTACTATAATACTGCTCCTATGTACAAGAATATAAACTACTATAATACTGCTCCTATGTACAAGAATATAACTACTATAAATACTGCTCCTATGTACAAGAATATAACTACTATAATACTGCTCCTATGTACAAGAATATAACTACTATAATACTGCTCCTATGTACAAGAATATAACTACTATAATACTGCTCCTATGTACAAGAATATAACTACTATAATACTGCTCCTATGTACAAGAATATAACTACTATAATACTGCCTCCTATGTACAAGAATATAAACTACTATAATACTGCCTCCTATGTACAAGAATATAACTACTATAATACTGCTCCTATGTACAAGAATATAACTACTATATAATACTGCTCCTATGTACAAGAATATAACTACTATAATACTGCTTCCTATGTACAAGAATATAAACTACTATAATACTGCTCCTATGTACAAGAATATATAACTACTATAATACTGCTCCTATGTACAAGAATATAACTACTATAATACTGCCTCCTATGTACAAGAATATAACTACTATAATACTGCCTCCTATGTACAAGAATATAACTACTATAATACTGCTCCTATGTACAAGAATATAACTACTATAATACTGCTCCTATGTACAGAATATAACTACTATAATACTGCTCCTATGTACAAGAATATAACTACTAAATACTGCTCCTATGTACAAGAATATAAACTACTATAATACTGCCTCCTATGTACAAGAATATAACTACTATAATACTGCTCCTATGTACAAGAATATAACTACTATAATACTGCCTCCTATGTACAAGAATATAATACTGCTCCTATGTACAAGAATATAATACTGCTCCTATGTACAAGAATATAACTACTATAATACTGCTCCTATGTACAAGAAATAAACTACTATAATACTGCTCCTATGTACAAGAATATAAACTACTATATACTGCTCCTATGTACAAGAATATAACTACTATAATACTGCCTTCCTATGTACAAGAATATAACTACTATAATACTGCCTCTATGTACAAGAATATAACTACTATAATACTGCCTCCTATGTACAAGAATATAAACTACTAAATACTGCTCCTATGTACAAGAATACTAAACTACTTAATATAATACTGCTCCTAGTGTACAAGAATATAAACTACTATAATACTGCCTCCTATGTACAAGAATATAACTACTATAATACTGCCTCCTATGTTACAAGAATATAACTACTATAATACTGCTCCTATGTACAAGAATATAACTACTATAATACTGCTCCTATGTACAAGAATATAACTACTATAATACTGCTCCTATGTACAAGAATATAACTACTATAATACTGCTCCTATGTACAAGAATATAACTACTATAATACTGCTCCTATGTACAAGAATATAACTACTATAATACTGCCTCCTATGTACAAGAATATAACTACTATAATACTGCCTCCTATGTACAAGAATATAACTACTATAATACTGCTCCTATGTACAAGAATATAACTACTATAATACTGCTCCTATGTACAAGGAATATAACTACTATAATACTGCCTCCTATGTACAAGAATATAACTACTATAATACTGCTCCTATGTACAAGAATATAACTACTATAATACTGCTCCTATGTACAAGAATATAACTACTATAATACTGCTCCTATGTACAAGAATATAACTACTATAATACTGCTCCTATGTACAAGAATATAACTACTATAATACTGCTCCTATGTACAAGAATATAACTACTATAATACTATACTGCTCCTATGTACAAGAATATAACTGCTATAAATAACTGCCTCCTATGTACAAGAATATAACTACTATAATACTGCCTCCTATGTACAAGAATATAACTACTATAATACTGCTCCTATGTACAAGAATATAACTACTATAATACTGCCTCCTATGTACAAGAATATAACTACTATAATACTGCCTCCTATGTACAAGAATATAACTACTATAATACTGCTCCTCAGTACATGTCTGTAGATGACAGTAGGTTGGAGAACTCTTGGATCACTCTCGTTCTACCGCCCCCAGTGGAGCAGAGCGGTAATGCCCTCCTCATGCTCACTGCTCCAGCCGCGCCTTGTGTTAATGCCCCTGTGAAATGTGACCCAGATTACAGGCGCTGCCGGCAGTGTGTGTTGCGGGAGGGCAGCACCAGATGACGGGGGTTTAATGATGTCCCTGTGCCTGAGCGGAGTTAATATTCGGAGGGGAGCAGCTGGTGACCTTTGTCCCTGGGAGATTTACTGGCTCTGTACAGTATCAGGCATTATCCACCGTACACATGGTAATCAGCAGCGCCCGGGCCGCTTATCTCTGCCATCAGGTACCAGAGACCCCTCAGTCATATTATTGGACTACCACCCCCATCTATATTTGCTCACACTACTGACCCCATTGTGGACACAGGAATCTAATCTTACACAGATTTATTAAACCGCTGCCCGATCTCACAGACCTGCCAAGAGGAAAACATAAAAACATGGCGCCCCGCATCACTGCTAGCTGTCAGTGAATAAAAACATTCTGAAAACTCATCCAGACCTAACACTTCTCACAGCTGAGGGTTTGTTACTTTTGTATCCAGTCTGGAGAATCCTCTATGAGGTGAACCCATCAGCTGCACAAATCTCTCCCCTCCCTGATAGTCTGTTACAATGTATCAGTGCAGGTAACATGTATCAGTCTGCAGTCCAGGATTTTTAGCTCTCACTTCACGTCTACCCTGGATGCAATGGTGACGAACCCTCAGCTGTGAAAAGGAATAGACAAGGAATACTTGTGTCTGGATGTAAAGAATGTTTTTATTCAAAGACAGCAAGCAGAGGAATTGAAACCTGTAGAACTTTTTTTCAGATGCTTTGCTGCCGTTAACCCCCTGTACCCTGGACTGCAGTGAGGAGGCCTGTTATCGCTGAGCCTGGCAGAGGATGCCCCCCCCGCCCGTCGGCGCCCCTCCTCCACCCTCCCGTGGTACTGTATCTGTCAGGAAATCATTCCCACTTACACAAATGAGGAATAATTGATTTAAAGAAGCCATCTGTTTATATACAGGGAGAATCAGCTCAATTAAGGCGGATCTGTCCCCCTCGATAAGAGCGTCTCTCTGCCCCCGTGGAAGGGACGTTTCGTGCCCAGAACAAATTAGCGGCGGGATGAATGACAGTGGCATTGACTTGTTACCCGGCGCCCTTGGGCTCTTCAAATTACCACTAAAGACGCCAATTGCAGCCACCTCCGGAAAGTCGCCAAGGTCACGGGGTCATTGTCAGGAGCTGCGGCAAATTGTGTTATGTTTGTGCCGTACCGGACCATCGACTGTCGCCAGGGAAACGGCAAATCTTCTGAGGAGTGCGCAGCGACATGAGCAATACGCCAAGTAACGCTAAAGAACCAGGCATCATGTACATGGCGGCAACCGTCATCTGGAGGAGGGGTAATCAATGGAAGACGGCGCTATGACAGCTGAAAGTTGTTACAATGTATCAGTCAGGAGTCCATGCTGTTTGTATCAGACTGGATACATTGTAACAAACAGCAAGTATTCAATATCTGGATGTAAACAACAATGTGCAATGTGTCCGTCTCTTACACCAGTAGATGTTTTATAAGTGGGCAGGGCATTGTAGGAGGGGCGGGGCCAGGATAGCTTGTGCAAAATTGAATCTGAAACCTGCGCCGCCTCCTATTCTCTTGATACGTTTGGTGCATCTTATGCACCGCGTGTTATAAAGTTATGACAGTTTGAATAACCCCTTTAAGGGAGGCGCTGTCATGGCCGCCATCACAGATGCCAATGTCCTGCACTCCGGCCCCATCATTCCTCGTTCGTATGTAGCTCAGCAGTTCCTGATCTTCCTATCGCTGCCCTTACGGATAAAACATTACACAAGGGTTAAAACCGCCATATCCGTTTATGGGAAAGCTGGGTGACAACCAATATGGCCGTCCTTACAGCGCCTACATGGCCCTCACTTCTAGCAGGACACACGACGATGCTGCATCTACAGGACGAGGACTGTATCCCAATCCAGGAAGCCTGACAACCCAGTAATATTTGTAATGGCGACCATATTGGTTGTCACCCAGCTTTCCCAGAGGCAATGCTCCCATTTGACTACGTTAGGGGGCGCCTCCACTGGTCATTTCCCAGGCACTACTCCCCCCAGCATTGTCCGACTGATCCGCCTCACTAATCTACGATTATCCAGATAATACCGCCATAGTCCTCCTTCCGCATTATCTCTGTATATGGGGGGGGGGGGGTCAACGGTGGACGTCACTTGTGGAATGTGGGATCCTGTGCGGTGACAGAGGGTCCATCTCCCCCCTGCAATCAGAAGGGGAGGGGGTGTATTATACCGCTATAAAGAGCGGCTCACCTCACCATTGCTGTCAGGGCAGAGTCGGCAGCTGCTCTAGGAGGATTATAATGGGCAGCGGGAGGAGAGGAGCCGCGGGCGCAATTACACGCGTGTTCCTGTCTGTCACTATCTCCCGCACGGAGGGGGAGGGGGGCTAGGCCTCCATCTTGTGACAGTCCTCTCCATCCTGGCATGCACCGACTCATTTAACCCTTACATTGGCGCCCACCTTGCGCGTTTCGAGCTCACAGCACGTGTGGTCGGGTTGGAACCCGTAAGCTGATCCTGGACCACCAGTTATTTCGGCGCCCGTGTGCAAAGATTTACAAATTCTCCACTTACAAAAAAAAGCATCTTGTATGAAGGAGAGTGGGGGTTGTGGTTAGGGGATGGGGGGGGGGCAGATAATTTATTTACTTAATGGAGGAAACCAAGAGCTTCAGAGCCAATAGGGAAGCGGCTGTGACCGCGCCGGTGTTAAGGCTGCATTGTTAGATCCTGGCAGCGTTCCCGGCACAGACTGGATGTCACTTGGCAGGAGAACAGGTCAGGCTTCCAGAAACCAGGCGAGCGGCGAAAAGGTGCCAGGGGGCGCGCTCCCGGAGATTAACCCTTACACCGAGCACCCGGCTGAGGACACAGGTCACACACGTGTCACCTCCGGTCCGTACGGAGGACGCAGTATATTATCTCAGCGTTAACCCCTGACATATAAACTGTAACACACCGTACACGGAGCGCTATACGACCGAGTGCAATATACAGAGCAGGGCGGCCACGTAATGTGAACCGGATAATGGACCTAAGTAAGTCTCCGGCAGAAATGATGGATCCGTTCACAGACATTGGGCCGCCATGATGTCCCTACAGGGATATTAATGGAGGCGATCCGCTCATAAAGAGATAATCCTATAATAACAGCGTGAAAATCCCTGTAATACCGAACACCGGGAGAGCGCAGATACAACCGCACTGTAGAGCGTCATACGTGTACCGCAACAATACCAGTAATACACTGCACTGGGGAGAACACGGCCGTTCACCTAATAGTACATCATACCCCGATAATCCGGCAACTGGGGGATCAAGAAAAACACAGACCCCAGAGCTGCAGTCACTATTCTGCTGCTGCAGTCACTTTGTACATACATTACTTATCCTGTACTGATCCTGAGTTACATCCTGTATTATACTCCAGAGCTGCACTCACTATTCTGCTGGTGCAGTCACTGTGTACATACATTACTTATCCTGCACTGATCCTGAGTTACATCCTGTATTATACTCCAGAGCTGCACTCACTATTCTGCTGGTGCAGTCACTGTGTACATACATTACTTATCCTGTACTGATCCTGAGTTACATCCTGTATTATACTGCAGAGCTGCACTCACTATTCTGCTGGTGCAGTCACTGTGTACATACATTACTTATCCTGTACTGATCCTGAGTTACATCCTGTATTATACTCCAGAGCTGCACTCACTATTCTGCTGGTGCAGTCCACTATGTACATACATTACTTATCCTGTACTGATCCTGAGTTACATCCTGTATTATACTCCAGAGCTGCACTCACTATTCTGCTGGTGCAGTCACTGTGTACATACATTACTTATCCTATTCTGATCCTGAGTTACATCCTGTATTATACTCCAGAGCTGCACTCACTATTCTGCTGGTGCAGTCACTGTGTACATACATTACTTATCCTGTACTGATCCTGAGTTACATCCTGTATTATACTCCAGAGCTGCACTCACTATTCTGCTGGTGCAGTCACTGTGTACATACATTACTTATCCTGCACTGATCCTGAGTTACATCCTGTGTTATACTCCAGAGCTGCACTCACTATTCTGCTGGTGCAGTCACTGTGTACATACATTACTTATCCTGTACTGATCCTGAGTTACATCCTGTATTATACTCCAGAGCTGCACTCACTATTCTGCTGGTGCAGTCACTGTGTACATACATTACTTATCCTATTCTGATCCTGAGTTACATCCTGTATTATACTTCAGAGCTGCACTCACTATTCTGCTGGTGCAGTCACTGTGTACATACATTACTTATCCTGTACTGATCCTGAGTTACATCCTGTATTATACTCCAGAGCTGCACTCACTATTCTGCTGGTGCAGTCACTGTGTACATACATTACTTATCCTATTCTGATCCTGAGTTACATCCTGTATTATACTCCAGAGCTGCACTCACTATTCTGCTGGTGCAGTCACTGTGTACATACATTACTTATCCTGTACTGATCCTGAGTTACATCCTGTATTATACTCCAGAGCTGCACTTACTATTCTGCTGGTGCAGTCACTGTGTACATACATTACTTATCCTGTACTGATCCTGAGTTACATCCTGTATTATACTCCAGAGCTGCACTTACTATTCTGCTGGTGCAGTCACTGTGTACATACATTACTTATCCTGTACTGATCCTGAGTTACATCCTGTATTATACTCCAGAGCTGCACTTACTATTCTGCTGGTGCAGTCACTGTGTACATACATTACTTATCCTGTACTGATCCTGAGTTACATCCTGTATTATACTCCAGAGCTGCACTCACTATTCTGCTGGTGCAGTCACTGTGTACATACATTACTTATCCTGTACTGATCCTGAGTTACATCCTGTATTATACTTCAGAGCTGCACTCACTATTCTGCTGGTGCAGTCACTGTGTACATACATTACTTATCCTGTACTGATCCTGAGTTACATCCTGTATTATACTCCAGAGCTGCACTCACTATTCTGCTGGTGCAGTCACTGTGTACATACATTACTTATCCTGTACTGATCCTGAGTTACATCCTGTATTATACTCCAGAGCTGCGCTCAGGGCTGATTTCTCCCAGCATTCCCTTCTTGTTCGGGGTCTGCATCCTGTGACCTCTTTATACCCGGCTCTGTGCAGGCACTTTAGTTTCCCCTGGGGTCTGACAGTTTATTATTACAGGGGGGGGGGGGGCATCTAGTAAATTAGATTGTCAGCTCTTGATCTCAGGGACGGATGTGAGCGGCTATAACACTTGTACAGCGCGGCAGCATATGTTGGTGCCACATAAATAGTGATGAGACAGTCGCTGCCGCATCCTCCACACGAGCGCAGCTGCTGTAATCCGGTTAAGCGCCAGGATCTGACCAGATGGTTCACGAGAAGCTCTGGAAATGAACCCAGATGAATTTAATGGAAGAGTCACAGCGGAGGCGCGGAGCGGCGAACCTCCCGCGATACCTCACGACGCCCGCCATTAACCTCCTCCAGATGGGAAATATGATCCATCAGCCGCTCACCCGCTACAGGCGGATATAAAGCACCGCAGCAAACAGTATCACACACGGGAAGATTAGATACACAGCTCAGCAGACAGTATCACACAGGGTAGGATTAGATACACAGCTCAGCAGACAGTATCACACACAGGAAGATTAGATACACGGCTCAGCAGACAGTATCACACACGGGAAGATTAGATACACGGCTCAGCAGACAGTATCACACAGGGTAGGATTAGATACACGGCTCAGCAGACAGTATCACACAGGAGAGGATTAGATACACAGCTCAGCAGACAGTATCACACAGGATAGGATTAGATACACAGCTCAGCAGACAGTATCACACAGGATAGGATTAGATACACAGCTCAGAAGACAGTATCACACAGGATAGGAATTAGATACACAGCTCAGTAGACAGTATCACACAGCGATAGGATTAGATACACAGCTCACGCAGACAGTATCAACAGGATAGGATAGATACACAGCTCAGAAGACAGTATCACACAGGATAGGATTAGATACACAGCTCAGCAGACAGTATCACACAGGAGAGGATTAGATACACAGCTCAGAAGACAGTATCACACAGGAGGAGGATTAGATACAACTCAGCAGACAGTATCACAGGATAGGATTAGATACACAGCTCAAAGACAGTATCACACAGGATAGGATTAGATACACAGGCTCAGCAGACAGTATCACACAGGATAGGATTAGATACACAGCTCAGAAGACAGTATCACACAGGATAGGATTAGATACACAGCTCAGTAGAGAGTATCACACAGGATAGGATTAGATACACAGCTCAGCAGACAGTATCACACAGGATAGGATTAGATACACAGCTCAGAAGACAGTATCACACAGGATAGGATTAGATACACAGCTCAGCAGACAGTATCACACAGGAGAGGATTAGATACACAGCTCAGAAGACAGTATCACACAGGAGAGGATTAGATACAAAGCTCAGCAGACAGTATCACACAGGATAGGATTAGATACACAGCTCAGAAAGACAAGTATCCAACACAGGATAAGGATTAGATACACAGCTCAGCAGACAGTATCACACAGGATAGGATTAGATACACAGCTCAGCAGACAGTATCACAGGAAGGATTAGATACACAGCTCAGCAGACAGTATCACACAGAAGAGGATTAGATACACAGCTCGCAACAGTCACACAGAAGAGGATTAGATACACAGCCAGCAGACAGTATCACACCAGGATAGGATTAGATACACAGCTCAGGAGACAGTATCACACAGGGTGGGATTAGATACACAGCTCAGCAGACAGTATCACACGATAGGATTAGATACACAGCTCAGCAGACAGTATCACACAGGATAGGATTAGATACACAGCTCAGCAGACAGTATCACACAGGAGAGGATTAGATACACAGCTCAGCAGACAGTATCACACAGAAGAGGATTAGATACACAGCTCAGCAGACAGTATCACACAGGATAGGATTAGATACACAGCTCAGTAGACAGTATCACACGATAGGATTAGATACACTGACTGGTAAGGTATCACTTCTTGAGCAGTATGTTGGGACATGACATGAAGGTGCTCTGTATCTTTGCTTCATACATGTTACATACGTGTACACTCTGTACAGGCAGGAGGTTCTGCAGCAGCTGAGTACTATCTGACGCCATATTTTCTGTCATTCGCTGACGTTGCGGGTTTGGTTTTGTGAGCAACTTATTTCTGAACACAATGAGTGCAGACGGTGAGGGGTTAATACATAATACTACCCCTCCCCCACGGTTCCTTTCAGTGGATTGTTCCGGCGCGCCCTGAAGGGGTTAACGCCGGTTGTGTTTTCTTGCAGCGGGTCGGAAGGAACACACTGAAAACGATAATGACACGGAGGCTGAGATCTGACAAACCGCTGCAAAGTGTTTACGGTGGAAATGGGAAGGCGCTGTCCCCCCGCGCGGTGTATTGTGCAGACGCCTCGCACCCCCCTCCTCGCGCTGGGGGGGCAGAGCCGGGTTTTATGCCTTTCACTCCTCGCCAATTAAACGCTGCGCAGGCAGGTTCAGAAGCCGCTCGTTAGGACGAGAAGCTCCGAGAAAGCGTTTACCTCCAGGGTGCGGCGTACAATGGGGAAAGAGAAGACGTGCTGCGTTAACAGCCATACCCGCCCCCAGCCCCTCTCGCTAACGCACGCGCTCCCCTCCTCGTCTGAGCACTAACGTCAAAGAGATTAAATCCGCTCGCGCACAAGTTCGAGTCAAAGCAAAGAAAAGCCTCTGAGATTTGCTGAAAGAGACGCTTAACACTTGCGGGGAAGACGGCGCTGTGCTTTCATGGGCGCCCATTCAGATTCCAGCGTGCGTCCCGTGTAAGGGGGGAGGGGCGGGGGGTTATGATATGGGGCCCCCTCTAGAGCCCAAAATATGAAAACTACCACCGGCTGAAAACGAAGAAATTCTGCTATCACGATTCAATTTCTCACCATTTTCAAAAATGCTGCTTGCTGTCAGTGAACAGAAAGCGCCATCAGAGACTGCAAACCTGACTTCTCACAGCTGAGGGTTTGTTACAATGTATGCAGCCCAGCTAATCCTCTGAACTACAGACTGACACATTCCGCCCGCACTGATACATTGTAACAAACTATCAGTACAGGAGAGTGGAGCTGCTGATGTGATACATTGTAACATATAAAACTTCAGGGAGCAGTATGCATACATAACACTTCCATAAACCCACAGGACTCCCTTCTGCCCCTGAAGAGTCCAGAACCTCAGTTCTTATTATCAAGAGGTTCTGCAGCAGCTACAAAAGAAATGTTGCACATGAACTGCTGAAAACTGAGCAGTCCTGATAAGTGACCACTGACTGATGTTGATTTAAAGCAATCCCACAAAGGGTTAATAACATCTAAGGCCCAGACCCCAGGAGAGTATAGAATAATAATGTACAGCTGATTACAACGCCCCTCCCCCATCATTCATCACATTCTAGTTTACTGCACCCTCTAGTGGCCAAAGGGGGAAATGCCTCATATAATAACATGCTTGTAGCATCTAATATCTAAGTGTAAGCTCTTATGGTCAGTGAGGTCTCTCTCTCTCTCTCCTGTAGAGTGTAAGCTCTTATGGTCAGTGAGGTCTCTCTCTCTCTCCTGTAGAGTGTAAGCTCTTATGGTCAGTGAGGTCTCTCTCTCTCTCCTGTAGAGTGTAAGCTCTTATGGTCAGTGAGGTCTCTCTCTCTCCTGTAGAGTGTAAGCTCTTATGGTCAGTGAGGTCTCTCTCTCTCCTGTAGAGTGTAAGCTCTTATGGTCAGTGAGGTCTCTCTCTCTCTCTCTGTAGAGTGTAAGCTCTTATGGTCAGTGAGGTCTCTCTCTCTCTCTTCTCTCTCCTGTAGAGTGTAAGCTCTTATGGTCAGTGAGGTCTCTCTCTCTCTCTCTGTAGAGTGTAAGCTCTTATGGTCAGTGAGGTCTCTCTCTCTCCTGTAGAGTGTAAGCTCTTATGGTCTCTTAGTGAGGGTCTCTCTCTCTCCTGTAGAGTGTAAGCTCTTATGGTCAGTGAGGTCTCTCTCTCTCTGTAGAGTGTAAGCTCTTATGGTCAGTGAGGTCTCTCTCTCTCTCTCTGTAGAGTGTAAGCTAAGCTCTATGGTCATGAGGTCTCTCTCTCTCTCTCTCTCCTGTAGAGTGTAAGCTCTTATGGTCAGTGAGGTCTCTCTCTCTCTCTCTCTCTCTCTGTAGAGTGTAAGCTCTTATGCTCTATGGTCATGTGAGGTCTCTCTCTCTCTCTGTAGAGTGTAAGCTCTTATGGTCAGTGAGGTCTCTCTCTCTCCTGTAGAGTGTAAGCTCTTTGCTCTTAGTGGGTCAGTGAGGTCTCTCTCTCCTGTAGAGTGTAAGCTCTGGTCAGAGTCTCTCTCTCTGTAAGTGTAAGCTCTTATGGTCATGTGAGGTCTCTCTCTCTCTCTCTCCTGTAGAGTGTAAGCTCTTATGGTCAGTGAGGTCTCTCTCTCTCCTCTCTGTAGAGTGTAAGCTCTTTATGGTCAGTGAGGTCTCTCTCTCTCTCTCTCTTCTCTCTCTGTAGAGTGTAAGCTCTTATGGTCAGTGAGGTCTCTCTCTCTCCTGTAGAGTGTAAGCTCTTATGGTCAGTGAGGTCTCTCTCTCTCTCTGTAGAGTGTAAGCTCTTAGGTGGTCAGTGAGGTCTCTCTCTCTCTGTAGTAGAGTGTAAGCTCTTATGGTCAGTGAGGTCTCTCTCTCTCTCTGTAGTGAGTGTAAGCTCTTATGGTCAGTGAGGTCTCTCTCTCTCTGTAGAGTGTAAGCTCTTATGGTCAGTGAGGTCTCTCTCTCTCTCTCTTCTCTGTAGAGTGTAAGCTCTTATGGTCATGGTCAGTGAGGTCTCTCTCTCTCTCTCCTGTAGAGTGTAAGCTCTTATGGTCAGTTGAGGTCTCTCTCTCTCTCTCAGTGTAGAGTGTAAGCTCTTAATGGTCAGTGAGGTCTCTCTCTCTCCTGTAGAGTGTAAGCTCTTATGGTCAGTGAGGTCTCTCTCTCTCTTCTGTAGAGTGTAAGCTCTCAGTGAGGTCTCTCTCTCCTGTAGAGTGTAGCTCAGTGAGGTCTCTCTCTCTCTCTCTGTCAGAGTGTAGAGTTCTCTTATGTAGTGTCTCTCTCTCCTGTAGGTCTCTTAGTGAGGTCTCTCTCTCTTAGAGTGTAAGCTGATAGAGTCTCTCCTGTAAGCTCTTATGGTCAGTGAGGTCTCTCTCTCCTGTAGAGTCTAAGCTCTCTATTTGAGCTCTCTCTCTCTGTAGAGTGTAAGCTCTATGTCAGTCAGGTGAGGTCTCTCTCTCTGTAGAGTGTAAGCTCTTATGGTCAGTGAGGTCTCTCTCTCCTGTAGAGTGTAAGCTCTTATGGTCAGTGAGGTCTCTCTCTCTCTCTCTGTAGAGTGTAAGCTCTTATGGTCAGTGAGGTCTCTCTCTCTCTCCTGTAGAGTGTAAGCTCTTATGTAGTGAGGTCTCAGTGAGGTCTGAGTCTCTCTCTCCTGTAGAGTGTAAGCTCTTATGGTCAGTGAGGTCCTCTCTCTCTCTCTCTGTAGAGTGTAAGCTCTTATGGTCAGTGAGGTCTCTCTCTCTCTGTAGAGTGTAAGCTCTTAATGGTCAGGTGAGGTCTCTCTCTCTCCTGTAGAGTGTAAGCTCTTATGGTCAGTGAGGTCTCTCTCTTCCTCTGTAGAGTGTAAGCTCTTAATGGTCAGTGAGGTCTCTCTCCTCTCCTCCTGTAGAGTGTAAGCTCTTATGGTCAGTGAGGTCGTCTCTCTCTCTCTCTCTCTCCTGTAGAGTGTAAGCTCTTTATGGTCAGTGAGGTCTCTCTCTCTCTGTAGTGTAAGATGTAAGCTCTTATGGTCATGTGAGGTCTCTCTCTCTCTCTCTGTAGAGTGTAAGCTCTTAAGTGGTCCAGTGAGGTCTCTCTCTCTCTCTCCTGTAGAGTGTAAGCTCTTATGGTCAGTGAGGTCTCTCTCTCTCCTGTAGAGTGTAAGCTCTTATGGTCAGTCAGGTCTCTCTCTCTCTGGTAGGTGTAAGCTCTATGGTCAGTG